>CM052443.1:74640207-74802472 GCA_028533085.1 Varecia variegata
CTAAAATATATATAGAAAAAATTAGCCGGGCATGGTGGCGCATGCCTGTAGTCCCAGCTACTTGGGAGGCTGAGGCAGTAGGATCGCTTAAGCCCAGGAGTTTGAGGTTGCTGTGAGCTAGGCTGACGCCACGGCACTCACTCTAGCCCGGGCAACAGAGTGAGACTCTGTCTCAAAAAAAAAAAAAAAAAAAAAGATGACAGAAAACCCAACTTGCTTAAAGTCTTAAATCAGACATCACTGTGAATAAGAACATTGCACCTTTATTGTATATAATTCCCAATTTTAGAAATGAAATTCCCCCAACTGACTAATGGACAAATGCCCTAACTTTGTTGATTTTTCCCATTGTGGTGTTCTTTGAGGTTCAATGGCATGAAATGTCCAATTATATAAAAGCAGTTGGTTTGCTTTTGAATGCAGTTGACCCTTGAAGAATTGCAGGGTTAAGGGCACCAACCCCCTGTGCAGTAGAAAATCCTCTTATAACTTTTGACTCCCCCCAAACTTAACTGCTAGTAGCCTACTGTTGACTGGAAGTTTTACAGATAACATAAACAGTTGATTAACACACATTTTCATGTTATATGTATTATATAATAAAGTGGTGTTACATATATATGAATTAACTTACATAATTTATAACTATTCATACAATAAAGTAGGCTAGAGAAAGGAAAATGTTATTAAGATAATCATAAGGAAGAGGAAATATATTTACTATTCATTAAGTGGAAGTGAATCATCATCATAAAGGTCTCTATCCTTGTCATCCTCACATGGAGTTGGCTGAGGGAGAGGTAGATGAGGGATTGATCTTGTTGTCTTGAGGGTTGCAGAGACAGAAGAAAATCCATGTATAAGTGGATCCTTGCAGTTCATACCATATTGTTCAAGGGTCAACTGTAAAATTAATTTTATGTATGAATTCTTGGGATTAATTAGATTCAGATTGTTGTCTGTATGATAAATACTGAATTCTGAAAATGCCTTCTGCTCTGTTTTGGCCACCTTAATAGCTTTTATTTAATATGGTTAAGAAAACCAAAATAGATTTAATTGAGGTTATTAATTTAGGTAAAGTCTGAGTTTATTCAAGCATAGTGAAGTTGAACTTCAGTTCTACTTGCAGTTGTTTAGATAAATCTGTAAATATGATTTTTTAGATTTGAGTTACTGTTTTTATTTAATTCCACATTTATTAAGCACCTACTGTGGGCTAGGCAATGTTGAGCTCTGAAAGGTAGTGACAACTAAGATATGGCCTTCAAAAATTTATAGTCTGGGCTGGGCAAGGTGGTTCATGCCTGTAATCCTAGCATTCTGGGAGGCAGGAGGATTTCTTGAGTTCAGGAGCTCAAGACCCTGTCTCTACTAAAAATGGAAAAATTCACCAGTACATGGTGGCTGCACCTATAGTCCCAGCTACTCGGGAGGCTGAGGCAGGAGGAGTGCTTGAGCCCAGGGGTTTCAGGTTGCAGTGAGCTATGATGACGCCACCTGGGAGACAGAGTGAGACTCTGTCTCAAAAAAAAAAAAAAAAGAAAAGAAAAGAAAATTATAATCTGGAAGGTTACTGTAGATTGCACTCATTATTTTTCTCTCCATATACTTTGTGAATACAGGCAGCCTCTGCTTCCCAACTTCCTCTATCTCCTGCTTGGAGACAGACCACAGTCATTTCCTATCATTTCAGGCATGGGTTGTTTGGATGTGACTCAGCTCTCTTTCATTCCCCCTCTCTCCATGATTTACTGTGATCAGAACTTTTTTTTTTTTTTTTAAAAAAAGATAGGGTCTCACTTTTTTGCCTGGGCTGGAATGCAGTGGTAGGATCAGCTTACTGCAACTTTGAACTCCTGGACTCAAGTGATCTTCCTGCCTCAGCCTCCCAAGTAGCTAGGACTACAGACCTGGCCAATTAAAAATTTTTTTTTTTTTTTTTTTTTTTTTAGAGATGAGGTCTTGCTCAATTGCTCAGGTTGGTTTCAAATTCGTGGCCTCAAGTGATCTTTCTGCCTCAGTCTCCCAAAGTGCTGGGATTATAGGAGTGAGCCACCGTGCCCAGCCAATCAGAGCTTTTAAAACAAAACTTGTAGATTCAGGAGTTCCCTGCAGGAAAGTAGTAGGTTTAGCCTCAGTTGCTCCAATTTGCTATAAAACTGAAGGTTGGTGACAATGGCCATTGAAATCAACAAAGGACCATCATTCTTCAACCCTCACACTAAATCAACCAGGAACCCAGTGTGTTCCACAAGCCAGAAAGCACCTAAACGCTTGCTATTGATACTTTTGTATGATACATTTAGAAAATCCCAGTGAAAAACAGCCACGAAACCCCCAGCACTGTCTTCTGAGGTAATGTGTCCGAAGACTCATGGGAGGCAGAGAGTGGGTGGGTAAGAGATAAAGCTGTGTGACTGTTCATGGAATTCAGTTCAGTTTAGCACATTAACTGCCATGTGAATTGTATTTAACTCATGCTAGTTTTGAGCCCGGGGGCCTTGTGAAGCAAAACCCTGCAGTTGGTTCATGAAAATCTTACTTGTTGATGTTCTTATTGTTATACTTAATACTGATAATTGAATTCTAAAAAAGTGGATTAAATGAATAGAAGTCAATACATTTCATTTTTCTATTTATGTTTACATTTAAATTACACTTAAGCCTGACAAGTCAAGAAAAACACTTTACCCTTATGAACTATTTTTTTAAGTTATTACATTATTTTTTACATTACTAATTTTCAAGTTTTTACATTCCTTTTTTAGAAAAAAAACACAGAAAACTATAAAAATATCACACTTTTCATTAAATTAGAAAGGATTGTTTTGTTTTTGAAGTTTTTATCCTATTTTTGTAATAAAACACCATGGGCCTATGTGTCATTTAGGTTCTTTTAAGTGGAGAGGACGGAAGCCCATTTCAGTTTTTAAGGAGAGAGGAGGAAGAAAGGAAGATGGGAATCTCAACACTCAGCAGGCCTCTCAGAGACTGGAACACGGTCTAAGCACTGAAAGGTAGCCCAGCCCAGGTCCAGCAACCTCCGGTCCTTGTTCCTTTGGCAGCTAAATGCTTGACCTAGGGAGAATATCAGAAACTGCTAATTGCCTCTTCAGTATCCACTCTTCTCTTCTTTAGTAACAGAGCCCTGGTTTTATTTGGATTGGCGATGTGCCCAGCTAAAAGGCTGCATTTCCCAGTCTAGTTTGCATCTAGGTGTGGCCACTGACATGCAGGTGGCCAGCCAGGGGTGGGACTTCAGGAAATCTCTGTAAAGGGCTGAAACTACAGGGAGGAGCACCTTTTGAGTTTTTCCCCCTTTACTTTCTTTCTTCCTGGAATTTGGACTTCATTTAGCATCTTATGACCTTGAGACTGGCAGCCATGTTCAAAGGAGGTGGGAGCAGAGAAATCAAAGCAGCCGGGATGCCTGCTCACTTTGAGGGTCTGCCACACCAGCCCCGGATTGCTTCCCTCTGCTCATTCATGTTTTATGGGAGATAATAACTCTTTATGTGCATAAGCCATTGTCACTGGGTCTCAGTTACAAACAGCTGAATGTAATTTCTCCTGATAAAAGAGGAGGACTCCACTCTGATGAAGCATCTACTATCTGCTTTTCCTGTGGTTCCCACTCACTCTTCTCTATTTTCCTTCTCCTTGTAGCTTCTCTTTACTATTTTCTCTGTGTGCATCTTTTGGCTTCTGTCTCTGCCATATGCTGTCTTCTCGTATTGTAAGCCTTTCTTCAAACCTGAAAGTGGGGATCCTGTTGTCTCCTTTGGGCCAGGCCTTAAGGTCTTGGTCTTTGTGGGGAGTCATGTGTTACAAGCCATGGGAATCTCCCATGTGAAACCCCTCACTGGAGGCCTGGATGTAGTAAGGTCTTGGAATATAATAAATTCCCCTCCCAAATTAGTTTCAAAGATGAGTAAGACATGGTCCCTGCATTCTAAGAGCTCAGAGCCTACTGAAGGAAAATCATGCACACGTTTAAGGTTTTTTTGCAGAATGCATTTCCAACTATAAGTCAGATGATAATAATAATGGTTAACATTTATTGTGCTCTTTATTTTTTTTGTCTAAACTTTGCATGCCTTATTTCACTTAATCCATGCAAAATTTAACTTGTGAAGTAGGAATAACTGTTATCCTCATTTTGTAATACATATAATGACATAGGCTTAGGGAAGTGAAGCACCTTGCCCAGTATCATACATCTGGGAAGTGAAAGAGTAGGAAGAATCCCAGGTTATTGGAATTCAGAGTTCATGCTCCTCACCAGTGTCCCACACTATCTCTCAGAAATGAAAAATGACTCATTTTCAAGGCAACATCTTGGTGCAGGAGGGACACTGGATAGGAGGGGCGGAGATCTGCATTCTGACCCAGTGCTTCCTTTGTCTACCCTTTTGCTTCTCTGGGTCTCAGATTTTTTCCATCTGTAAAATAAGAGGAATAGATGAATGGGCATTAAAGACTTGGCTGTTGAAAGGTCTGAGTTTGAGTCCTGATGGGCCACCTACTTGTCACATGTTAGAAAGATGCAGCAGAACCAACCAGGTGTGGCTGCTCTGGCCAGTCTATTCAGCCTGGGCTCCATCTGTAGCATTAATCCTCTTGGAAGAGACTCTTTAAAAAAGCCACTTTGCAAATAATAAAGGAAAATTGTCCTGGGGTCCATCTGAGGCATGAACCAGAGGGTGTGTTTTAGGAAGCTTACTCTGATGCTAAAAAAACCTACAAAGGAAACAGACATGGCTCATAGTAACTAAGTCAGCTCTTATCTACCTTTTACATGATATTTCCTTTCCTTTCCCCACCTACTCAAAGGAACAATATTCTTTCTTTATTTTTTAAGAGACAGAGGTCTTTCTCTGTCACCCAGGCTGAAGTGCAGTGGCATGATCATAGCTCACTGCAGCCTTGAACTCTTGGGCTCAAGTAATCCTCTTGCCTTAGCTTCTGGAGTAGCTGGGACTACAGGTGTGCCCTACAATACCTGGCTAATTAAAAAAAAATTTTTTTTTTTTTTTAGTGATGGGATCTTGCTATGTTGGCCAGGCTGGCATTGAACTCCTGGTCTCAAATAATCCTCCAGCTGTAGCCTCCTGAATAGCTGGGATTACAGGTGTTAACTACTGTTCCTTGCCCAAATGAATAATATTCTTAATTCTTAATTAATTATTAATATGAACTTGTTCCCTTGGATTACTTCCAGAAGGCATTGTGGCAAACTAGAATGCTTATGGGCTTGGGGTTAAGTTTAGCCTGGGTTTAAAATTCAGCTTCTCCTTGGAAAATTATCCTACCACTTTGATCTTTCTTTTTTGATCTGTACAATGAAGAAATTAACAACACAGAGAATTGTTTTAAGGATTACATAAGATAATGTGTATGAAGTACCTGATCCATAATTAAGTTCCTCTCCCCATCTTTGACCCATGGCCTTCCCTAGCAGATGTTTCCTTCTTACTGAGAGCCACTAACTTCACAGCCTACAAGGAAAATTGAGTGGCTTTAAGGACTAATTATTAAAGTGGAAAAATTCAGCCTCAAGATTCTACAGAACAGCAGTCTGTGTCATTTAATATATTATCAATATTATAATAAATATAATCAATATTATAATAAATATAAAATTATTATAAAAGCAAATTGTATGTAGGTGGAAATACTCATAATAAAAATTAGCCATTTCGTATCCACTTATAATGTGGACCTTTTTCTGGATTTTAAATTATTATTTAAAAAAAAGGTGAAGGATGCACATTGTATGAGACTACAGAGTGAATCCAGTGCAAAGTAAGTTTCCCTCTTCCTGTCCCCCAAATTCCCTGTCCAGAGGCAACCACTGTTGCCAATCTCTTATATAGCTCTCCAGAGATAGTCTATGAACATGTGAGAATATTTAGCTTTTTCTTTTTGCATCAATGAGAGCATACTATGTGCATAGTTCTGTATCTTTTTATTCCCCACTTAGTAGTGTATCTTGGAGAGCATTCCATACCAGTTCATGCACACCTGCTTTAATGTTGACTCAGATTTTTGACGTCTAATCTTGGATGGGTTCTTAGAGTTCCTTAGTGTACTAGAGTTCCTAGTACAACCTTTCATTGTGAAGATGAGAACACTGTGGCCCACAGAGGGGATATAAATAGCTCAAGATTTCAGATCCTTTGATTTTCCTTCAAATGAGCTTTCCACGTCACCATGCTGAGTATGAGTCAGTTGTGTGCACATGTATGTGTGTGTGAGACTATTGGGCCAGTGGGTTAGCTAATATTTATTTAGTGCTTATAATATACTAAATTTCATTTAGAAGTCATAACGAGTTAAACACAAATGAGAAGAGTGAGGCTTGATTAAATAATTTGCCCGAGGTTTGTTGTTCTCCCTGACTTCAAAACCCATGCCCTTGTATACTGTATTCTACTTCTTCTTCTCTCCCTCTAGAAGGGGCAGGATTGGGAAAGTGAGGACCAAGATGAGAATTGGTGAAGAAAAAATGAGTGGGTGTTAATTAAAGTACTTACAATAACACAAATGACTTTGTTGACTGTCTTGATGGAAAGGCACAGTGTGGTGTGTTGGCGGCGGTGGGGCAGCTGGGGCGGTTGCTCATTAGGGGCTGTGGGTCAAAGCTGCCTGCAGGTGTGGTGAGAACATCGTGGCTTCGTAATGCAGGCCCAGGCATGAAGGTGTCAGTGTCACATGCCGACTGGCTTTGCTTCCGTAAGGACCAAACTTAGCAGCCAGCTTAGCCAGCATCCCGCTTCCTCCTTGGAAACCAAGGAACATGGACCCAGTTTCACTGTGAATTCTTGGCTTATTGTGCAGCCTTCCCACTTTCTTCAGGAAATCATTCCGTTTTATCTGACCTTGGAGGACAAAGTCATTTGAGCCATCTTCACTCTGTGACAGTCCGTTTATCTGACCTTGGAGGACAAAGTCATTTGAGCCATCTTCACTCTGTGACAGCCCTGATCTGAGGAAAACATCACTGCATTTCTCACCTATATTTGTAGGGTGGGCTACTTGTTTTTAATTTACTTGCCTCTTGAACTGAAGATATTGTCAAACAACTTTAGATATCAGACAGTGATCGGCGGCCTTTCTCCAGGAGAGTGTGTGGGAATTAGAGCAGGCATGGAGCTGCCGTAGGCCATCAAGTGCTGCCGTGGCCTGGGGCAGAAGGTGAGCCTCCCAGTGGTTGAGGTAGAGTCTCTTCTCCTTTGCCTTTCATGACTGAAGGATCTGCTATTTTCCTCCTGTGTCTGTTTAGAAAAGGGTCTATCTGGGCAAGGTCCCCGTCTCTTTTGACTTGTGACTTGTGGAGGAGATGTGCTTCGTTCTAGGTATTCTGGAGGCACAGTGAGGAACGTCTACTGAGTTGCCTTAATGTGACCTTTCGTTTCTTGTCATGAACACAGAGAAGAGCTGAGGCCCCCAAGAAGGGGGAGGGTTACCCTAGGGCCTGTACTGGCACAGGCAGAGTCACCCTCCCAGTCCTGTATGACTTGAAGAAGCACTAGGAAGGTCAAACTCATCCTCAAGTTTTCCTTTTTCCCTAATTCCTGAACTTCTACTTCTAGCTTTGGTACAGAGTAAGTATCCGTAGGAGGAGTAATACTTGTGACTCCCCACCATACTCTGCATTTTTCAAGACAGCATTTTGCACTGGACACAACACTTCAAGGGGAACACTGGCCGACGGGGCATATCTGGAGGACAAACATAGCTATGGCAAAGACCTACAAATCTTGTTGCAATAGAGCAGGAACGTAACAACAATATTTTCATTATCTAAAGACTTTCTCTGGAAGCAGAATTAGCTTTTCTCTCTATGGCATCACAGAATGGAACTGACAGGGGTAGGTCGAAGTTCCAGGGAAGCTTAGTTTTAGGAAGACCTTTCTGATCTTGACTCTGTTCAAAAGTGGAATGGACAGGTCAAAAGTAAGTTGCCACAGGTGCATGCTGGGCTAGCATCTTGCTCTGGGAGGGAAGTCAGTCAGTCCTTAAACCTTGCCAATCATCAGAACTGCTTAAGAAGCTTTTCAAAACTCACACTCCTGGGATTCATTCCTGGAGATTCTGACGTAGTGGATCAGAGACTTAGGACATGATGTTTCTGAAAAGACTCCTGCTGATTCTGATAAGTGTCTGAGTCGCACATGCTTCAGACAACAGTGAATGAAGGTACTGAGGCTGAGAGCCGGGACACTTGGGAGGTGCCACCAAAATGAGGAAAGAGGTGCTGTCCCAAATATTGGTCTTGATTTCTCCTCTGAGCTGAGGGAAGAGTTACCTCAGCATTGCAGCTCAGGAAGCAAGCTTTCCTCCAGGTGAAGGGGAGACTTGGGCTCCTTATGAATGAATTCAAGAGCTAAGACAACCTAGTAGCAGCCCAAGATGATGCTGTGTTGTACTGCACACTACATCCAGGTTAGTCCTTATGATACAATGATGATGCCATTCCCTATGACTGCAAAATGAAACCGTCCATCCCATCCTTTAACCCCCCTGAAGTTCTTAGATTAGAGGTGTTTAGACTTACTAGGTATATAAAAATTACCTGGTGTTTGTATTTATAATGCAGTTTCTAGGATACTGTACCTTGAGATCGGATTCAGCAGGTCTGGACATGGCCCAGGAATCTGCATTTTTAACGAGTACCTTGGATAATTCTGATATAGATGCTTGCAGACCACACTCTGGGAAAATGCTTGCAGACCACACTCTGGGAAAATGAGGGCTAGGGGTGTGAACCAGTTTATTTGCAAATGAATGCAAATGCTAGAGGGCTTTGGGGACGTTCTGGCAGTAGACACTTGGGTTCAAGGAAAATATATTTTGAATTAGGCGTCCTAGTTAGGAGTCTGGTTGAAAGTGTTCTGATGAAACTCCATGAGGAATTTTCAAAGCAATGATATCAGTTATTAGGAATGATGTGAGTAAAATAGAACCTATTCCACCAGTTAATATTATGGTTAATATTCAACATGTAAACTACCTTTACGCAAAGTTTTATTTTCTCAGGAGAAATGTTAGTATATAACTGAGATCATATAGCATGCTAACACTTCATAAAGTGCAGAGTGATACTGAAATGAAAATATATCATCATGTAACACAGTTATTGGCTACTTGTTTTGTACCTAAGTTCAGACGAATGTATCAGAGATATGTCAGCAATCAATGAATGTATATATTGAGACTGTACTCTGTAGATGGCATTAGCCTAGGTATTGTGGAGTGTAGAGAGAAATGTACACATGGGCATAAGGAGGCATGTTTAAGATGCTTATTGCAGCATTATTCACAAAAGCAAAAAAATTCAGGAAAAATCCACCTGTCCATAAATAAGAAATGGATAAATAAAATATAGTTTATCCAACCTGTGAGATACTGTGTGAACTTTTAAAAATTGATCTTCGCATGTGTGTGCAAACATGGAAAGATACCGCTGAGTAAAAATAGTGCAGAACAAGACATAAATTATGATATATAGGTGAAAAGAAGAAACCACTCCCACATAATGCTGTGTATTGGTTAGGGTACATATATATGGATGTAAAAGCACATAAATAGGTCTGGAAGGACACCTTTACCCTGAGAGTTACCTCATCTCAATCAGGGAGAAGATGAGCAAAGCTGTAAAGGGGAATTTTAACCTTGACTGTAACATATCATTTTGTTTTATAAGGGGCAAATATTAGCATATTATTTGTATAATTTAAAGCTAACTTTTCTTTTAACAATATAGATGCAGTTTTGACCCAAATCCAAAGACAAAAATTTAAATAGCAAAATAATATTTATTTCTATAAACCAATATGTTATTTTAATAGATAAGACATAAAATCTAAAAAAATAAAATTCGCTAAATGCTTCTGGACAACTAAAGATAAAATATGAGAGAAAACATGACTAATAGCCAAATAAATAGTAGAGACAACAAGTGGTATAGAAATTGAGAGAACAGAGATAAAATAATAGATTATTCAAACAAACCATCCTCCACCCTAACAACTTCTAGCCCAAGACTTGGTACACTGCAGATAATCAATACATTCTTTTGTTTTTTATTTAATTAAATTTTTTTTGAGCATGTAATATAGTTCCATGGTTCAAACTCCAAAGCATATGAACATGTATACAATAAGAATTCACCTTCCTATCCACTCCCTTGGCCACCCAGTTTACCTCCCCAAGTGCAATCAGTGCATTCCTCCAGAGCAATTTTAAGTATACACGTAAAATACATATATTCATCTTTTTCCTTTTTAATAAAGATGGTGGGTTGTTTCCACCTCTTAGCGATTGTGAATTGTGCTGCTATAAACATTCGGGTGCAAGTATCTTCATTATAGAATGACTTTTGTTCTTCTGGGTAGATGCCCAATAATGGGATTGCTGGATCGAATGGAAGGTCTACTTGCTCCTGCATCTTGTTTTTCCATTTAACAGTATATCTTTCAGAAGATTCATATTAGTATATAAAGTATATTCTCTTTTATTTGGAAATACTATGACTTATTTAAATGGTCTACTATTGATGGAAATATAGATTGTTGGAATTATTTTGCTGGATAACCAATACATTGCTCAATAATGGGATTGATTTCCAATTGCTGGTGTCCTTGTGTTCCACATTGGGAATCAATATCACATGTTTATTGTCATTAGCTATTTTAGGAATAAAGATGTAGACAGAGGTTCAACAGGGGCTTCATTATTAACTAAACTGAAAAAAAAAATAGTCTTTCTGAAATAATAGGGCAGATTGAAACTATAGTGACAGAAAACAGATCAGTGGTTGCCAGAGGCCAAGGTGGATGGGAACTGATTGACTGCAAAGGAATAAGAAGGACGTTTTCAGTGTGATGGAAAAATGTATATGATGATTGTGATAGTGGCTGTAAAACTGTATATATTTGGCAGGGGCTGGAGAGAGAGGGAAATGAAGAGGTATTAGTTAAAGGGCACAAAGTTTCAGTTATGCAAGATGAATGAGTCCTAGAGATCTACTGCATGGCATAGTGCCTATGGTTGATAATACCGTATTGTATATTTAAAAATTTCCTGAGAGTAGATCTTCTCTTAAGTGTTTTGATCACAAGAAAATATAATAATAAGTAAGAAAACAGGAGGAAACTTGTAGGTGATGGATAGGTTTATGGCATAGATGATTTCATGGATGTATACTTTTTTTTTTACTTTATTTTTAAAATAAATAATTTACTAATGCAATTTCAAAGATGAACAAGATTTCAAGAAACACAAACACCTAGGGAAAAGTTTTATAAAACTTTGTTACCATTCATTGCTTTGACCGCATCAATTTTCTTTAAGTTTGAGTAGCACTAACATTTCCTAAACTTTTGTTTAAGTCCAAAAATCATTCTGAGAAGTGTGGCTAGGGTTTCAGGCCTTTGGGAAACCTTCAGGGTCTTGCAGAAAGCATTTCCTTTCTTTTTGATTTTATAGGGGCTTTGCATATGCTGTTCCCTGTCCTTGGGATACACACAGTTCCTGTATAATTTTGTGCAAGCTACTAATATTTCATGCCTTTTTGTTCTTGTCCATACAGTGGAAATACTTACATACATACCACAGGGATGTTGCACAGATTAAATTAAGTCTTGTATTGCATGTGCTTAATAAATATTAGCTAATTTTGAATAGTTACTATTTTCCATGTCTGTAATTTTCCAAAAAGGGATTTTGCTGGCAGTTATATTCTACATTCTAATGTGCATTTCCTATTTGTAGAAAGGTCTTGTAGCTTGTAACTCACCTTTTTGATCAAGGGAGATTTTTACAACATGGATGTCCATAACTATTAGCCTCCTGACTTGCTTCCAAACCTAATACTGATTTTAAAACAAGACATATTTTCCCAGACTATAGTATTTTAAAATACTTAATCAGAACCCAGCATTCTTTCTGAAAAAATATAGAGTGCAACTTTTCAATAATTCATCACTAGAAAACCCTGGATCTCTAAGAGCAGAAGAAAACTATTTTTTCAGTACTTAACTTTCTGCTAATGAGTTAATGATTGAAAATGAGTTACACTGAAGGCAGAGCCTACTGAAGATAAGAATGCCAGATATTAGATGTTGCCAAATCAGGACAAGACGGAAATGTACCTCTTATCTAGACTGCTACTGTAATCTTTATGTCTTTTATTCATGGAATGACCCAAACCCTAATAATATAGAATGAGCTAGGATACTGAATTGAGGGTGGGGGTATGAGGAAGGCATGTTCATGATCCGTCATCCATGTTCATCCTTGTCCTCAAAACTCAGTCTACCTTGAATATTTTTGACTATGTGTCCTGTAGATTTAGGGCAACTTTACTTACTACCATAGTGTAGGTTGAAAATTCAGGTTTGCAGAAACAGAACACTCTTTACAAGCTGATATGAGCTGGGGAAAAGAATATCCACACTTCATCTCTTGCTTATAGGATTCTGTATTAGGTGCTATGTTAAAATACTTTGGGTTGTAAGCGACAGAAATCCAACCCTTAAGCATTTAGCTTAAGCAAAAATGGGGAATTTTGGGAATACCTGGATTCCTTATATAATTAAAGAAGTATTTGGAAATAAAATCTCAAAAGTAAGGAACACCTGAGTCTCAGAAACAACTGGAACCAGGACATTTATTTCTGTGCAGGATTCTCTGTAGTCTGTCATCTGTCCTCTCTTCATCTTATTGCATTTCTTTGTCATTCTCTCTCATTGCAGACCAGGTCTCTCCCCAGCCTCATATTTAATGGCACTCTCCCCTGAGAATACTGAATTCCTGCTCTTGTGCCTGTTAGAAATCCAGGGAAAGAATTCTGATTGGTCAGACTTGGGTAAAGTATCATCCTTGGACCAGCATCCTTGGCCAGTAAGATGAAGGCATGAGGCATAGGTAAGGCTATTGGAGAACAGAAAAAAGACCTTGAGCCAGGTAGACTCCCATTTGGTGCTTACCACAGTGTTCTGGTCCTAGTTATCCCCAGGTACTCAGGCATCTCTTTGCACTTCCTAAAAAAAACCCCGATCTGAGTTGCTCTGTGCTGATCTCCAAGTACCTGCACCTCGGGGAATCTGGGTGCTACACCTGAAGACATATAAATCTCTGGCCCAGGGGAAAAGATTCTCTTGGCCAAAGGAGAAAGTGTGGGAAAGGTGTAGAGATATTTTTTGTGCCAGGTATCCCAAGGGAACACACATTTCCTAGAGCTTGAGATGAACATGAGAACTTTGACATTTTCTTCTTCCAATGAAAAGACATGTCAAACTGGTAACTCATTCATTTACCTTACTGCTCGTCAAAAAGACACATCCCATTTCTCCATCTTTGAGATACTCAGTAGAGACACTCACTGAGTTTTATAACACAAATCACTTGTTCTTTTGGATGAAAGTGTTTGCTGAGGCAGCAGATTCCCCTGATTGATTCTTTATTTGTACATTAAAATATAATAGATCTGAAGTTTTAATCCTGGACCAGAAGGAACATAAAAAGCGTTTGATCTTGGGTTCGTAATGGAGCTCCTCGGGTCTTAGATTATTTCTGAATAGATGCCCTTCGCCAAGAATTCCAGCGAGTTCTCCAGGGTCAAAGATAAACTGTGTATTCAGAGATGAAAGGACAGTTGTTTCCCTATGAAGCCTCGCATCACTTTCGATATCATTCCTTTTTTTTTTTCTCTCCCTGGCACCACAACCTTGCGGCTGTTTGATGCATTTAACTAAAATATGTGTATAGGGCCCTTCGATTTTCTTTTGTGATGAAAAGTGTTACCTCAAAAAACGAGCTGATAAATTGAGCAAAGCGAAGTTAGCATCCACCCGGCATCGGGCTGAGAACCCAACATCTGATTGTACTTAGTGGGGAGGAAACTTAAAAAAACCCCAACCCAACTTTCATTTCTTGCTTCTTTTATCCTTAAGCTCAGCAATAAACTAGCACTCTTTGGTTAAAAAGTCAAGGGAACAGATGTATAATTCTGGTGCTTCAGCATCTATATTTCAAATGGAGCATGTAAATTATGGGAACGCCTCTCGGCTCAGTGGGCAGAGCCTCCAGGAGCATGCGCGGGGGGCCGTCAGTCACCCTGCATTCCGCCCATCTTGGGGAACAACTGCTCCTCCAGGCTGGCTCGCTCCGTTGCCTGGAACTTGGTACAAAGAAGTCCTCTTAAAGAGGCTGTCCGTTTCACCAGGAGGAAATCAGTGGTCGAACTGCGCAGAACTGCACCACCAAGGCTTGGCTGCTGGTAGAGCGCAGGCAGGGCCTGGAAGAGACACTGCTGATCAGGAGCCACAACCTCAGAGGCAGTTAAATCCGGCAAAGACGCTGTAAGGTCTGGAGTTCTGTCCCAGAAGACCAGGGTTGTGTTCCATCCCACCTCTTGCTAGTTAATGTGGCCTTAGGGAAGGTACTTAACAGTTTTCTGCTCTGAAAACTGGAAATATTAAGTGCTGACTTCAGAGGATTGTTGGGAATGTGGATGAGAAAATAGTGTGTGTAAAATGCTTAGCTCAGGGCTCCAATGTAGGTGTCTATTAAAAAACAAGAACTCATTATATATAATAAAGATGGCAAGGTATTTATTAAAATATCATTCGAAATTTCAAATTCAAAAGCTGGAAAGGACCTATGAAGCCATGTGGCCTGACGATCTCACTGTGAGCTGGGCAGTGGCTTTCCCCAGGAGATGATGGGCACAGTAGCCCGGAATGTATGGATGTTCCAGTCGTAGTGCAGCGTTTCTTCTTTGAAACCATACTACTACCAGACTCCAGTGCCACCTGAGCAGGCCCCCACTGCGTATCTGTCACCTGCTGTGGTGCCTGGCACTAAAGATTCATTCAGTTGGCAAATGCAACCTGAGGATGCTAGGCTTGTCACCAGAATATATCATTTTTCACTTTGTGTTTCCGCTTCTAAGCTTTTCTGAAGAGTCAATGAACATAATATTGTGAACTGCTTAATACATGACACAAGATATTCAATAGCTTAATATGTGAACTAAGCCAAAAAATATGGGATATGGTAAGGAAAACTACTGTTGTATGAAAAAACTGTTGGAACTAAGATCAAATAAAGGCATTTGTCCCTCTTCTCCAAATAGGGTCAGGCCAAGATTCCTGGGCTGTTTTTACTTATGGCCATGCTAGCTTTGTTCCCACAGCAAATGGAATCCACAGAGAACCCCTCTCCCACTTCTGCCTCTTTCTGCCACTTAAGGTAGGATGGCCAGAGCAAGGGCACAGTTAGTACTCCAAACTCCTGCCACAAGATGAGAGTGACATTCGGGCTTCAATGTCTAAAATGGAGCCACTTCTGTAATTCTGTACTTCTCTTTTTGAAGCAGAGCCAGTCAGAAATAAGTGGGTCCCCAGGCAGCCTAATGTCCTGGTGTCTTGATAGTTTTTAAGTATGCACCCTGTATTTATTTAGGCTGCAAGGGGGGAGGGAGGGGAAGAAAGACCACTAGCAGTGGCGCTCAGCTTTGCTTTTCCTAAACAATGCAACTCTAGTCTCAAGCATGATTATGCAGCATGTGAAACAAAAGCCCTGCGTTCTGATTTAGTGGGCTATTTGTTCACTCAAATGGTTAAATCACCCTACTAAGGAGGCAGTTTAAACAGGGACAGCACGGACACTTTTGCAGGTCATATGCAAATGATATCTGCTGGAGTTGTGTACTACTCTACATTGTGGCCTTGTAGCCCTGAGTTTAAATAACTCCCCTTATTATTCATGCATTTTCCTGGGAGAGAGGCCACACACAGCCCCACCCCACACAATTTATAACTGGATGCTTTCTAGCCTTTCAAAGTGTAGGAGTAACAGGAGTGCTAGGAAAATAATTTTTTCCATCTTGCCATAATTCTAGCGATATTTTTAGCACCTCTTAAATACTAGCACCCCAGGCAACTCCTGTCTGACTCGCCTCTTAATCTGGCTCTGCATGGAATAGAGTATAAAATAGAGGAAAGAAGGAATTTATGGTAATGAGAGATCACTGGAGATGTTTAAAAACTCGTAAAATACTGATGAACTTCCAAAGTGTGATGCTTAGCCAATGTGTAAATCAACATTTCTTAGAATACACTGAAGATCCAAAAAATTAGAAATCAAATCTATTTTGGTTCATTTCATGCCTCTTCAAATGAAGGAAATAAACTATAAACTGTAAAACTTTATATCCCTTCAAAGGGTTTTCATGTGTATGATGTCATTTCTTTTTAACTGAAGGTACAAACTTCTCAGTTTATAATACCTTATTGTCATTCATCATTAGTCCATGTAACACCTTTCTTAATGAATTATTTTTTCTCTTTAATCCTCAATCTCCATTTCTAGTCTCCTCTCCTCAATAAGTTTTCAGACTAATATGTTGATAATGAATCTTTAAAAATGCATGTATCATAGTAAAATATGGAGTATTGTTTGCAACATGTTTCTGTTTTTAATTTCTCATACAATCCTGTTTTTAAGATCGATGTTGCTATAGCTATAGTTTGCTCATTATTTTTAAGTCCTGTAAGGTATTCCATAGTGTGCATTCACTCTATTTTTTTAATCTTTAAAAAATTGTGGTAAAATATGCATAATAAAAATTTTTACCATTTTAACCATTTTTACAGGTACAGTTCTGTGGCATTAGATGCATTCCCATTGTTCTGCAATCATCACCACTATCCATCTCCAGAACTTTTTCATCTTCCCAAAGCGCAACTCTAACTATTAAAGACTGACTCCTCATTCCTTCTTACCCCCAGTCCTTGGAAATCACCATTGCATCCACTGCGTTTTACTATCCCCTGCTGATGGACATCTAGATTGTCTTCAAGACCCAGTATCACAAACCACACTACAACCTATGACCCCATACTGATCCCCTTATGAAGGTGTGCAAGAATTTGTATACTAGATTTTCCAACTTGTTACATTCTGCCATCTCTGGAATTATCTACGTTTTAATTTTTTCCCATTCTAAGTAGTCTTATTTTCATTTGAATTTCTTAGATTACTGAAGAGTTTGAGCATTCTTAATACTCTTGTTAGTGACCTGACCTTTCTTTTCTGGGAATTGCCTATTCAATACTTTGCTCATTTTAGAATTGGGTTTCACACTTTATTTCTTGTTGATTTTTCAGAGTTGTTTGTATACTATAGGTGTTAGCTTGTTGCTGGTTTTGGATGTTACAAATGTTTTCTCCCAAACTCATCTATTTGTTATTTTGTCTATGGTGTTCTTTATTTGGCAGAATCAAATCCATTAATTTTTTTTTTAACCTTAGAGTTTGTGGTTTTAGTGTCTTGTTCCAGAAGTCTTTCCCTTACCCCTAAATAAAAAACATACTGTTCTATATGTTCTTTAAAATTTTCTTTACACTTATTTTAGTTTCTTTATATTTCTTCTTTATTTTCTTTATGACTTTATCTCTCACATTTATGTCTCTAATCCATCTGAAGTGCTCCTTCTCATTGTTTCACAAACTATAAGGTCCAGCCTTATTTTGCCTTGTCATAGTGATCCACTTTCCCATGGCAATTTACAAACAATCCATCCTTTCCCATTGTTTTGTGATGCCAGCTTTATATATATATATATATATTTGTTGAGACACAGTCTCACTCTGTTGCCCGGGCTAGAGTACCATGGCATCAGCCTAGCTCACAGCAACCTCAATCTCCTGAGCTCAAGAGATCCTACTGCCTCAGCCTCCCGAGTAGCTGGGACTACAGGCATGTGCCACCATGCCCGTCTGATTTTTTCTATATATTTTTAGCTGTCCAGATCATTACTTTCTATTTTTAGTAGAGACGGGGTCTCGCTCTTGCTCAGGCTGGTCTCGAACTCCTGAGATCAAACAATCCGCCCGCTTCGGCCTCCCAAGTGCTAGGATTACAGGCGTGAGCCACCGCGCCCAGCCGCCAGCTTTATCTTATATGAAGTTCCTGAATATGTGCACTACTTCTAAGAAGTCCTTTCCTTCCCATGGTCTATTTGCCTGGTCCAGATTTAGTGCCACTCTGTTTCTATGGCTCAGTCATATGTCTCAACGTCTGGTGAAGTGACTATTCCTCTTCTTGTGTATCTATTTCAAAGTGGCCTTAGCTATTTGTGGAATTTTACTTTTCCATATAAATTTTAGAATGAATTTGTGCAGCTCCTTAAAAAAATATCTTTGGAAATTTTATGGGATTGCCTTGAACATATAGATTAATTTGGGGAGCACTGACACCTTTACTTCGACATGTCATCCTTTACATAAACAATCGATGTCTCTCCATTTATTCAGAATTTCCTTTATGTCCTTTAATAGACCCTTTTTAGTTTTTATTCTGTAAAGGCCAAAGATATTTTTGGTTAATTTCTAGATTAGTTATCCTTTCTGTTACTATTGTAAATGGCGTCTTATTTTTGAGGTCATTTTTGCTCATGTAGAGGAATATTATTGTTTTATAAATTTATCTTATGATACAACAACCTCGCTAAACTCTCATTAGTTCTAATAGTTTGTTTATTCTTTTGAATTTTCTATGTGGATAATACTGTTGTCTGAAAATAATAAGTTTTACCTTTCCCATCTAATCCTTGGACTTCCTCTGTCTTTTTTTCCCTTTTTTTTGCCTATAACATTGTTCCATTCTTCTTGTACTGTGTTAAATGGAGAAGTGATAACAGGAATTTTTGTCTTGTGTCCAATATTACTGGGAATAAGTTACTCCCTTATATGTGATGTTTAATGTAGGTTTTTTGGTATGTAGCCTATTTAGGACATTACCTAATATTCATTATTCTCTAGAGTCATTAAACTTTGTCAAATGCTTTGTCTGCATGTTATTATAAATAATCAAGTGATTTTTGTCCTCCATACCATATTGCCTCCCACTATAAGGAACAAAAGGAAGGAAAAAGAAGGAGGAATCATTAAGCATCTGTCCAATGCAAAGGAGTCCTGAGGGGATGCAGTGAGAATTGGGGATTATGGGCAAATTTCAATGAATAATACCAGGAACAGGTAATCTGTGGTTCTTTAGGGTTTCATAGGAAGCAGTGGAAGGGGTTGTGAAATAATCACATTAAAATTGTAAAATGCTATGATTAAAAGAAAAAAGTATCCTAAATTTATTGAGTATTTACTATGTGTGTATATCAGATTCTGAGTTGGGCAGTTTTAAAGCTGTTATATCCTTTAAGCTTCATGACAACCCTGTGATGTGGACATTATTTCCCCTGTTTTAAAAATGAGGAAACAAAGGCCTAAAGGAGTTAAATAACTTGCCCAGGTTTTAGCAGCTAGAAAGTGATAAAGCTAGTGTTCAAACTCAGGTCTTTTTCCAAAGCTCAGGTCTTTCTCACATGCATATTATGTTCCTTAAAAGATTTCTAATGACAATACAAAAGAGATATGAAAATGATGACCTAGTCAGTCATCAAAACCAAAATAAAACAGTTCCATTTCAATATATACAAATTTGGGGAAAAAGAAAATGAACCAGAGCTCCTTTGAGAAATGAATTATTCCAGGACAAGAACAGAGGAAGTACAAGATAAGCTTGGAACATGTTATCATGCCAGAAAGCAAAAAAGTCCTCATAAAAAGTGAGCAGGACCTGTCAAAAGGATATAGGGAACCAGCTTGAACAGGCTCCATTTGGCCAAAGCTGGAAAACTTTGAGCATCAAAAGAAATAAGAACAGTAATGCTTTCAACTCCATTGAACAGAATAAGAATTCACAAGTCTAATCCAATGCTAATAAATAGATAAATAAAAATAGGGAAGAAAAGAAGATTCTTAATTGAGGGAGAATGCCAACCTTTAAATATGTAGGGAGTGGTGTAGTTGGAAAAATCAGTATTTTGCAATAGTAAAAGATTGGCGTAGGCTTGCATCATGAAGAATGCTATATCTATGGTGTAAATTTTGTTTCAGACCATGATATTTTCATGGTCTCAAAATGTTTACCCATAGACTGTTAGGTACAAGGAGGAAACTAGTAAAATGTACAGTGGAGAAACTGGACAGCACCTTGACCAAGTAATAAAAATTAATATCACTAACGATGGACTCGTGTGTCTCCAGATACAATACTTTGAGAAGGACAAAACACCACGTGTAGTATTCTGGTCACACGTCCATAATCTGAATCTAATCATAAGGAAACATCAGCCAGCCAAACTCAAATTGAGGAACATTCTGTAGAATACTGAAAGATCGAGGAACAGTTCCAGATTTAAAGAGATTAAAAAATATGACATATACAATTTAATATATGCTTCTTGACAGTATCCTGTACTAGAGAGAGAAATACTCTAAAAGACATTATTGGTACAGTCGACAAAACTGGATTATGGGCTGTAGATTAGATAAAACTATTATATCTGTTTTAAATTTCCTGAATTGGATAACTACTGAAGCACTGTAAAAGAGTATCCTTGTTCTCAAGAAATACATACTGGGCTGGGCGCGGTGGCTCACGCCTGTAATCCTAGCACTTGGGAGGCCAAGGCGGGCGGATTGTTTGAGCTCAGGAGTTTGAGGCCAGCCTGAGCAAGAGCGAGACCCCGTCTCTACTAAAAAATAGAAAGAAATTATCTGGCCAACTAAAAATATATATAGAAAAAATTAGCCGGGCATGGTGGCGCATGCCTGTAGTCCCAGCTACTCGGGAGGCTGAGGCAGTAGAATTGCTTAAGCCCAGGAGTTTGAGGTTGCTGTGAGCTAGGCTGATGCCACGGCACTCACTCTAGCCCGGGCAACAAAGCGAGACTCTGTCTCAAAAAAAAAAAAAAAAAAAAGAAATACATACTGAAGTAGTAAGGAGAAAACGGGTGTTCTCAAATGGTTAAGAAAATAAACAGATAGTAAGATGTATATAGGTAGAAGGAGAAAGCAAATATGGCAATATAGGAAAAATTCATAAAATTGAATAGAAGGTATATGAAAGTTCTGTGTATGATTTTTACATCTTTTCAATAATTATGAAATTGTTTCAGAATTGAAAAAAATTGTGGAGAAATTTAGTAAACATGGCCATTTGTCAAAAATACCGATGAACTTTGGCAATCAGCATTTGACCCCTCGCATCTTTGTTTCCCCAGGGGAATGATTACCAGCACTCCCGAAGGGCATGTTTGTCCCCAAGACTTGCTCATCAGGAGCACAGGTGTCCTTCTTGTTGGCTTAATTTTCTTCACTTTCTTGTATGTTTAGCAGCACTATTAGAAGAAAAGGAATCATTTGTTGGGGAATGGAGGGTTTTATTTTTATCGTTACTCAAAATAGGGTATGCCAAGCCTAACAATTTCAATTTTGCCAACACTCTCACATCTCAATTTTCCAACATGATATATTTACAATAATATTCTTTCAGAAATCACCCCTCTATGACATTCTGCACCTACCTTCGGGGACTGAAAAACACTTGATCTTTGTTTTAATCTCCAACTGTGTTCCAAAACTCTGTATGGAGTTCAGAGTTACTTTTGAGATATGGTTTGAGTGGTACCAAGGAAGTCACCCTGATGGTATTATTTCTAATACTTTGCCTATCAGAAGTGAATAGGAATGTCACAAGTTGAGTTGCATTTTTTTTTGTTTGTTTAAAACACATTTGGAAAATTGCGGTAAAATACATATAAAATTTACCACCTTAATCCATTTTAATTGTACTGTTGACCCTTGAACAACATAGGTTTGAACTGCATGGGTCTACTTATATGTAGATTTTTTCCCCATAAATATATTGGAAAATTTTTTGGAGATCTGTGATAATTTGAAAAAACTAAGATAAACTGTGTAGTGTAGAAATATTGAAAAAATTAAGAAAAAGTTATGTATGTCATGAATACATAAAATATATGTAGATACTAGTATATTTTTATCATTTGCTACCATAAAATATATACAAATCTATTATAAAAAGTTAAAATTTATCAAAACTTAAGCACACACAGACTGTACATGGTGCCATTTACAGTCTAGAGAAATGTAAACAAACATAAAGATGCAGTATTAAATCACAGCTGCATAAAATCAACTGTAGTAATACTGTATTACTGTAATAATTTTGTAGCCACCTCCTGTTGCTATTGCGGTGAGCTGGAGTGTTGCAAGTATCCGCTTAAAATGCACCATGAGGTTAATCATCTCCACCTGAGCAATTCATCTCTCTAGTAAGTTGCTTATCATATTAATAGTAAAAAGTGACCTCTCTCAGTTCTCGTGTATTTTTCTTTGTGTTTATTGCAATACCGTAAACCTCGAATAACACCATGGGACCCATACGAAGTACCACTAATGATGCTGGAAGTGCTCCCAAGAAGCAGAAAAAAGTCATGACATTACGAGAAAAAGCTGAATTGTTTGATATGTATTGTACATTGAGGTCTGCAGCTGTGGTTGCCCACCATTTCAGACAGACGATGATTCATTTTGTACACAGATGACATAGATTTATGATATCGATAAATACAGTGTAGTACTGTGGAAGTATTTTTTCTTCCTTACGATTTTATTAATAACATTTTCTTTTCTCTAGATTACTTTATTGTAAGTATATAGTATATAATATATATATAATGTACAAAATACGGGTTAAAGACTATGTTTATGTTATTGATAAGGCTTCCGGTCAACAGTAGGCTATCAATAGGTAAGTTTTTGGGGAGTCAAAAGTTATATGCTATTGAGATGTTTGAGTTCCTTGTATGTTCTGGATATTAGTCGTCTGTTGGATGAATAGTTTGCAAATATTTTCTTCTATTCTGTTGATCGTCTTTGCACTCTGTTTTCTCCTTTGCTGTGCAGATGCTTTTTAGTTTGAAATAATCCCATTTGTTTATTTTTGCTTTTGTTGCCTGTGCTTTTGAGGTCTTACCTATAAAATCTTTTCCCAGATCAATATCCTGCCACATTTCCCCTATGCTTTTTTAAGTAGTTTCATAGTTTTGGGTCTTACGTTTAAGTCTTTGATCCATTTTGAGTTGATTTTTGTATAGGGTAGGAGGTGGGGGTCTAGTTTCATTCTTCTGAATATAGATGTCCAGTTTCCCCAGCACTATTTACTAATGAGACTGCCCTTTCCCCAGTGTATGTTCTTGGATCAAAAATCAGTTGGCTCTAGATATAAGGATTGATTTTGGTGTTCTCTATTCTGTTCCATTGGTCTATGTTTCTGTTTTTATGCTAGTGCCATGCTGTTTTGGTTACTAAAGCTTTGTAGTATATTTTGAAGTCTGGTAGAGTAATGCCTCCAGCTTTGTTCTTTTTGCTCATGATGCTTTGGCTATTTGGGGTCTTTTGTAGTTCCATACAAATTTTAGAATTTTTTTTTCTGATTCTGTGAAAAATGTTATTGGTATTTTGATAGAGATTGCATTGAATCTGTAGATTGCTTTGAGCAGTATGGTAATTTTAACAATATTAATTCTTCTGATCCATGAACATGGGATGTTTTTCCATTTGTTTGTATTCCCTTCAATTTCTTTCATCAGTGTTTTGTAGTTTTCCTTGTAGAGGTTTGGCAAGAGATTAATATCCAGAATATACTATGAACTCAAACATCCCAACAGCAAAAAACCCAAAATAATCTGATTAAAAAATGGGCAAATGATCTACACAGACATTTCTTAAAAGAAGATATACAAATGACCAACAAATATGTGAAAAAATGCTCAACATCACTAATCATCAGGGAAATTCAAGTCAAAACCACAATGAGATATTATTTTACCCCAGTTAGGATGGCTATTATCAAAAAGATTAAAAAAAAAAAAACAACAAATGCTGGTGAGGATGCAGAGAAAAGGAAACTCTTATACACTGTTAGTGGGTATATAAATTAGTACAGCCACTATGGAGAGCAATATAGAGGTTCCTCAAGAAACTACAAAAGGAATTGCCCTATGATCCAGCAATTCCACAGCTAGACATTTATCCAAAGGAAAGGAAATCAGTGTATCAAAGAGACATCTGCAACCTCATGTTTATTGCAGCACTATTCACAATAGTCAAGATTTGGAATTCACCTAGGTATCCAACAACAGATGAATGGGCAAAGAAAATATGGTATATATACACAATGGAATATTATTCAGCACAAAAAGAATTAAATCCTATTATTCATGGCAAATGGATGGTACTAGAAGACATTATGTTAAGTGAAATGAGCCAGGAACAGAAAGTGAAACACTGCACATTCTCACTCATATGTGGAAGCTAAAAAAAATGTTGATTTCATAGAAGTAAAAAGTAGAACAGAGTATATTAGAATCTGGGAAAGGGAGAGGGAAGAAGAGGATAGAGAGAGAGTTGTTAAAGGATACAAAATTACAGCTAGATAGGAGGCATAAGTTCTAGTGTTCTATAGCACTGTAGGATGATTATAGTTAATGATAATAAACTATATGGCTTCAAATAGCTAGAAGGAGGATATTGAATGTTCTCCAACACAAAGAAATGATGCATCTTTGAGATGATGGGTATGATAATCACCCTGATCTAATAATTACACATTATATGTCTCATAACATCACTATATGCCCCATAAATATATACAATTATTATGTGTCAATTAAACAAATTAAAAAAAGTTATTACATAGATTTTCAACTGTGGGGAACAGGGGCGGGTGGTCAATGCCCCGAACCTCTGCATTGTTGAAAGATCAACTGTATAGTTCAGTGGCATTAAGTACATTAATATTGTTGTACTACCATCCATTCAAAGAACTCTTCATATTGCAAAACTGAAACTCTTTACCCATTAAACAATAACTCTTCAATTCTCCTTCCTCCAGCCCCTGACAACCACTGTTGTATTTTATGACTCTATGGATTTTACTACTATAGTTACAGATACCTCATATAAGTAGAATAACACAATATTTATCCTTTTGTTACTTGTTTATTTCACCTTAGCATAATGTCCTTAAAGTTCATCCATGTTGGAGCATACGTCCTAATTTCATTCCTGTTTAAGGCTAAATAATATTCCATTGTATGTATATACCACACTTTGTTTATCTGTTCATCTGTTGGTGGACATTTGGGTTATGCCTTTTGGCTATAGTGAATAATGCTGCTGTGAACATTGATATACAAATATGTTTGCATTCTTGTCTTCAGTTGTTCTGGATATATATCCAAAAGTGGAATTGCTAGGTGATATAATAATTCTATTTCTAAATTTTGAGGAACCATCATACTATCTTCTATAGCAGTTGCACCATTTTACATTCCCACCACCAGCAGTGCACAAAGGTCCTAATTTTTCCACATGTTCACCAACACTTGTTATTTTATGTTTTCTTTCTTTCTTTCCTTTTTTGATAGCAGCCATCCTAATGAGTGTGAGGTGGTATCTTATGTTTTGTATTTCTTTTAAATGCAAATTCCTTTGAGATGGAAAACAGAAATGTTATCAGTTATCAATACTCTACTTTCAATGAGTTTGTAATATTTTCTTTTTTTTCCCCTAAAAATGACAGTTAACAGGTGTGACTGGATGGAAAGTACTTGGTAAAAATAGCCCTGAGCTTTGAGCCAGAGGCTTGTCTCCAACACATTACTATGAAGCCTTCAATAAGTCAATACAATCCATGAATGCTTCAATTTCTTTATCTGGACAATGTACATAGCACTATGCAGCATTGGTTCTCAAACTTTCGTGCACATCTGAGTCACCTGTAGAGCTTATTAAAGCAAATATTGCTGCACCCACCTTCAGAGTTTCTGATTCAAGGGTCTTTGGTGGGCCCTGAGCATTGCATTTCTATAGATGCTGCGGATGTTACTAGCCTAGGGACCATATTTTGAAAATCACCACTCTACAGACTTATTTTAGGAGTGAGGTAATGTAAGTTAAATACTTTCATACAATTGTTAAGCACTTTGAAATGCCAGAGATTAATTTAATCATGTGAGATAAGAGAAGTCTCCTAAGATAGGCAGTGAAATCCAATAAAGCAGTACTTTTCAATGCTACACTAAGATCTTTGAGACTTGAGTGTTCTGAAAAGTCAGGCAATGAGGAGAGACTATCAAAAGAAGGAGATGGACTTTGGGAGTAAAACTGGGCAGGTGTCAAAAACTTATTTTACCTAACATACAAATTTGCGCAGGAACAGTTCTAACTCCTCTTTGAGGCTTCAGAAAGGACTTCTGTTCAGCTGTAAGGAAGGCAAAACCCCATGAGCAGACATAATAACACCTATGTAAACAATTAAGGTCTTTTGTTTTTTTCCTCATGCAACAAGAATCCTAGAGGTAGAAAGTTACTGGTATTAATTCAATGGCTCAAGGATTTTAGTGCTGAGGTCTGAAGTTTCTTGACCTTTCATGTGCACAACCTGGTTTCCCTGTTTTCCTGGAAGGTGTAAGGAGAAAAAGACAAAGAGTAAAAGCCAGTGTCTAAGTTAGGAAAACAAACCTTTCCCAGTAATTCTCAGCAGTTTTCTGCTTATGCCTTAATGTCCAGAACTCTCTCTTGGTCATTCCTAGCTTTAAGCATGGCTAAGAAAAATTTCATTTGAGTACATTGCTACTGCAGACTAAATTAGCATTATGTTAGTCAGATGCAATGGGGTTATAGTCTGCCCCAGTTTCATAATTATTTTCCTGCACCTGGTGATTTCAGAGTCAGGTAGTGAGAGGACCATGGGCAAAACTGTTAGTCTTTCTGAATTCTCTTATTCTTATATGATTGAATGTTCTTTTTTTATTTTTTTTTGGCTAATGTCATCATTAGTATTTTAACATGTATGGCAGATTGAAGCTTTGGAGTGCTTCTGCTCATATTAGCTCTGTTGTTTCTCTGAGTCCCTTGAGAGGTAGTTCTAGCCCTGTTTTGTAGGCATGGGAATAGTGGTCCCTTTCCTTTGTATCTCTTTTGAATCCTACCATATTAGCCCCTAAGTCTCTGTAGCCTGTCATCACATTTTGGTCCCTCCCCAAATATGGCCTGCTGTTCAAATTTCCCAGTCAATATCCCAGCCTTTCCTATGTCCCATTGCCTCTAGCCACTATGTGATGCTCAGCAAATCAGACAAACTGATTCATGGAAAGAGCACATTAAGACATTAAACTTGAAAATAAACCTTGGCTGTCACTGTATGGAAAATTTTTCAGTCTGTGTTCTCAACCAGGGGTTAATGATTTCTTTAGCCTCTTAATGTACTCACCACGATGTAGAGGCACTAATGAAGTCCAGCTCGTACATTCTTGAGAATCTGGAAATGTGCTTTGACAACACAAAATAGTATATTTATTTGTGGTTTCTCTTTTCATTTTTTCTTATGAACTTGAGAGGGTGCGGAAAAAGAAATGATGTCTTTCCATGAAGTAAAAATTAAAAGTCTTTTTGAAAAAGTGCATATTCAGGAAGATTTGAAACAAGGCTGGTATGGGCCAACAGGCTGGTGGCAAGCAGGTGGCCTCAGGCATAGGGGAAGACAGTGGAAAGAAGGGAGTAGAAGTGGAGGATATAGGCAGTGGCTAGTGGACATGTCTGGGCCGATGAGATGAGAGTGGTAGGAAATGGCAGCTGACACTAATAGCCTTGCTAAAAATATAGTAATACAGATGTGAATGGCAGGCAGGAGAAGGGGGCCAGCTCTGGGTGCTGTGGTCTAGAGAGGAAAATGGAAAAGTAGACAAGGACAGGGAGACTAACTAGCAGGAAGCACTGAGTGCCTAGAAGGGAGATGATGTTCCTAAGAAAGTAGGAGTCTGGAGAGAAGTAAAACACATAGATCAATTTATCCCATTTGAATATAATTCAGCAAACACTTATGAGTGTGATAGATAGAATAGTGACTCCCTGCCCCCCAAGATCAAGATGTCCACACCCTAATCCCTGGAACCTACCTTATGTGGCAAAAGGGATTTTGAGGATGTGATTAAACTAGTGATTTTGAGATGAAGAGATTACTTTGGATTACCCAGGTAGGTCCACGGTAATTATAAGGTAATTATAAGTGAAAGAGGGAGGCAGGAGAGAAAGTGAGGGAGGGAGAAAGAGAGAAGGAGATTTGATTTGAAGATGCCATATTACTGGCTTTGACACTGGAGAAAGAGGCCACAAGCCTAGGCATGCCTGTGGCTTCTGGAAGCTAAAAGAGAAAGAGAATGGGTTCTCTCCTATAGCCTCCATAAGGAATACAGCCCTGATGACACCTTGATTTTAGCCCAGTGAAACCCACTTTGGATTTATGACCTCCAGAACTCTAAGGCAATAATTTTGTTTTGTTTTAAACCACTAAGTGTGTGGCAATTTGTTACAGCAGCAATGAGGAACTAATGCCAACACGTACCAAGTGGTGCAATGGATTAGGAAACATAAAGATGAATAAAGTATCAATACTAGCCTTTACATGATAACCAGCCCAGCGGTCCAAGTCAGTGATCTTCAAACTTTAATGTGCACATTAGTCACCTGAGGGAGCTTGCTAAAATGCAGATTCGGATTAAGTAGGTCCAGGGTGGCCCTGAGAGTCTGCATTTCTAACCAGTTCTCAGGTGACATGATGCTGTTGGCTTGGCAACCAGGCTTTGTTTAGCAGGGGTCTAGATTCTTGATCTGTTCTAGGGGCTGGGAAACCAAGAACAACAAAGTTTTTTAGTTGTTAATATGGAGAAAATGGTTCTGGTTTTAGGCATTGAAAATAGTTGGAATGATCTGAAATTAGTTTAAAGATCTGAAACTTACTAGTGGAGGGAGCTTGAGGATCAGGCTCTTTTAAAGGATTGTTGTGATAAACAAGAGGATATATGTGAAAGACCTGGGTAATTTATAAAGTGCTATGTATAAATGTTATCTTTTTAGATGTTGGGTGAGAGCAGATTTGGCAAGAAAACACCAGTGTCATTTGGGGCTCATCCTTTCCTTGATAAATTAGAGGAAGAAATATTTAGATGAAAAAAATTCCAATGTTTATCCCAGTCATTTTTCTTCTATTTCTTTTAAGTTCTCTGTTCTGGTATGATCGTATTAATGATACACATATGGAGTGGAACATTTGGAAAATAAAACAAAAAGCTTACAGGGAAGGAAATAATAATCACCTATAATCCTATAATTTAAAGATAACGAGGAACTGGAGCTTTTTGAGGAGTGTGGGTTCATTTGGTGTCCTTTGAGGGGGTTTGCATAATTTTGTCTCCCTTGATTATTAGAGAAAAGCGTAACTCTGTGCTTTTGTGTTGTGTACCATCATTAATACTCTGTACCATTGCATTGCCTGTAATAATTCCAATAACCAGGGAACACTTCACCATAAAGCAATAGTCCTCAACTAGGGGCAATTTTGTCCTCCAAAGGACATTTTGTAATATCTGGAGACATTTTTTCCTTGTCACAACTGGGGCGTGGGTGGCTACTGTCATCTAGTCAGTAGAGGTCAGGGATGCTGCCAGACATCCTACAATGCACAGGACAGCAACCACAACAATAATTACCTGGCCCAAAATGTCAATAGTGACAAGGTTGAGACACCTTGCTGTAGAGCATTGAGTTTCAAACTTTAGTGGCCTTCTGAATCACCTGTTAAAACACAGGTTGCTCATCTCTCCTTCTCCCCCTTCCTCCAATTTCTGCTTAGTGGGTCTGGGAGGAGGCTGAATTTGCCTTTCTAACAAGTTCTTAGGTGTTGCTGCTGCTGCTGGTCTGGGGGCCACACTTGGAGAACAATTGCCATACGGTTTAATAGCTACACAACCGTAATTGGTCTCATATAAGGTATTAGCGCCACACTTTGTGCTCCCACTCATATTTAATTAAGCTGATCATATATCTCTGGTATGTTGCAAACGTCTCTTGGGCATAGGCCAGGTCTCCTTCTTCCCTTGTTGTGTCCTGCAGTGCTGAGAACAGGCCTCTTTCATTACTGCAGACCAGATGGTTTCATTTGACCATGTGGACTTGGCACCATATAAACGGCTCCAAGGACATATGAGCGAGTTGTTGGCTGGGGGAGATTGATGGAAAGAGAGGAGAGATGGGGCGATTCAATGTGGAAAGAAAAGAAACAGCCATTTTTGTTGTGCTTAAGACACCCCCCATGGTGTCCTGAAAACTCAACACACCTGTGTGCAGCTTTGCACTTTCTAAAATAAATGGACAGTGTTTTAGTCTGGAATGGTAGACTCCCAACATAATGTGCTGTCTTATTATTAGGGTTGGAGTCAGGTTAACTTTTCATTGTCATCACACTAGCAGGCCACAAAGAAGGGAGATTTACACCCTATGTGCTTGGTGTCATAATCTTGCTCTTCTCTCTAAGGGCCCTGTCTCTGCCCAATCCTTTGTTGTCTCCTGTCCCTTCAGCATGAGGACAGAGCTTATGCACCCCTGATACATACCTACTGGGACTCTGGACAGGTAGTGACTGGATTCAGCATGGGGAGAACGGAGGCAAGGCTGGGAATGAAAGCCTGGAGGCCAGATGTAGGAATGAGTTGGGCCAGGAAGTGCCCAGAAGCCGTCAGTTAGAAAGCAGGGAACACAATGACCTTTCTGCTCACAATGAGGCAGTGGGTCAGAAACCAGGTGAAAAGTTGGGAAAACACTAGGGATGGGGTGTCCAGGAATGGGAGAGCTCAAAACTGAAGGGAGGCCAATCTTTGAAGCCCCTTATACAACTTCTGCAGGAACAATGAACAAGACAGGTGCCTTTCCTTAAAGTGCTAAATGGTTCATCTGGCTGATCGGGCAGCCTTCAGGGCATAAAAAGAACCACTAATAGTTATCTGTAGGGAGGGCTGGGGAAGGGCGTAGGGCATTTCAGAGGTATTGCTAATATTTTTTTCTGTATGCTGTTAATTCAATCATTTATTTTATTATTATTTTAATGCTTAGATAATTTATATTCTTCTGTAATATTCAATATTTAACAATTTTAAAAAGGATAAAAGATAGTGTTAATTGAGCATCTAGTATTCCTAGCAACAGTGCTCCAAGGTAGATTTTCTCCTCATTTTAGAAAAAAGGAAATTGAAGCTAAGAGAGAGAGAGAGAGACAGTCATTTGTCCAAGTTGGTATAGAACTGGAACCTGAAGTCAGTTTCATTTATCTGCAAGGCCTACTCTTTCCAGTAAAGAGTGAGGCAATTTGGGCCACAGTTTGTTTTCCAGGTTTCCTTCTGATCTATTCCAGAGTTCTATGTCCATGCAGGCAGTCACCCTGTCTCCCAATAATGGATTCTTACACCTCTTATATTCTAGTCTGCTAACATTCAACCACCTCTTTTGGAAAGTTTTAGAAATTGTTTTTTTTTTTTTCAAATATTAAAAAATTCTCAAATCATTAAGATGTCAATTCACTTTCTATTCTAACCTGAAAATCTGGAGGAAGGAGAGCCCTGAAAATTAAATTTGTTTGTATGAAATGTCACCCTTACATTCAACAGGACTGTTCCTGGTGACACAGCTGCAGTGCACACAGGAGAACATCCTGGTTCATTAGGCTTGCATCTTACCGTGCGTAAGTCCCCTGTTCACCTTTGTGAGAGTCACCCCAGAGTTTCACATAAAACAGTGCTGTGTCACCCAAGAACGTTCCGCCCTCCCTCGCAGCACTGGAGCTGGTCTGAGCGGTACAGTAAAACCGGGTTTATACCGCTGATGAGTCACAGGGACAGAGAGTTCTGGGCAGCAGCTGGAGCCGCATCAGAACCTAGAAGAAGGCAGAAGGTGGAGACCACGGCTTAGGGGTCATGCAAGTTTAGGAGTCATGGATTAATAGCCACATCGGGCACCCTGGGGGATCACAGCATGCCCCCAAAACTCAAGAACAAAGCGGACAGACCAATCTGGCATTTTTTACAGGACACTGAGCTGAAGCCAGGGCTGTGTCATTTGGTTGAAGCCAGACCAGAGATACGTGTTTTAATTTATTTCAATAGCTCTTGCCTCTGAAACCCAAAAGTTGGGATATGATAAACTTCTCAGATTTTGCTTTTAAATATGCTATTTTTAGTATGTTCCTACTTAAAGATACTTTTTCATCTTCCTAGCTGGCATCAGAGCAACTCGGCACCATTTGATTAGATTCCCCAGCCTCCCTGTACAGCCACACCGGCTTTCTCTCTGTCCCGTGACGTTTTGCTGCAAAGTGAGGTCTCAGCAGTAGCAGCTGTGACGCTGGCCATCAGGCATGTGGTGAATGCCTCCCAGGCCACTTTCCTCTCAGGAGTGCCCACTAGGTGACGCCTGTGAATGGGACAGGCTCTCCAGAGTGCTAGCCTTCCTCACTCCCTTCCTTCCCAGGCCCACATCTTGGCTAGAAGATGCTTAAGTGGCAGGATCCCAAAGAAATTCTTCTGTGCCTATGCTCAGCATGTGATAATCTCAGGCAGCTCCCTTTCTTTTGATAGGGGATGCTGCTGTCTCCGTGTAGTATATGGGATGGTTAAATTATAAAAGCAGGGGAAAAACCCCCAAACCCTGTATAACTAACTGAAACAGCTTTAGATTTCTGGGCAGGTTCATAACTGCTTTAGAAGTGCAAACAAAATTTCCCAAACTAAGGTGCCCTGGGGCGGTGAACTGAATAGCGAACTTTCTGGAAAGACAACTGGAGACAGGTGTGATTCTCTTTCACTTCAGCAGTGGTTCCCAAACTTGAGTGTGCATTAGGATCACCTGGAGGCATTGTTACGCCACAGATTTCCTGGTTCCACCCACGGTTTTTGATTTAGAAGGTCTTGAGTGGGGCCTGAGAACTTACATTTCTAACAAGTTCTCAGGTGATGCTGCTGTTCCTTGTCTGGGGACCTCATCTAGAGGTGCATGGCGCAGCAGCATTCTTTCCTAAGTACGTGGGGGAGAGGAAAGGGTGTAGAGACACGGATGTGGCTAGGACGGGTGGGGGAACACACTGGGGATTGGTGTAAACAAAGAGTCCCTCTTAGCTACAGCAGAAGTCACTTTCCCCTCTTCTCCTTTTCCCATCCTTGAACTGCGTTTCCAGTATTCTCCTTACTCCAAAGAATGTCAACAACACATTGCGCTTTGTTAGCTAAATCGACCAGGCAAGGGTAAGTTACATCTAATAGCAAGTCAGGGACAAATAACCAGGCAGCTGGGCCATTGCTGGAGATGCATTGAGGTAATTTATTTAAATTTGCTTGATTGTTTTTCTAGTAGGGAAATGAAACGTTTTCTTTGTACCGCAGGTGTTCAAGTGCTTTTTTAATGGCTCAATATTTAAAGCGACAGTCAAGTCAAGGTTAAGAAGGTTCTATGAGAGTACATTCATAGCCAGTGGTTTCGGAACATCCTAAATATAGCTCTTCTGGCTCTTTATAAAGGGTGAGGCTGTGGGTGTGTATGTGTGTATGAAAATATAATTGTTCTCATTACATCGTAAATGACTCTTGGAGTTTGTGTTAGCACTGGGGAGCTTCCTCACGTGCCAGAGCCTCTTTCTATGGGTTTTTAGATGTTTCTGCCTTTTCTTCTTTTTAAAAACCTATGCTATGCAGCACAAGATAGGTTAATTTGATGATCTGCGGTCTACAAGTGAGAACTGTGGTCCAGGGAGGCTGACAGGCCAGAAGTTCTTATACTTGGTTTACCATCCAAACTGGAAACAAGAAATCCTTAGAGTCTAATTTCTAGACCCTGTGTCTGTTTTTCAGCCCTGCCCTTCCACCTTGACTCTGTCTATTTAAACCACTCTTGGGCAAATTTCCACTAAGTTTGCTGTAGTTGCGTCTCGTCTCCAGCTATACTTGGGGTCGCCTTAAGAGATAGTGTTTCCCCCATACTGAAATATTCATCCTTCAGGTTGATAGCATGGCAGCAGGCGTTTTCCTTTTCATCTTTCATGTAATGACCATGAAATCCCTTCCACAAGAACATAGAGGTTTTGTTCTGTTCTGTTTCTAATTTCAGAACAATAAGTCTCCAAGGCACCACCACCCACCGGAAAAAGAGTGCACAGTGACTGACAAGGTGAGGTCTTTGTTTGGTTGTATTTCAAATCTTTCGCTTTCTGAAATCCCTCACACTTTGGCTATAAATCACTAAAAGGTGGATGTTCTCTAAAATGAATTTTGCATGAAATGTCAGCCAAAGTCTAGGGGACAGCTACAATATTTACGACTGGTGGTATTTCTTAGGGGAGGTAAAAGAAAATGAAGCCAATATAATTTAGCTTAGAACTGAGGGCAGGGAAGATAGCAAATTTCTTTCTCTCGCCCAGTTATTTTGTTTCTGCCATTTTCAGTGCAAATAAAACCTGCAATTCTCAAAGCAAAGTGTTCGGGAATGTTTATCCATATGGGTAAAGTATGGGTTAGAAGAATGTGGGCAGCTGTATAAGAGGAAAATAAACAAACCTGAAACTACTATGGGAATATACTTGCTAATAGGGAAATTGTTCTACTAAGTCCTCTATTTCTGAAAGACGATTCGATCCTAGTCATAGCTCTTCATAGTTTGCCTTGGAAAGCAAACTGCTGTGTTTATTTGGGGGAGGAAATGTTTCACAGATAATGTAACTTCCACTTGTCTCCTGTGGAGACATTGATAGGACATTCCTCATTGATAGGAAAACATAGAAAACATCTCTGCCAGCCATTTGCGGGCCTCCAACTCTGGTACTAACTTATTATTTTTTTCATTAAAAAGTCTTATTTCTTGGCAGAAATGGTAGTCTTGTGTGAGATTTAAGAAGTGATACTTAACAGAAAGGTGTACCCTACTACACTTCAAATCTCATTATTTCCAAAGACTACCTCACAAATGAGGAATCATTTTACAAAGATTTTAAGTATCCCCTTGAGGTGCTATCTGCCTTTTTTAAAAAAAAATTCAGAATATCATGGGGGTACAAATGTTTTGGTTACACGGATTGCTTTTGTACTGCTTGAGTCAAAGTTGTAAGAGTGCCCATCGCCCAGATAGTCTACACGGTACCTGTTAGGTGTGATTTTACCCATCTTCCCTCCCCTTCCACCTGCTTGATTTCTATTGAGCTTTGCTTCCATCTGTGCACACGAGTGCTAGTCGGTTATATTTTTAACATTTTCTCCCACTATTTTTTCTTGCTAATTAGACTCCTGTCACGTGGGCCTCTTGCGTATTTCTGTCTTTGCTTGAAAACTCTACGTTCTCTTCCCTACTCTCTGCCCAGATGATTCTTGTCCATTTAGAAAAGATTGTCATTGAAATAATTCACATTCCATGTAATTCACAAGTTTAAGTGTACAATTCAAGGGTTTTTGGTATATAAGATTGTGTAATCATCACTACAATCTAAATTTATAACATTTTCATCATTCCAAAAAGAAGCCTTGTACCCATTAGCAGTTTATATCTAGATATATCTATATATACATATGATTTCTCTATAGACTTTCCTATTTAGAATATTTCATATAAGTAGAAGCATATAATATGTAGCCTTTTATGACTGGCTTCTTCCACTGAGCAGAAGGTTTTCAAGGTTCATTCAAGTTTTAGCATGCATCAGCACTTCATTTTTATTGCTAATTAATAGCCCATTGTATGGACATATCACATTTTATTTATCCATCCATCAATTGATGGACATTTGGGCTCTTTCTACCTTTTGGCTATTATGAATAACACTGCTATAAATGTTCATGTACAAGGTTTTTTGTGGACATATGTTTTTATTTCTCTTGGTTATATACCTAGGAGTGAAATTTCTAGGTCGGTAGCTATCTCTGGTTAACCATTTGAGGAACTTCCAGACTGTCTGTCAAAACAACTGTACCATTTTATATTCCCATCAGCAAAGAATGGGTTTGCTGCAATTTCTCCATATCTTTGCCAACACAAGCTATTGATATATATATATACATATATATATGTATATGTATGTTTTTGAGACAGGGTCTCACTCTGTTGTCTGGGCTAGAGTGCAGTGGCATCATCATAGCTCATTGCAACCTCAAACTCGTGGGTTCAAATGATCCTCCTGCCTCAGCCTCCTGAGTAGCTGGGACTACAGTGCGTGACTAATTTTTAAAAAAATATTTGTGTTGATGGCATCTCAGTATTGCCCAGGTCGGTCTCAAACTTCTGGCCTCAAGAGATTCTCCTGCCTTGGCTTTCCCAAGGTGCTAGGATTATAGATGTGAGCCATTCAACCTGGCCTGGTGGTCTTTTTTATTTTAGCCATCCTAATGGGTGTGAAATGGTTTCGATTTGCATTTCTCTTAAGGACTAATGAAATAACTAATGAAAGCATCTTCTAATTGGATATGTTTTATTGACATGTGTGAGGTAAATGTCCAACATGTATTCTTTTGCATGCTGTCCAAGCAGCATTTGTTGAGCTTGTTTTTTCACAATAAATTGTCTTGGCATCCTTGTCTAAAATAAATTGACCATCATTGTGAGCACTTATTTTTGCACTTATATATGTTTATCCTTATGTCAGTAACACACTGTTTTGATTAGTCTACCTTGGTAGTAAGTTTTGAAATTGGGAAGTGTGAGTCCTTCAACTTTTTCTTCTGTTTCAAGATTGTTTTGGCTATTCTACATTGCTTGCATTACCGTATGAACTTTAGGAACAATTGTCAATTTCTGCAAAGAAGCCAGTTGGGATTTTGATAGAGATTGGGTTTAGCCTGTAGATCAATTTGGAGAGTATTGCCATTTTAACAATATTATGTTTTCTGATTGACGAACATGGGATGTCTTTCTATTTATTCAAGTCAGGAGTTGGGAACCTTTTCAAGTTGGAAGGCCACCTTAATTTAGCCATAATCAAAGAAGGCTGCTTTCAAGAAACTTCAATTAGATATACTTAAAAATGTACATTATTTTGTAAATATGTACTTAATAATTTCAAGAAATGAAAACTATTTGTTAATTGTGAAGTTAACTAGCTTTTTAATGACTTTGTTGTGTCTGCTTTTTGTTGGAAAGCGTTTGAGTATTTGGTTGCAGCATAGAGGTCCTCACTTTCAGTATCTATCTTCTAGCTGGGTATCAGTCATTTGTGACCATAAGTGTGTTTTGATTTGGGTTAGGTAGGAGAATATAGATTCACAACAATAAGTGGTTGAAAAGCAAGAAAGCATTTTTCGGGCACATTGCCAAAGACATGGCATATTTTCCATATTTCAATTGGATCTTTCTTGGCATCAAACAATGACTTTAAAATGTCATCTACTGAGAGCTAAATCCCATCTGTAGTTCTTTAGGTGCCTTGGTGATATCAACTAGATGAAGCTGAAATGCTAATTGGAGTGTGATGTCATGATACTCAAAGTTAGTGAACGTTTCATTGTGTTCTCCAATTAATAGGTCTACAGCAGCTGCATATTCTTCAAATGATTTGCATATATCATCCTGCTCATCGATGACCTTTGCTAACCGGGGAAAATGTTCATCTGAAATTTCCTTTTGAAGAAAAAGATAGCTTGAAAATAGATAGCTTTTTTTCAAAATGCTTGGATTTTTTTTACCACATATTATATATAGACTTAGTTTTGCCTTGCAAAGAAATATTCAAGTTGTTTTGATTTGACATGATATCACACCGAAGTGCTACATTCCTACAGAAATCTTCTTTCAATAATTCACATTGCTGATTCTGTTCTTCAAAAAATTTAAATATCTGTTCTCGCAGAGAGAAAAGTTTGGCTAATACCTGTCCTTGTGATAGCCAACACAATTTAGAATGATATGGCAAACCCATACTGAATACCTCATCCTTCACTTTAGCATGTTATGAAACTGATGATGCTGTGTTGCATTTGCCTGAATATAATTAACAACACTTATAACTTGCTGCAAAGTGTCACTTAAAATAGTAGCTTTAGCACAGAGATTTTGCTGATGCAAGATACAATGAAAAGAAATGAGAGCATCTGGATCTGTTAATACTTTTTCTGTGCAATAAACCCTTCATGTTTTCCTGTCATGGAAGGTACACCATCTGCACATCCACTCACCAAATTTACCAAATTCAGTCCAACTTCATGACATTTATCTTGAAAGTTGTTGAAGATATCTATTCCTCCTGTTCTGTTCACAAGAGTGCCTGGAGAGTAACTCTTTGTAGCAAAGAAAATCTTCTGTTATGGCCTTAACGAAGTAAAAAACCTGTGCCACGTCAATAGTATCAGTTGATACATCCAAAGCAATTGAATAATATATATTTTCCTTTTGATGTATTGCATGAAGTTGTTCTGTTAAGTTCAAGGCTAATTCATGCTGCTGAACAGTTATGGTTCTCCTTGAAAGAGGCACTTGTTTGTACTTTGAAACATTATCCAGGTATAAGCATCCTACAACTTTGACAATGTATTCATTCACAATTTCTGTATCACTGAATGGCTTCCCTTTTTCCCCCAAGCATATAAACTACTTTATAAGTTGCTTCAGTGGCATTGTTTCCAGGTCTTATTGCTGCTTGAAAGAATTGTCTTTGCTTTTGCTTTTTCATCTTTTAATTTCTGCAGTACAACCTTTTGCACCTCTCCCTCTAATTTAGAATATTTGTGGTCCTTATGAGTGTGATGATGCTGATGAGCAATGAATTTCTTTAATGTTGATATTGCAGTATCACAAAGCAAACAAATTATCTTTAGCAGAAACAAGATAATATTGCAATTCCCAGTCCTCATTAAAAATCTGTTTTCTTCCTTCAGGGTTCTCTTGGTCTTCTTTGACATGATGGGCTGTTAAGCGGACAGAATTAAAAAATATTGTCGAGTTGTGTAATTATTTACAAATTCTACTTCAAAGGAAATGCAGTGCACCATTGTCAAAAGCTGGTAACTGACTGGCGTACTGGACTCCCATAAACTGTGGCCAACCAGCCTCTTGCAATAGTGGCACCAGTCAGATGGGGGAAGTTAGAACTGAATCATGAGTGTAGCAGCCATTAATTTAGCCCTTATGGCTTACTAATGTTCTAATTGTGCCAGTCAATCTGGGAGGATTATTTCATTGAAACTTATTTTATTCTTTGGTATTTTAAATACGTTCATTTAAAAAATAAAATAAAAATATAAAAGATGAACAAAAACGTATTTATAAAAATAAAAGGATTTGTTCTGTAAAATTTGGATTCAGTCGAAAGACCACACTTAAGGACCTAGAAGGCCACATGTGGCCTTAGGGCTGCAGGTTTCCCACCCCTGATTTAGGTCTTCTTAAATTTCTTTCACTAATGTTTTATAGTTTTCAGAATATAAGTTTTATACTTCTTTTGTTAAAGTTATTCTTAAGTATTTTTTATGCTATTATAAATGGACTTGTTTTCTTAATTTCATGTTTGGGTTGCTTATTGTTACTGTGTATAAATACAATTGATTTTTTTGTATTAATATATTGATCTCATATCCTGCAATCTTGCTGACCTCATTCATTAGTTGTAATAGTTTTTTGGTGGATTATAGGATTTTCTATACAAAAGATCATGTCCCTTGTGAATAGAGATAGTTTTACTTTTTTCTATTATGAATACCTTTTATTTCTTCTTAGTGCCTAATTGCCCTGGCTAGAATCTCTAGTACAATGTTTATTAGAAATGGTGAATGTGGACATTCTTGTCTTGTTCCTAATCTTGGGAAAGGCATTTAGTCTTTCATTCTTAAGTATGATTTTACCTGTGGTTTTTTTGTAGATGTCTTTTTATCAGGTTAAGGAAGTTTCTTTCTATTCCTAGTTTTCTGGGTGTTTTTATCACAAAGGCAATTTTGTCAATGCACTTTCTGCATCTATTGAGATAATCATATGGGTTTTGTCTTTTATTCTACTAATGGTGTATATTATATCAATTGATTTTAGATGATAAACAACTTTGCACTCATGGGGTAAATCTCACTTGATCATTCAGTATAATCCTGTTTATATTTGCTAGATTCATTTGATAGTATTTTGTTGAGGATTTTTTGAATCTGTATTCATAAGAAATATTGGCCTGAAGTTTTCTGTTTTTGTGATAGCTTTGACTGGTATTGGTTTTGATATCTGGGTGATATTGGTTTCATAGAATGAATTAGGATGTGTTCCCTCCTGTTCTATTTTTAAAAAGGGGTTGTGAAGGATTGGTATAAATATTTTTTAAAAATGTTTGATAGAATCCACCAATGATGTTATCTAGACCTGGGCTTTTCTCTGTGGATTTAAAAATTAATAATTCAACCTTTTTACTTGTTATAGGTTTATTTAGATTTTCTTAAGAAAGTTTAAGAAGTTTGAGTCTTCCTAGGAATCTGTTCATTTCATCTGAGTTGTCTAATGGCATATAGTTGTTCATAGTATTTCTTTTTATTTCTGTTGGTAATAATTCTGCCTCTTTCATTTCTAATTTTACTAAAGTCTTCACTCTTTTTCTTGATCAGTTTAGCTAAACGTTTGTCAATTTTGTTGATCTGTTCAAAGAACCAAATTTTAGTATCATTGATTTTTTTCTTTTTCTTTTTTTTTTTTTACTTTCTATTCATTTCCATTCTAATCTTTATTATTGTATTCATTCTGCTTGATTTGGGTTTAGTTTGCTCTACTTCCAATTTCTTGAGGTGGAAAGTTAGGTGGTTTATTTGAGATATTTTTTCTTTTTAAATATAGTCTATTGACCGGGTGCAGTGGCACCTAGCACTCTGGGAGGCTGAGGCGGGCGGATCGTTTGCGCTCAGGAGTTCGAGACCAGCCTGAGCAAGAGCGAGACCCCGTCTCTACTAAAAAATAGAAAGAAATTAGCTGGACAACTAAAAATATATAGAAAAATTAGCCAGGCATGGTGGTGCATGCCTGTAGTCCCAGCTACTCGGGAGGCTGAGGCAGGAGGATCGCTCGAGCCCACGAGTTTGAGGTTCCTGTGAGCTAGGTTGACGCTACGGCACTCTAGCCTGGGCAACAGAGTGAGACTCTGTCTCAAAAACAAAAATAAATAAATAAATATAGTCTATTACAACTATACAATTTCCTTGTGATTCTTTGATCCATTTATTATTTAGGAGTGTTTCAGTTAATTTTCACACATTTGTAAATTTCTCAAATATCTTTCTGTTGATTTCTAATTTAATTCCATTGTGGTTGGAGAAGATACTTTGTATAATTTTAATCCTTTTAAATTTACTGAGACTTGTCTTATGGCCTAGCACATATTTCAGGTACACTTGAGAATAATGTGTATTCTGCTGTTACTGGGTATAGTGTTGTAGATGTCTACAGGTATCTGCTGGTCTAGGTACTCCATAATGATTGTCAAGTCTTTTATTTTCACATTGATCTTCTGATTGCTTGTTGGATTCACTATTGAAAGGAGGATATTGAAGTCTGCAACTGTTATTGTTTAATTGTCCATTTCCCCCTTCATTTGTGTCAATTTTTGCTTCATGTATTTTGGATCTCTGTTTTTGGGTGCACATATGTTTATAGTTGTTATGTCTTCCTGATGAGTTAACTCTGTTACCATTAGGAAATGTTCTTCATCTCTAGTTAAATTTTGTATTAAAGTCTATTTGTATGATTAGTATATCTACTTCAACTCTCTTATGGTTTCTGTTTATATGGTATATCTTTTTTCATCACTCTGCTTTTATTCTGTTTGTATCTTTAAATATAAAATATATCTCCTGTTGACATCATATTGTTTGATCTTGATTTTTTTTTTATTTCAGCTTATTATGGGGATCTTGACTTTTTAAAAAAAACTTAATCTGATCATTTATGCCTTTTGATTAGATTGTATAATACAACTCCATTTAATGTTATTAATATGGTTAGATTTATACCTGATCTTTTCTTTTTTTTATGTGCCTCATGTCTTCTTTGTTCCTCTGTTCCTTAATTGCTTCCTTCTTTTGTACTGAGTGAATATTTTTCTAGTGTAATATTTTAATTCCTTTAATAATTTTTAAATTATGATTTTAAAAATTATTTTTCAATTTGTCTTATGGCTTACACTATACATATTATGTTACATAAATCTACTTTATGTTTATACTAAATTCCAATGAAATATAGAAACTTTACAGGAGTAAAGTTTCATTCCTTTCTCTTTTTTATACTATAATTGTTTTGCATACAATGTCTATGTACATTGTTAACATTATTATTTTATATAATTATTTGTCTTTTTTTTTTCTGAGACAGAGTCTCAAACTCCTAGGTTGAAGCTATCCTCCTGCCTCAGCCTCCTGAGTAGCTGGGACTATACGCACATACCACGCCCAGCTAATTTTTCTATTTTTTGTACAGATAGGGTCTCACTCTTGCTCAGGCTGGTCTCAAACTCCTGACTTCAGGTGATCTTCCTGCCTTGGCCTCCTGGAGTGCTAGGATTACAGGTGTGAGCCACTGCTCCCAGTCTCTTTGTCTTTTTTAAAAAAGCTGAGAGAAGAAAGGAGAGCAAATATGTATTTATTGAATTTGTCATATTAACATTCTTTTCATTCTTTTTTTTTAACCTTTTCTGATTCTTTTCATTTATTTCTTTGAATTCAAGTTACCATCTGGTATAACTTGTTTCCTTGTTACAATAGAGCTTTGGTGACACCCATGTCCTTCATGCTATTATCTTTATCAGGGATTATTGGACTTTTGGGTTTTATAGAATGATAAGATTTCAAAATTATTTTGGTGATTGGCCAAGGACTGCCAACTTTTACTTTGTAAGTATGGATATGAAAAGAATATCAAACCAACTATTCTCTACTATCATCATCATTTTATAAAGGAAAGGATATAACCACCCCTCCCCTGACCAAATAGGAAGGCTATAATCCCTAAGAAAAGACAGGTGGAAATGTTATATGAACAGTTTTGTAGCAGACTGATGAAAACTTCATCCCCATCTGCATTTGGGAAATTTGGGTTTATATAAATAGTAATATCGTCTTCTTCAACAAATTTTATTCAGTACGTATTATGTGTGAGTCAGGCATTGTGTTAAGCACTCTGTAGTAACTCAGTTACTGACAGAACGACCCATGAGGTAGATTTATCATCATCATTTTCCAGTTAGGGAAACCGAGGCACAAAGATATGAGGTAACTTGCCCAAGATCCCGTGGTGGCGGAGCCTAGAAGTTCTGGCATCTGTACCCTAACTGCTGCCATATGCTATGGCAGGGTGGCTAAATGTAGTCCTAGACTGTGTTGGGTTAATAGAAGTAACTCTCACTCAGACGTTGGTTTTGTTAGGGCTGTGGAAAATAATGCTCACTGGTATGTTCTAGGGCGGGAAACTTGGACCTTGATTATGTGAGCAACAGGCTGAATCAGGCCACAGTTATGGTCTCCTTGTGGGTATTGAACCAGAGAGGATACTGGTTGTACAGAAATATTACTAGAACAAGGAAGCTGCCAAAGCCAAAAGTTTGGGGATAGTTTTTGACTTTTTCTTATCTTCATGTCCTGTCAATCACTGAATCTTATTAATTCAACCTTCTCCTCCAGGAATATGAAGTTAATTTCATATTCATCTACTCTCCTCATTTTCTTTGGCTCCATCTTATCCACTGTCATGGCTTGCCTAGATCATTACAGCAGTCTCCTAACTGGTCTCCCTGTCTCTGTTCTTGTTTTTCTCTAATCCATTCATTCTGCACCCTGACTGAAAGAGTTTTCCAAAACACAGAACTGAGCTGGGTGTGGTGGCTCATGCCTGTAATCCCAGCATTTTGGGAGGCTGAGGCAGGAGGATCCCTGGAGGCCAGAAGTTCAAGACCAGCCTGAGCAACATAGCAAGACCCTGTTTCTAAAAAAATAAAAACATCACTGGGTGTGGTGGTGTGCACCTGTATTCTCAGCTACTCAGGAGGTTGAGGATGGAGGATTGCTTAAGTCTCAGAGTTTGAGGTTGTAGTGAGCTATGATGACGCCACTATACTCTAGCCTGGGTAACAGAGTGAGATGCTCTCTTAAAAAAACAAGACCACCAGCTTTCCTGGGTCTCCACCTGGCTGATGTCATATCATGGGACTTCTCAGCCTCCATAACCATGTGAGCCTATCCTCATAATAAACCTCTTAGATATCTACATTTATATTATGTTGGTGCTTTTTCTCTGGAGAATCCTGACTATTACATCATCCTTGTGTGGTTCCCTCCCTTTGAATCTGGGCAGGACCTGTGATTCACTTGTGGGCAAATGGGACCTATAGAAAAATTTATAGCTGGGTATTATTCGATCATATCAAAACCCCAGGGTTGATATTTTTTTCTTTTTTTGTTCAAGATGTTGGCAGCCCAGGGAAGTTTCTTCTCTCCTATAGCCAGAATAGGGAGATATTTTTTTGGGTTCTATCTAGACAGAGGTTTGTAAAAGGACCCAAATCTGCTTCTTCAGGAGCCAGAGTTCAACTTCTGAAGCTCTGAGGGATTACAGAGCTTCATGGAACAAGATACCCAATTTCTGTTGGTACAGGTACATATTTTACGAGCTCTTTGTGAAAGTGAGACTAAGAAGAACTTGAATGAAAGTATCAAATAGTCTAAAGCACATGTGCATTAAGTTGGTGAAAGGTGACATTTCTCTCCTTCATGAGTTAAAAATGTCTTTTTTTTAAAAATTAGAAACTTTACCTAGAGGTTTTTGAATACTTGTTTGAATACTTTGAATCCACAAACACATGGTCAAAGCGATAAAAGACATGTTTTCTTATCTGAGTGCAGTGACATCTTAAAAGGCTTCCTTTGTTATATCTAAACTTGCATGTCAAAAAATTATTCTCTGCATACAATTTATCTTCTATTTGTTCAATGTTACTGTACAGTGATGTTGATACAGTGTGAGACAGCACACTTTTAAGTTCTAAACTACAATTGTTGGACAAGAATCTTGACAATGCCAGACTAATCTCTTCTGATTGGTGCTGTGTTAATATCGGCTGACAACATAAACCCATGCTGGAATATTCTAATCCATCACCTGGCACAAGAGGCATTTTATCTTGGGCTTTATGGGAAGAGAATCCATTTACCTCTGTGTTTCAAAGTGAGTTTTCCCAGGAGCGTGACTGTCCCAACCTGCCACCCATCTCTTTATAAGGAGGGATCACAACAGGCAGTCTCGAAATTAAAGAAACAGCAACGTGTTTTTCTCGAGGTGTCTGCACTTTTATTCAGAGCATTTACCCTTGTTATCCTTCAGCTCTTTCTTTGGTATTGTTTCATTACTCAAGCTCCATCATGAGGAAAAATCTGGGCCTAGCTAAAAATCTTCACAAAATGGCCCTCACCAGGATAATGCAGTTTGCCTCCTAAATAGTCCTTTGTTTCTCGGTAGAAATGGAAACAACCAGACATTATGGAGCAAAGGCAAGTCATCCACCACGTGCCCTGTCAGAGCTCTTGATCCACAAAATCCATGATCATAATAAAATTTGAGGGTGGTTTCCTGCCACTAAGTGCAGGGAGGTTTGTTAATAAAACAAATAATAAAAGAAACAGGTATTATGATTGGTATCTGGACAAGCTTGAATAAGGTATTCAACATTATTGTAGCTCAGTTTCTTTGTCTTTAAATGGGGTCAATGACAGTAATATTGATGATCATCTGTTGACAATCTATTACTTGCTAGGCATATATATATATATATAATCTCCATACACTTATATAGACGTTATATGTACATACGCATATAGGTAGGTACAATTGATTCTTGTTGTTTGTAACAGTAATGTTCTCTAAAGTTGCTAGGAACACTGAATTAGCAAATTCTGAAGGATTGTTGCTAGGGACAATAACAGGGTTATGCTCCTGTGAGTCTCTGATCGCATTATTTTCATCAGCCAATCAATACATAGCCTTGTTTTGTGTTTCTGTTTAAAGACACCTTATTTACTATGTATTGTTGATTCATTAACATTGAACTCACAGCCATGACTCATGCCTGAGTGAAGCTGCTCTAACACTTGTACTTTGTCTGGAAGGCCTGTCACAGCCTTCTCACGCTTGGGAACACCAGGCAGCACCTCAGCACTATGCTCAGGACGGTTTAAACAGCAAAATCACCAACCAAAAGCACGAAAGAGAAAGTGTGGCATTACATACATCATGAAAAGTACAGTTGTTTCTTGTATGGGAGCTGAAACAAGAAGCGACTGGGTGGCCTTGCTTGACCTCGGCTGGGGAGCTTTGGGTGACTCACATGCTCCCCACGAGTGACTGGGGAAGCTCTGAAGCATTGATTTTGGGGTTACACATTTTAGTGAGTAGGCAAGTTTGCAAATATGGAATCTGCAAGTGTATGGACTATGTTTATATAATTTCCTTTAGTCCTCATAATAGCTCTGTTATGTGGGATTAGACGTGTATGTTCTTGACTAGTCCATTATGTTGTCCCTCCACTGCCTTTTAACTTTTTGAATGTTAGATGAAATCATGTGGGTAACAATGCTATTTGAAAATCTGGTTTGCTCTTTTGCACAGATTTGGACATGACTTCTGTCTATTCTGCCAGCGGACTGAGAAGTTCCAGCAGGGATGCTTAGAGAAAGAGAGAGGCAGTAATGGGAGCCACCCCTTTTATAGTGCACACTAGTGGCCAGATACTAGTGCTTTACGTATGTTAATTCAGTCCTCACCAGAGCCCTGCATGGTGGTAGGTACAGTCATGCCATGAGCCCAGGCAGTCTGGCCGTAGAGCCTATTGTTTACCCTGATGCTTTGAGGTACCCCTCAGCAGTCAGCTTTTGACACACAGGGTAAGATTTTATTAGTCCAGAGTAAAACAGTATGCTTAAATAGGCATTGTTAGAGAAGGAATTTCTCAATTTCCTTTCTAACATGTCAAGGTCTAAATCTGGTGATTAGAGATTTCCTTTGTAAGGCTACCTCTTCACCTTTAAGGCTTTAGTGTCTCTGTGATGAAACAGGATGCAGTGTAGGGGGAGTCCAGCCAGACTGGAAGAGATAAAAAGCTTGTCCTTTTCTCCACAGTGGCCTGTGAGATGGAGAAGGGAGATAGAGAGAGGTGAAAGCAGAAAAGTATTTGGTCACTTGGGTTATGGCTCTACACTTATTCCCCTGTTGATAATCAAAGTCAATATCTTGAAGAAGGGAAATATCAATATTAGATATGTTGAGAGGAAAGTGGAAAGCAAATGTTTTGCAGGAAATAGACTTGAAGGATGCCCTCTGTATCAGAGAAAATTGTCATTGTGATGAGATTAGGCAGAGGACGACCAGAGTTAGGGTTGCTGAATACAGCTATACAGGATGTGCACTGCACAACTCTGTAGATCAGACTTTGCTGGGAATGCCCTGTCCCTTCAAGTTGTGTTTTGTGGTGGCCCTGGCCTGAGTTGGCTTTCTGGAGTCTGTTTTGGTTCTTGTGTGATATTAAAGTATCCAGAAGCTCCCCTGTGCTTTATGAAGGTACATGGGTGATATGCCTAGCAGTCAGAACTATCAGAATGGACATTCCAAGCTTGATGTAGCTGAAATTAAGGGCTGCAGGATAGCTCCCTGAACCGGAAATCAAATGGGAGTTGTGCGCAGACCTCAAAGGGATGTGCTGAAGGAGGGCCGATTCAACCAAAAGGGCCTGCTAGGCCTGATGGAGTTGAGAGAAGAGATCACAATGGCATTGGCCACAGATGCCCACAGGGTGAGCAGTGACCAAGTCAACAGAGGACCCTACTGCTGCAAAGGCCAGAAAGGACTCAGAGAGCTGAGTACTTACTATGCTTTGGGGATATAAAAATGAATAAACTATATGTCCTGCCTTTAAGTTTTTTATAGGTTCATGGGAAAGTCATGAAATAAATAAATGCAAATAAAGTTTGATACTATGATTACAAGTTTTCTCAAGATGATATGGGGATACAAAGGAAAGTATAATCAGGCAGGAAGCACTTCACAGGAGACATAATGCCCTGATGGGTTTTGGAGGATGATTAGGAGTTTGTCAGGCTGACTAGGTGGGAAGGTATGTAATGGAAGGCAGAGGAACCAGCACATGCAAAGGCATGGGCACGTGAGAGAATCTGGGTTTTAGACTCTACAAGCATGGGCAGGACTGGCCTCTGGAGCTTACAGTGAATGAAGGGCCCTGTGTTTGGGGTTTAATGCTCTGTGGTCATAGTCTGGAAATTCTTAATAACTTGTCTTTGAATTTATGTTTCTAACCTTGGCTCACTCATGTTCTTGCGTCCCCAGAAGCAAATCTTGGCTGTCTGTTCCCTGCCTCCTGGAGCCCCGGGCACTACTCAGTCTCTGCCATCTTCTCTCTTCCTCCCCCAGCCCGTAACTGCTGCAGGCTTTTGCCCCAGTGGGGGCCTAGGTATGAGTGAGTGCTGGGAAGGTTGGGGTGGGATGCATGTGCCCCATGGCATCTTGGATCAGGGCTTGGCAGTGGCAGCACCACCATGTGTTCCACAGGTGACTTGGAGGGGTGAGCCTCTTGTGTCTTAGCACAGAGGTTGCAGCGCCCTTGAGGGCTGCTCCTATACCATGGGTTGGGGTAGCAGGTCATGGGAAGAGGAAGTATCTGGCTTGATTTCCCTGCCCTGTGCTGGCAGAAGGAGGGGACTGGCAGCCAGAGGGCCACATGTGTGCCAAGTCATCCTGCATCTGTAAGGGTTTGAACTCTCCCTGTAAATATCTGGGTGCTTGAATGAGCTCACACTAAATATCAAACAAGTAACAACATGGCAGGTCAAGAAAAATAATGTGGAAGGCAGGAAAATGTTTTCTATTTCAGAACTTTGGTGGTTCTATCTCTCTCACAAGAGATCTGGCAGGGATCTGACATTTTCATTTTACACTGGGTTCTGAAAATTCTGTAGCCAGCCCTGAGCATGCGGGAAAGGATGAATGAAGGAATGAGCGAATGAACAGGAGAGGACATCTCTGAGTATAGACCCGTAGCCACCACATCTTCCTCTACCCATTTCGGTGCTAAGTAATTTTTCATTACTTCACAGGGGCCTAAGTCAGTTCCTGCTTTACAAATGAATAAAGCTCAAAAATCATGATTCCAGTTCACCTGGAAAACTGATGAGAGAGCCAATGTCAGAGGTCCCAGCTCTAGGATTCACCCTGCTGTTAACCCTTCAGGCACCTGTTCTTTTTGTAATCCTCATGGCCATAGTAGTGTAAAAAAAAAAACAAAACGCAAGGTTAATACAAAGAGACAGGAGAACTGTGGATTTACTGCATCAGAGATCTGTTAAATTGTACCCTAGTGGCCTAAGAGAGCTAATGTGTCTTCCAAAGCAGGTAATTTGCAGGCCTGCAACTGCGAGGAAAAGAATATGGGATCAAAAGATATGAGGGTGGGGGCAGGGAGAGGAAGGATCTCCTTGGAGATCACAGAGCCCGACTCTTAACTGAGGCTCAGGAGGTGAAGTGACTCACCCAAAGTCACACAGCTACTTGCTTTCAGAGCCAGACTGACCCAGGTTCTCTGACCTCAAGGCTAATACTTGTCTAGCTCTCCTGCTTCTGAGTCCAATAACTGATACAAATGACCATAAGTCTGTGGCAAAGAGTTCATTTGACATTTGCACATCACTTTATATTTGTAGCTCCAGAGTGGTGATTTTTCCTTTTCCTCTTGACCAGAAATTTTCAGTGGCCTAATATCTATGCTGACCAATGTTTTTTGGGGATGACATTCATTCTGAAGCATATGAAACTGGTCCCCATCAGCAGGGTTCCCTAGCCTGGGTCTGAAAACAACCAGTAAGAAATCTAGCTTCCTTATCGTTTGTTTTAAATTGGTACATCATAGTTATACATATTCGTGGGGTACAGTGTGATATTTTGATACATGTATACATCATATAATGATCAAATCAGGGTATTTAGCATAACCATCACCTCATACATTTATCATTTCTTTGTAGTGAGAACATTCAAAACCCTCTCTTCTAGCTAATTTGAAATATATCATGTAATATTGTGAACTATAGTCGTTCTACCATTCAGTAGAACACCAGAACTTATTCCTCCTATCTAACTCTGACTTTGTATCTGCTGACCAATCCTTCCCCAACCTCTGGTAACCACTATGCTACTCTCTACTTCTACGACATCAACTTTTTTAGATTCCACATATGAGCGAGATCATGTAGTATTTGTCTTTCTGTGCCTGGTTTATTTCACTTAACATAATGTCTACCAGATTCATCCACGCTGCCACAAATGACAGGAGTTCTTTCTTTTCTTATGGCTGAATGATATTTCATCGTGTATATGTAGCACATTTTCTTTATCCATTCATCTGTTGATGGACACTTAGGTTAATTCCATTTCTTGGCTATTGTGAATAGTCCAGCCTTACCTTGAAATGTGACTGTGTTAGCAGTGCATCGACACAATGAGCTTTGTTGTTTGGTTGCTTGAAGTTGGTTGCAAAGAACTTGCTGGTTTGGGCAGTGTGGGAGCTGAGAAAAATCACATACCGTCCTGGAATAGGCATGAAGAGAAGAAAATAAATGGTCCCCTCCCCAAATGGTATATTTATTCTAATCCAGGGTAGGTTTGCCTGCCCCTTAGGAACAATGTTTCCCCCACTAGGCCGAAGTAAATCTTTGGACCTCTGGGAACAGTCTCAGAAATCTCAACTAAAGAGAGAATGGGATATGGTAGCTCCATTTTCTTGGCTAGGTGCTGAAGTGAAAACTAAAATAAAGCAGGTTATTTTTCCAAAAGAGTGATCTTCTCCCCATAAAACTGTCAGTCACTACTGTGTCAGTTATCCCTAGCTACTTCTGGGATCCTGAATGGAGGTGGAGACTCTTGCTTAGACCTAAGAACATTCTTCCATTGAACTTGCTTCTGGGAGGAGACTTGGAATGAATTATGTGTCATACCCTGAGTGTCCCGGCTTGGAGCGTCAGGGTTGGTTACTTCTAGTCTCAGCCCTATTCAACACTCCCTGGTCCCTCTCCCTCATTTAGTGCCTTGTGCTGATGGTATACACTGCACCCTAAGTAGAATCTTAGAATATTATGTCTCAGAGGAGACTTTGGGTCCTGTTGATTAAGCTCTGCATTGTATAGATGGGGAAACTGGGAACCAGAGTTTATTCACTTCTTTTAGGCAACCAAGTTTGTAAATGGCAGGTCTGGGAGTAGAACCTATGTTTCTTTCTACTATGCCATTCTACCTGGAAACATGCCTGTTACATAAATTAAAAAAATGTCAGGAGAAAGTCTTGAAATAGTAAACTGGGCTTTCAGGAATAGGATTTCAAATAATGTCTTTGGAAAGCTGTTTCTAATTGTTTCACATGAACGCTGGTACCTGACAGCCACAATGCCCTTTGGATCCATGTCATGGGATTGCTGTGGATGTAAAATGGACAGGTGGCTTGGCTTGTCAGTGTTTCAGTTAACAAGAAGAAATATCTTCTCGAGGACACAACCTTATCTTATTCATTGTTAATATCCGGTGCCCAACATAAAGTTAGCTACTCAGAGGTTTCATGGATTTCTGGGGTTTGTCAGCAGAAACTCTTGCTGGTGCCCTCCAAAGGGGTCCTGAGTTATTTTATCTATCATATTTTGGCTCTACTTAAATGCTGTTGATCATAGGACATGCTATTGATCAGAGTACATCAGAATAAAGAGAACATCAGAGAAGAAGATGGCTTTGCTGCTTTCTGGTCTTGGAGAATTCATCCAACTCTGAGCTTGAGTTTCCTCATCTGTAAAACAAGGAAGTCAAACTAAATCACTGTTTCTGTGCTAACATTACATGATCTCCCCCCCACCCAAAAAGCATGGACTTTTCAATAATAAAAATTTTGATTGAGACATTGTGTGTGTGTTTGGCTTGCCCTACAGGCACAATATATGGGAAGATGGTTTTATAGTTTTGAAAATCAGGTGCATACAGATTTAAATGACTGTCTGATTGTATATAGGCCAACTATTTCTTGGCTTATTGGACAACAGTTTCAATATCCACTATAAAAATCAAAAGTGTTTTAATGGTTTATAGAAAAAAACCCCAAACATGAATCCTCAATTATGTTAAATTGAAATTTGTATAAGATCTTTGTTTAGGTTGAAAGGCACATTGCATGTATATATTTGGAAACCCCACAACTTATTCCTCTGTCATAAACCACTATAAAGTGACAACAAAGTTACCATATTCTTACTGTGTTAAAGCTGAAGATACTGTAACTTACATTCAGGATTGGCTCAAGGATTGGGCTCAGGCTCCAGGAATTGATTTATAACTTGAGGTGAAACCATGAAACCACACGGACTGTTGTCTGAGAATAAGTATGACCAATTGCACCTGTATTCCTCAAAGCAAACGCTACTAAAATCTCAACTCAGCATACTTTTACTCTCAATAGTATTGAAAAGATATTAATCATACACTCCTCCATGGAAAGAATTTACTTAAGGGGAATTGACAATACTTTTATATATTCCTCCAAAGTTCAAGCAATAGGGGATTTTGGAATCAGAGACTTTTAAGAGTAAAAAGAGACCATTTAATTCAACCTCCTTATTGTAAAAATAAAGAAATTGAGACACAAGGAGGTTAAGGGACTTGCTTAAGGCACACGGCTAGTTTAAAATGTTCAGGAATAAAACATGTGTCTTAACTCCAAGTCCAGCACTCTTTTCTGTACTTCCCTGAACTCTCTAGTGTAACCATTACGTAAATCCTAAGGTTCGCCTACCATATATTGTTTCCTATGTGCTGAGTATTTCCATGCTTCAAGTAATGTAATCATGAAAGTAATTCATTTTACCATTAAGGAATGTGGGCTTAGAGTAATTCCTAACATGTTAGGGTCATGTGACTACTAAAAGGTGGGACCAGGATAGAAATTAAGGCAAGTAAATTTGGAGCCAAGCAAGGGTATATGGTGCTCTCAGGCTAAATTTTGAATTTCAGATGAGAAACACATAAGTTTTTTTTAATACAAGTATGTACCAAATATTGCATGGGATAATTCAAATTTAAATGAGCATCCTGTATTTTATTTGCTAATTAGACTACACTATGTCAGGGTTGTCTATCCCATAGTTGGTTCATCTTTAAGAAGTATGCTAGGGTCATCTTTCTGCGGGTATTTTTCTGACTCCATCACATCTTGAAATTAAAAGCATCCTTTCTCACTAGTTTATATTTTGACTTCTTACAGTTTGAATTTGATCTAAGTCCCCTGGGAGCTTGGTGCTGAGGAGAGATATGGTTGGGAGTGCAATGGGGTAGAATGTTTCTGGGTATAGGATTTCACAGGTGCTAGTCACAGGTACTGAGACAACTGTGCAAGCAGTGTTCTAAGTTGGGTGGTTTCTTTCCCTGGATATGATTTTTGTTGGTTTAAGTTTTCCCTGGTTTTACTATTCCTCCATTTCCCCCAGATAATACTATTTAATGGCAAACTAAGCCCATGACCTATTATGTTGTTGTGTTCCTGCAGGACACGGTGCTGGGAGAGTTGGCATAGTTTAGACAAACTAATTCAAGACTCTGCTCCTTTACTGTGTGGCCTGAGGAATGCATTTTCCCAAGCGTTGGGAGGAGAAAAAATTTCTCCACGTTTCCTCTCTTTTCAAATCTACCCTGTACTGACATCTGCATTGAGTCAGAAGCCAATGCAAACATATCCCAGGAATGTAAGGAGGTTTCACGATTAGGAAACTTCTTATTCTAATTCACTGTTTTCCACTGTGAGATAATCCCAATGGACATAAAATAAGCACTTGATAAAAGCCAACACCCATTACCATTAAAACAAACACTCAATAATCTAAGAGTAGAGAAGCAGGGTTTCCAAATTTGGAAAAAAGAATATGCAAAAACCCTACAGTTACATATTAAATAATACAATAATTAGAAGCAAGGATTCAGCATTTTTCTGGAGGTACTAGCCAATGCAATGAGTAAAAATGAAAGCAATAAGAAAGACATAAAACTATAATTGCTTATATATGAGCTAATTGTGTAGCTAGAAAACCCTGGACTATCAGTTGGAAATTATTAGCATTAATAAAAGGGAGTACAGGAAGGTGTCCAGATATAAGAATAATATGCATAAACTGATACTATTCTTATATTTTAATGGTAACTAATAAATTGAACAGATAAAAAAGTCATTCAAAATAGCAAAAAAAAAAAATTCCCTCAAAAATATCTTGGAATAAACTGGAGGGGGAATGTATAATGCTTATATGAGGAAAATGATACAACTTTTCTATAAGGACAAAAAGTAAGACCTGAATAAAAGAAGAAACATATAGTTCCAAATGATAACACTCTTAATAGATATTTATTCTCTGCAAAGTAAGCTTCAAAATCCCAACAAAAATCCTAAAGGACTTTTGGTTCTAAAATGGTGGTATAGAGGCACGCTGGCTTCACTCTGCACAAAACCAAAAACAAATACACAGTGCTGAGATCTACACCAGCAACAACCCAAGAGCGTTGTTTATGTAATACAATGAGATGACATAATAAAGAACTCTCATAAACCAATAAGAACAAAAAAGCAACAACTCAGGTAAATTAGAAGCAGCAATGAGGTGCCTATCAGATGGTGACAGTTTGGGAGAAATTGGAATCTTTTACGTAGTTTATAGAAGTAAAAATTGGTACATGTCCTTTTTGGAATTCAACTTGACTGGGGCTATTAAGATTTAAAATCCATTTAAAAGAACTTATCCTACAGAAAAACACACACAGAACCCACATATGAGGACAAGAATAAATATAGAAGAGTGTTCATTTTAAATAGTTTGTAGAAGACTATTTGAGTAAAATATTAAAACAGCCAAAATGGTTCAAAAAATTATGGTACATATGTCCCTTGGATTACAATATGGAGATGAAAAGAAAGTGGTTCTATAGTTACTGAAGTAGAAGAATGCGTAAGACACTGTTAAATGAAAAAGGCACGTTCTAGTATAATCCAATTTATGTTTAAAATGCCTATGAATACATGAAAAGAGCTGGAAGGATACGCTTCAAACTATTAACAGTAGTTACTTCTGGGAGTTTGATGAGGTATAGAGAAGAAGGTTGAAGGAAAATGTTTCTTTTTTATCCCATGTGCTTCTTCATTAGAAATTTTCATGAGAATTCATATATGTATTGTCTTTTTGGGGTATTTCAAAGATTTTTTAAAGGGAAGTCTAGGCAGTCTAAAGTCTGAATTAGTAGTAATTGATGTGGGAGAGGAAAAAGAATGATACAGATGACTAGTATAGTCACATTTAGAAAATGTGCATATATGAATATAGTGTATGAAAATGTTTATACACATAAGTAGGTATGTAGAATATATTCGTCCACATTTTTTTAAACTGTTAATAGTGGTTATTTTAAGAGTGTAGGAACCAAGAGTGATGGGTCCCAGCCTTTTTTATAGACTTTGATATTGTTCGAATTTTTTGTCATAAAATATTAAAGAGTAGAACTCAGAATGAAGTTGTTTTTTTTTTTTTTTTTAGCATCCATGGGTGGTTTCAAGGTTTGGAGTAGGGGTGAAGTTAAGAGAAACAGAGTTAACACAGGGCTATGTTCTTTAAAAATACTTTTTAGATCCTTGAATAATGAAACAAGTGCAAAGAATGAACTTGATTTTAAGCAATGACTATCGATTTATATCAGATTTGCCTCTCTATTGATGACTTCTTGTTAGAGCCTGGTAAACAAACAGAGGCTTCATGGATTTTTCTAGAAGCAGAAGGAAGAGGGATCAAAGTTTCCTACAAACTCTTGGTGAACCTTGTAAAATACTGGCTATTCCATAGGTTGAAGAAGATATGACTTCCATTTGTCTTTCATATTCTAAATATTTTCTGTGATTTAAAGCATTCATTGCTTCCTTTTGCTGTCAAGGAAATGAAGGAAACACATTTCAGTAGCACTTTCCTGAATGCACTTATCTCTAGCTACTGCTATAAATATGCAGTGATCAGATTCTCACAGTGCCCAATAAATCAAGAGCTTTGGCCAGAACTTTACTTGTGTCCCATGAAGAAATAGTCTCCTCTCAAAGTTATATTGTGAATTCTACAGTAACTCCCTTCCCCAGGGGTAGAAAGTAACCAAAGGTAAACGTGGGTTTAAAATAATGCTAATTTCATGGTCTGATTTACGGCAGGCTGTGGAACATCTGTGTGAACTGGTGACTGGCGGGTGCAGTTATATTTGAGTCACTTACTGAGCACTAGTTATTAGCCAGGCACTGTTTTTGGTGCAAAAGGTACAAAGAAAAGCAAGTCACGGTTGCTGTTCTCAGGGAGTTCAAAATCTTGAGAGAAAGAAGCAGTGTTTAGGTCAAAGTCAAAAGTGTGGCAGCGAATAGGCTTAAAAGGAGAAATCCAGCTAAGAATACAGGAATTTGATTTCAAATTTTTGAATATTTCATGGCTTTCCCTAATTAAAATGCTAGAATGGCATTGCCACTGTTGGTGTTTTGTTCCTTTTGTGGGATTTTATTGATTTGAACTCTAGGCACCACGTGAGGTCTTTGAGGGACTGATGGGTAATGAGTTTCAGTTACAAACATTCTAGAATATAGAGTATGGTAAATCTCTCTCTTCCACCATCCCTAGGATTTCCCTAGAAAGTTCCTTACTATGGTCTGAATGTTTGTGTCCCCTGCCCCTTAAATTCATATGTTGGAATCCTAACCTCCAAGGTAATAGAGCCCTCCTGAATGGGATTAGCGCTCTTATAAAGGAGACTGCAGAGAGGTGGTTTACCCCTTTCGCCATGTGAAGACAGAGCAAAAAGACAGTCACCTATGAACCAGGAAGTTGACCCTCACCAGACATGGAATATGCTGGAGCCTTGATCTTGGACTTCCCAGCTTCCAGAACTGTGAGAAATAAATTTCTGTTGTTTATAAGCCACCTAGTTTATGGTATTTTGTTATAGCAGCTCAATAGACTAAGACTTTCCTCTTAGGAGGAAAGTAAAACAAGGAGTCAGTAAACACACACACACACACACACACACACACACACACACCACACACACAAAATACCCCCCAAGTACCATGGAATAAGAATGCAAGTCTAGATATCATTAATATGTGAGCTAAGCATATTTAAGGCAACTGTTAACTGTAGCAAACATCAGAATCACCCGGAGAGTTGTTAGAGCACAGATTGCCGGGCCCCATTCTTGGAGTTTCTAATTCAGTAGGTCTGGGGTGCAGTGGAGAATTTGCATGTCTAACAAGTTCTTGGGGGGATACTGAAGTTGCTGGTCTGGGGAGGGCACTTTGAGAACCATAGGTTAGAGAAAGCTGTCTCAGAGAGAAAGCTGATAGTCTGATGCTAATTAGTCAGCTTTAAATTATGTGCCGTGAGGATTCTCTGTGGTCAACTCAGCGTCTTTCTTCCTCCTGCGATAGAGGTAGGAAGATTCAGTAGTTGAATGTGCAGGGTCAGCCAGCCTGGGATCGAATCTTGGCTCTGACTCTAACTTTGTGAACTTTGGGAAGTAACTTGACCAAGACTGTTTCAGTTTCTCCATCTGTAAAACGTGGACTACAATGGTCCCTATGGCAAAGGCACTTGTGAGGATTAGATGAATCAATGCATGTAAAGCATCTAGTAACGATGCCGCCACATGACAGACGCTTGACTAGGACTGGATGTTATTGTCACACAGGTGCTAGGTTTTGCTGTGCAGTAATGACCCAGGAGCTCTTATGTCTTAAATTTTAACCAAATGCCTGTTGGCATAGCTTTAGTTATCCCCCAAGATTGATTGAGATCTAGCCATAAATTTCAATGTGATCAGGAAATGTCTTTTAAAACCTTTTTTATCCCAATAAACATTGCTATAGAGCCACAGGACCACTGACATTTTGGGGGGACATGTCTTAAAACCTTTATAAAACTTTAAATTTATACTTGGGGGCAGGTTTGTATAGGTTCTCTATTTTTCTGAATATCTTTCTGTTGAGAACCCTTTAATTTTTGTGTATCTCCTCACAGTGCAAGGGACTTCTTGTTCAACTTTAACTGTCACTTTAAATTTTCTAACTTACTACTTTTTTTACAAAACTAAGAACATTTTATTATTATTACTTTTCACCACTATAAGGAGGTTTCTGAACAACCCTCGGGGAAGAGTGTTTTAAAATGTAGGTTTTATTATTATTCAGGTATTGCGAAGTCAACAGATCAGGAGATGATGGCCATTGAAATGACAGTTTGTTACAGTTCCCAGGAGGAGGGGTCCTGCCATGCCATGCCATGCTGGGCTGGAAGCACCAAAGTTGGTCAGGAGGCAGAAGGAGCAAGGAGAAAATGTGAGCACAAGAGTATGCTAGAACATCAAGAATATAGAAAATGGGCCAAGTGCGGTGACTCATGCCTGTAATCCTAGCACTTTTGGAGGTCGAGGCAGGAGGATTGCTTGAGGTCAGGAGTTCAAGACCAGCCTGAGCAACATAGCAAGACCCTATTGCTCCAAAAAATAGAAAAATTAGCTGGATGTGGTGGTGCATGCCTGTAGTCCTAGCTACTCGAGAGGCTGAGGCAGAAGGATCCCTTGAGCACAGGAGTTTGAGGTTGTAGTGGGCTATGATCACATCACCGCACTCTAATCCAAGTAACAGAGTTAAGACCCTGCCTTAAAAAAATACACACACACACACACACACACACAACATAATTAATAGAAAGAGGAAATGACAAAGCTTCTTTGAGATAAGGCTGGTTGTGAGTGTCCCTGTCCCTCACTGGCTGGGTGATGCATACCTGCTCAACAGTGTCTCAGGATCCACTCATTTTGTTCTCCACTGTTATAAAGTTCTGCATGTCATGGATGGCAGGAACAATTCAAATCTATCTGAAACTGATTATGTTAATTTACTAAGGTCCAGGAGGAGCAGGAGAGTGTGTGTCTTTCCATTCCTCTAGTCTAGGATTGCATAATAAACTACAGGATACTCAGTTAACTTTGAATTCAGATACACAACAAAAAATCTTAGTGTAAGTATGTTCCAAATACTAAAAAATTATTCCTTGTTAATCTGAAATTAATATTTAAATAGGCATCCTGTATATTTATTTGCTAAATCTGGCAATCTGACTCTAGTCAATTCTGTCACTTATTCAGAGCTTGAAATACATGTTGAATCAATGAGTTCATAAATACCATTTTGGTTTGAGTAATTTTGTTTCATCTGTGCCTCAATTCCATTCTCATGGAAAATTGATCAGCAATGCCAATTTGTATATGTGTCGTTTTCTTCTAAGCCTGTTCACCTGCATAGTTCCTTGGTTTTTCAGTCTTCCTTCTTTCAAATTTGAGGAGACTACCCATGCCCAGCCCCAGATCCGGCACCGATTTTGAGTTTAGTTAAGATTGGGGGCTTTAAGGAGCTGCTAGGACTACACAGAGGTTTTGGCACCAAATCAAGCTTGCAGCCCAAGTTTGGTCATTAAGATGATCTCTTGTTTTCTATATATAAGATCATGTTTTCAGCAAACAGTGATAATTTCACTTCTTTCCTATTTAGATACCTTTTATTTCTTCATAATTGCTCTGGCAAGTACAGGGTGTCCCCCAAATCGCCACTTATAGGGAAAATGGGAAATTGTAGCTAAATGTACCTTTATTTATAAAATATTCATTACAAAATTTTTCCTTTGTATGGAGACTTTTGGGACATCCTATACTTCCAATATTATGTTGAATAGAAGTGGTGAGAGTGGATATCCTTGTTCCAGATCTTAGAGGAAAGACTTTCAATTTTTCACCTATACGATCTTTATTATGTTCAGGTACATTTCTTGTATTCCTAATTTGTTTTTTTTTAAATCATGAAAGGATGTTGAATTTGGTCAAATGCATTTTCTGCATCTAATGAGATGATCATATGGTTTTTGTTCTTCATTCTGTTACTGTGATGTATCATATTTGTTGATTTGCATATGATGAATCATTCTTACATTCCAGGGATAGATCCCACATGATCAGGGTGGATGATCCTTTTAAAGTGTTTTTGAGTTTGCTAGTATTTTGTTTAGGATTTTTGGATCTATGTTCTTCAAGGATCTTGGGTTGCAATTTGTTTGTCTTTGGTATCAGAGTAATGCTGGCCTTGTAAAAAGAGTTTGGAACTATTCCCTCCTCTTCAATTTTTTGGGAAGAGTTTGAAAAGGATTGGTGTTAGTTCTTCTTTAAATTGTTGGTAGAATTCAACAGTGAAGCCATTAGGTCCTGGTCTTTTCTTAGCTGGGAGACTTTTTGTTACTGATTCAATCTCCTTACTCTTTATTGGCCTGTTGTGGTTTTTTATATCTTCATGATTCAGTCTGAGTAGGTTCTGTCTAGGAATTTATTCATTTCTTCTAGTTTATTCAATTTTGGGGCCCAGAATTTTTCATGGTCATCTCTTATGATCCTTTGTGTGTTTGTGGTATCAGTTGTAATGTCTTCTCTTTCATTTCTGATTTTTAGTCTTCTCTCTTTTTTCTTAGTCAAGGTAAAGGTTTGTCCATTTTATTTATCTTTTCAAAAAACCAACTCTTAGTGTGGTTGATATTTTCTATTGTTTTTCTAGTCTCTATTTCTGCTCTGATCTTTGTTATTTCTTTTTTTCTGCTAACTTTAGGCTTAGTTTGTTTTTACTTTTCTAGTTTCTTGAGATATATTGTTAGGTTGTTTATTTGTGATCTTTTTTGATGTAGGCATTTATTGCTATAAACTTCCCTCTTAGAACTGCTTTTGCTACATTCTGTCAGTTTTGGTATGTTGTGTTTCCATTTTCGCTTGTCTCAAGATATTTTTTTATTTCTCTTTTGATTTTTTCTTTGACCTATTGGTTGTTCAGGAGAAGTTTTTTTAATTTCCATGTATTATATTTGTCAATTTCCCAAGATTTCTCCTGTTATTGATTTCTAGTTTCATACCATTATGATTGGAAAAGATATTTAATATGATTTCAGTCCTTTTAAATTTGTTCAGACTTGTGACATATGATCTACCCTGGAGAATGTTCCATATGCACTTGAGAAAGATGTATGTTCTGTTGCTGCTGGATGGAATGTTGTGCATGTGTCTATTCAGTTCATTTGGTCTAAAGTATAGTTCCAGTCCAATGTTTCTTTATTGATTTTCTGTCTGGATGATTTGCCCATTGTTGAAAGTGGAGTATTGAAGTCCTCTACTGTTATTGTATTGCAATTTATTTCTCATTTCAGATCCTTTAAAATTTTCTGTATATATTAAAGGGTTCCAATGCTGGGTGCATATATATTTACAACTGTTTTATCTTTTTAATGAATTGACCACTTTATCGTTATGTAGTGAATGATCTACCTTATCTCCTTTTACAGTTTTGGCTTAGTGTCCATTTTAGCTAATATATCTATAGCTACCCCTTCTCTGTTTTGGTTTCTATTTGCATGAAATATCTTTCTCCATTCTTTTACTTTCAGTTTATCTGTGTCATAAAAAATGAAGTGGGTCTCTTGTAGGCAGTATATATTAATACTTGGGTTTTATATGTACATATATTTTATATCCATTCAGCTAATTGATGTCTTTTTATTAGAGAATTTAATCTACTTACATTCAAAGTAATTATAGATAGGTAAGGACTTACTACTGCCATTTTGCAATTTGTTTTCTGGTTGTTTTTAGATAATTTGTTTCTTTCTGTCTTGCTGTCATCTGTTGTGGTTTGATGATTTTCAGTAGTGGTATGCTTTGAATCCTTTCTATTTATGTCTTCTGAATCTACTATAGCTCTTTGCTTTGTGGTTACCATGAGGCTTACCTAAAACATCTTATAAGAGGCTATTTCAAGCTGATAATGAATTAATTTTGAGTGCATAAAACAACTCTACACTTTGACCCCCTCCATGTTTTATGATTTTGATGTCAAAATTTACATCCTTTTATAATTTTTGCCCCTTAACAATTTATTTTATCTATAGTTGTTTTTAATAGTTTTGTTTTCTAATCCTCATACTAAAGTTAAAATTGCTATACACACCACCATTATAGTCCTAGAGTATGCTGTATATGACTGTATTACTTATACCATTCAGTTTTGTGCTTTCATATGTTTTTATGTTATTAATTAGTATAGTCTTTCATTTCAGCTTAAAGAACTCCCTTTAGAAATTTTGGTAAGGCAGGCCTAGTGATTATGAACTCCCTTAGCTTTTGTTTGTCTGGAAAGTTTTTATTTCTCCCTTATTTCTGAAGGACAGATTTGCTTGTTGAAGAGTTCTGGGTAGCAGGGTTTTTTTTCCCCTTTAGTAACTTCAGTACCTTACTCCCTCCTGGCTGACAAGTTTTCTCCTGAGAAATCTGCTAATAGCCATATTGGAATTTTCTTTTTTTCCATTGCAATTTACCCTGTTTTGTATTGGAATTTTCTTATGTGTGATATGCTTCTTATCTCTTGCTGCTCTCAGAATTTTTTCTTTGTCTTTGATTTTTGATAGTTTGATTATTATGTGCCTTACTGAACTTCTCTTTGGGTTGAATTTGATTGGAGATCTCTGCACTCTTGTATCTACACGTTAGCATCTTTCCTCGGATATGAGAAGTTTTCAACCATTATTTCTTTAAATATGTTTTCTTCCCCCTTTTCTCTGTTTTCTCCTTCCTGAACTTTCATTATGTGATCCTTGGTTCTCTCAATTGCATCTCTTAATTTCTGTAGGTTTTCTTCATTCTTTTTTCTTTTTGCTCCTCTGACTGGATAATTTCAAATGTTCTGTCTTTGGGTCACTGACACTTTGTTCTGATTGATTGAGTCTGTTGTTGAAGCTTTCTATTGAAGTTTTCAGTTCAGTCACTGTACGCTTCATCTCTAGGATTTCTATTTTTTAAATTGTTTCTACTTCTTTGCAAAACTTCTCATTTTGTTCATGTATTGTTTTTCCAAATTTCACTTAATTTTCTATCCATATATTCTTATAGTTTAGCTGAATTTCTTTATGAGGCTTATTCTGAATTCTTTGTCAGGCATTTCATAGATCTTCATTTCTTTAGGGTCCATTATTGAAGTTTTATTAGTTTCTTTTGGTGGTAACATGATTCCCTGATTCTTTATAATTCTTGTGTTGCTGTGTACATTTGAGGAGCTAGCTACTTTTTCTGGCCTGTAGTAGTGTTCTTTGGCAGGGATAGACCTTGACTATTTAGTCTAGCCTGTGATTCTGGATGAGCCAGCTGGTAATGACCCCAGGGAAGCAGAACTTACTGTTGGGTTCTTTAGTTGGCTGCTCTGCCATCTTTGCTCTGAGGTCAGGTATGTCTACTGACTGGGATTCACTGTCTGGCGAGACTACTGGTTGGGCTCTGCAATCAGATAGGACTGCTGGCTGAGCACCATGATTGTCTCTGATCTGTCTGGGTTGCAAAGTGTATTCCCTGGACAGATGGTATCACTATTTGGGTCCTGCAGTTGGGCAGGGCTACAGACTGAGCTCCAAGGTTAAGCAAGTCAGTGCTTGGGACACATGAGACCAGAGGCTATGCTACATAGAAATGAATGATTGAGGCTTGTTATCCTGCCTGGGTAGAGGCCTGAGGTGGTGTCTGAGGCTAGTAAAAGCCACTGCTTAGACTTCTGAGTCAGGCAGGTCCAGCCCTTAAACTCTGCCAGAATGTGCAAAGGTGGGCATCTTCCTGCCTGGTGGGGGGGGGGGGCGCCTGGAGTAGGCTTTGAGGCTGGGAAGAACTTCTGTTTGAACTCCCAGGTCAGCAGTTCTAGCCCCTGCTCTCTGCAGTAAGGTATAGTGATGGGCATCTCCCTGCCTGGGCCAGGCTCTGTGGCTGGATAGAGCTACTGTTTAAACTCCTGGATTGGGCAGGTCCATCCCTGAAGCTCTGCCAAAATGTGTGGAAGCAGGTGTCTCCCTGCCTGGGCAGGGCCATGGGGTGGGCTCTATGCTGTTGGCTGGTATCTCTGATTGGGAGCTATCTTTTGCAGGAACATAGAGCAACCACCAAGATTTGAGTGCAGGTCACTGTGAGCTCTGTCTCCTTTCTTGGTTCCTACCTGACCCCAGGTACTCTAACCTTGCCATTATTCCCAGTGTTTCCCATGAGGTGAGACTGGAGTGGGCATCCTAGGAAGCATCTTGGAATGCTAGGGAATCTGTATTTCCACCTCTGGCTCTCTTTTTCTACTGTGGAAACCATGAACCTAGGGGAATTCTCTCTGTGTTATGCTGTGCCAACTTGGGGGAGGGGAGGGGACAATTTAGTCTGAGACCATTTCTCCTCCTCTTCTAATGTATTTTTTTAATTCAGTTCTGTGGTCCATGCAGGAGTCTCAGTCTAATTCCAAATTTTTTTTTTTTTTTTTTTACAAAAGTGTTCTTCTCTGTCAGTAGATGCTAGTTGGGCTTTTGTGGTGGGGAGAAGTAAAGCTTGGGACCTCCTATTCTGTCATCTTGCTGATATCACTCTGCTGCAGCTTCTTGATTCATGAGCTCTTTCAGGAATATTTTCATTCATGGATAGTGTCTAAGTGTTGTTTTATTTTTTTATAAGGGGGGTGAAGGATGGGATTTCGTATTCTGCCATCTTGCTGACATTAATTTCTCTACTCTGTTTTTAATTGTGGGTAATTACAAGTTTGACTATGGACCTTCTGACTTTGAAGTGCCATTATGATTCTCAAGAAGAAATTTCAAGTAGCTCCTTAGATTTATGGATCTGGAGCACAGAGGAGAGGTCTGGGCTAGACATAAAAATATATTATTTATTTACAAATAGATAAATTATTTGCTTGGATGAGTGGGACATCTAAGAGAGTATTAAGTGTAAAACAACAGAACTTTATTTCAAAATTTGAGCAACAAAACATTTATTTTCTTGTTAGAAAAGGATAAGTCAGCAAAAGGAGACATTATAATATGGGAACAAGGGGAAAGATAATATTTCATGAAGTTAAAGGAGGGAGATATTAACTGACAAATACTGCTGAGAAGTCAAAGTATAAGAGGACTGGGAAACATCATTTTGGCTTAGCAAAATGGAGGTCATTGGTGACTTTAGCCTTATCTTTGTTGATGGATCATTGAGGCAAAAGTCACATTAGAGTGGACTGAGTTGTGAGTACGTGGTGAAGAAACAGAGAACATAAATATAAAATCTTTTGAAAGAGTGGTGGTATCTTGATTGAGAGATTTAAGCTTAAAAAACACAGTGAGGAGACTTCTGCTTCTGGTAATGGCATATAAGCTGCTTTAGAATGATTTTCCCACTTAAGACAGCTAGAAAAGCTGAACAGATATTTTTCAAAAATCTGTTTAATGGCATTGTAAATTTATAAGAAAGGCATCAAGATACTGCAGTGCCAGAATCTGGGAAAGAAGGCTCAGAGCAGTGAGTCCAGCATTTGGGATTGATTTTTCCCTGGAGGCATTTGCTCATTTCATTTGCTGATAATGAGCTAAATAGATATTTCTATAAACTCATAGGTCTGTCAGGACAAAAACTGGAGTTTAAACTTCTTCAAAGCATAGGGGCCCCAGTAAACTGCAATCTTTGGGATGAAACCTCTGGGATTGTTCGTGTTCCAAACTGGTTGCCTGCCAGAAGAAAGTTAAATCCTCTTTAGGAAGCTAACATACCCAAAAGTTCAAATAATCTCTTGATTTTTAAATTAATATTCATATTTCAAGCAAAAAAACCAGGCATGAAAGTAGACAAGTCTTGTCTATAAATCAATGGAAGCAACAGACAATAGAAACAGGCTCCTAGGGTATCCAGACAATGGAATTATCAGACACAGACTTGCAAGTAACAATTCTTAAGGAATTAAAAGATAGGACTTAAAGTTTCAGATGAAAATTGGAAACCATGGAAAAGAACTAAATGGAAATTCTAGGGATAAAATATGCAATAAGTAAAATTAAAAATTCAGTGAATGGATTTAACAGCAACTTAAATCAAGCTGAAAAAAAACTTCAGTGTACTGGAAGATAGGTTAGAGAGATCAACTGAGATAAATATGGAGAGAGCAAAAGATGGAAAATAGGTAAAAGAGATTAAGAATCATATGGAACATCTTGAATAGATATACTCAAAATTGGAATTCTAGAAGGAGAAAAGAGAGAATGTAATAGAATCAACATTTTAAGAGACATTGGCTGTGAACTTTTTAAATCTGATAAAAGATATGAAACTCCATATTCAAGAAATACTGTGAACACTAACAGGATAAATAAAAAGAAAGCCATATGTTAGCACATTAGAGAAAAACTGTTGAAAACTAAAGACAAAGAAAAAAATCTTAAAGGCAGGCACAGGGAAAAAAAGCTCTATTATGATCAAAGGAACAACAGTGACTCTGTTGTTTTCTTAACAGGAATGATGAAAATCAGAGGATAATGGAATCATATATTTAAAGTGCTAAAGGAAAATAATTGCCAACTTAGAATTTCATGTTCATTGAAGTTGTCTTTCAAAATTGAAGGGGAAATAAAGATAAAAATACATGAACAAATTTAAATGGATACTCACTGGATAAAACCATAGTGAAAATCTCTTTCCTTCCCTGGTAAAAACATTTAACATGAAATTTACCCTCTTAAAATATTTTTAATTTCACAATATTAAGGGCGTACGAATGTTTTTGTTATATGTATACCTTGTATAATTCTTAAGTTGGGCTTTTAGTGTACCTGTCACCAGAATAGTGTTCATCATACCCAATAGGTAAGTTTTAATCCCACACCTCCCCTCCCAATCCTCCCCCCTTCTTGGTTTTCAATGTCCTTTATACCTCTTTGTGCCTGTGTGTGCCCATCTTTTAGCTCCCAGTTATTAATGAGTACATGTGGTAGTTTTTTTTTCCATTCCTGAGATAGTTCATTAGGATAATGGCCTCCAGTTCCATCCAAGTTGCTACAAAAGATATTTTTCATTCCTTTTTATAGCTGTGAGTAGTATTCCCAGGTATGTATGTATGTATGTTTATGTATTTTATATATATATGTAATTTAAAAAATTGCGTTAGCAATTTCATACCCTCACCCAAAGAAACTTCCAGGCTCAAAATGTCATTTCTGATGAATTTTACCAATTACTTGAGAAAGAAACAATACCACTTTTACAGAATATCTTCAGTAGAAGAGTAGAAAAAGAAGAAAAAATTTCCAATTCTGTTTCTTTTTAAATCTAGCAAATCAAATCAGTTCACTTAAAAGTTTAAAACCTATCTTGTAATTTTAACTTTTTCTGAAGAAATTTTTAATAAAGTCTGGTGTATTTCAAGTATTTAAATTTCCTTTTGGTTCTGGCTCCTTTCATTTGCAAAAAGAATTATTTTTCAAGGCAACTGATAGTAGACTAAGAAGTCAGAATTTTCCTTTGTCCAGCATTGAACTATTTTCATTGACAGCAATAAAATAATTTACTGACATGTAAGTTAGTGTTATCATTTGAGGTATAATTTCCAATTCCAGTAACTGAAGAAGAGACTAATGTTTCCTTAATAATAAATGCCTCTTTCTGCTATTAGGTAGGCAGTCATTTATAACAACTAATTTACTTGCTTTTTAGATCAAATGCTTCATTGATTAAATAAACAAGATATTAACACTGGACATATTTATTAATAATCTATGTAATATTGTGAAGTCATCTGTTTTGAACAAAGTTAAAACACCCCTGATGTATAAATTTGGTTACTGCTGCTGGAAGATACTAAATGAGCACCATGGCTTTAGCAAATCATCTGCAGGAATACTCACTTAATTTATAATTTTTATAATATGAACTATAATATTATACTATTATCTTTACTCAAGTAAAGGGTAGTAGTGAGACATTTTTATAGAAGAGAGACTCTTCTTATATTATCTAAAAATTCTCATTTTGGGTATCTACTGAAAATGAGTACAGGTGTCTAGGTAGATACATGCATAACCAAATTCTACCTTCAAAACATAGGTTAAAAGTAGATATTAGCTGATAGATGAAGCATTAGCTGATTCCTTCTCTTTCTCAAATGTAAAAGTTTAGAAAAAAGTCATTGGGAACTTCAGAAATAAATACGTAAATAAGAAGATATATAAAAGAGGGAATACCTTATCCAAGAATAGGCTGGAGAAACCATCAAGAGTATCATGAGTGTTGCTACTAGCTTATGAAGTTAAAGTTCAAGAAATATTATCAACAAGGACATTCCTTTGTTTCTATCATGTTTACAATCTCTTTCACCAAAATAATATTCAAAATAGAATGGAAATTTTTCATCCCAACCATTGTCTTTGAACATATAAGCTAGTTCAGAAATAAACTTTCATCTCTTATGTGGCTGACTGCTCATATTTCCAACCAAGAGTGATTTTGCGGTTTTCACAATAGATTTCTGCTACAGCATATTAACTAAGGAGAAGGGATCTCCTCTGCTGGGCCACAGTCCATGTTCACCCAGAATTAAAGAGGTAGTCTTGGTTTTGACTAACATGAAAGAACTTGGAAATCAACAGCATAATTTGTTAAATGAGCTTTGTAGTGGTTACAGCAGTAAATTCAGTGGCAATTTGGCAGGTAACCTGGGAAAGTTGTTGAGTTTGTCATTTTTATCATCTCTGCTGAAAGTTTCTTACTCAGTTCAGGGCTGGAACATGAATTGCAACTCAACTGGATTCTATGACAAAAGAAATCCTGGAATATGCAGGCCAAAATTGTTATTCTGAAGAATTGTTATTCTATACAGATGGGGAAAGAGAAAATGTCACAGTGCATGCTCAGTAGTCCATTTCCCAGTCAGCTCCCCTGCCCACAGCCCTGGCCCACAGAACCCATCTTGCCAGGTGCTCACTGTACTGTTGGCTTGACAGTCAGTTAGCCAGAGGGCTGGGGTGTTGCCTGCTCAGGCTTCCACTGTCAGGCAGCCCTGGGGCTTGGTGGCTGTTGGCTTCTGCTTAATGCATGAAGCACTCTCCTACCAACCTAACTCATTTTACAAGGCCTGCTTAATCGCAATAACATTGGCTTGGTGTGGACATTACAGGAAAGTAAAATTACAGGCCAATCTCACTCACAGAAATTCAGAAATCTGAAATAAGTATTAGAAAGCTAATCCAGGAATACATAAAAAGGACGCTATGTTATTAACAAGTTTTCTTTTTCTTGCCAGAAATATAAGGTTTGTTCAACATTCACAAATCAACCAATGTAATTCATTGTGTGAAAGAACAAAGAAGACAAGAAATAAGATTATCTCCATAGATGCAGAAAAAACATTTAATAAAAATGAACATCCATTTATGATAACAAAATCTTAGCAAACTGAATATAGAAGGAAACTCCTTAATATGACAGAATAGCCACAAATAATCTCCAGCATACATTATACTCAATGGTGAAATACTGAAAGCTTCTCCTTTTTGAAATTACATGAGAAACAAGACAAGTGTATCAATTATTACCATTTTCTACTCAACATTTTTACTCAAGAGCCTGGCCAGCCTTTGCAGTGAAAGCAAAAACAGCAACAACAAACCCCCAAAAGACCAAAAAAACAGAAAAAAATAGAAATAGTACTTATAAAAGAAGAAATAAAAAATAAATCTCACATTATTCATAGAAAATCCTAACTAATCCATAGATAAATAAACTATTAAAGTAAATAAGTGAATTTAGTGAGATTGCTGAGTACAAGGTTAATATATAAAATTAATTATATATATTAGCAATAAGAAAAAAATGCTCAATTTTCAAAAACATCAACTCTAGAAATATAGCTAATAAAAATCTGTGAACTCTTTTCTCAGAAACCTAAAAATATTAAGAGAAATTAAAGAAGGCCTAAATAAATGTTTGCTGGAGATTATTTGTACAAACTATTCGATTAAGGAGTTTCAATTAATACCAACTGGATGGTGAGTACACGTGGTCTAATGGGTGCAGTGAGCTCTGGGGGATGGACATGCTTGTAGCTCTGACTTGGGTGGGGCAAAGACAATATGTGTAACCTAAATATTTGTACCCCTGTAATATTCTGAAATAAAAAAAATATATATTAAAAAAGATTGAGGAGTTTCCTTCTATTTCCAGCTTGCTAAGATTTTATTATAAAATACATGTTAATTTTTATTAAGTGTATTTTCTGAATCTATGAGATAATCTTATAACTTTTCTCCTTTGTCAGGGGATATACCATATCCCTGGATTGAAACACTCAATGTTGTACAGATGAAATCCCTATCCATGTGCCAAGTGTGCGTGTTTGTGTATGTGTAGAAACTAATTTTAAAAAATACACAGAAATGCAAAGGTCCAAGAATCGCTAATCTACAAGAAGAATAAAATAGGAGGATTAATTCTAACAGGTATCAAGGTTTATAATATAGCTACAGGACCAAGGAAATATGATGTTGGTGCAAGGATAGATATATACCACTGAAGCACAACAGAACATTTATAAAATGTGGTTATTTGATTTAACATGAAAGTGGTAATACAGAGCACTAAGAAAAAGATGATCTTTTTAATAATTGGTGATTTTTTTCTCAAATAAAAAAAAGTGCTTGATAATTACTTCACCCCATATACAAAAATAATTTTTAGGTGGATTGAGGTACTAAAGAGGAAAGGCAACTACTAGAAGTTAACATAAGGAGAATATTTGGACTTTGGAGTGTTATGTGCCTTACCTTAGAGTAAATGGAGAAGGATAATTGGTTTGGATTCTCCATTCTCTTCATGTTTTTCTTCTTTCCTGTTTTCCATTGGATAGAAGGGATTTTTGTTTTTATTTGTTGAAAAGTTATGTACAGTCATCCTTTGGAATACATCCTTTGGGGGATTGGTTCTGGGACCCGCACATGGATCAAAATGTACATGTATTCAAGTCACACAGTTGGCCCTGTTTCATATATAGAACTCACACATATGAAAAGTCAGCCCTCCACATATACAAGTTTAGCACCTGATGAATACTGTGTTTTACATCTCTGTTTGGTTGAAAAAATCCGCATATAAGTGGACCTGCGCTGTTCATACCCATGTTGTTCAAAGGTCAATTGTATTCTACTTTTGTCCTTTTGATGGTTGCCCTCTTCATTAAGATTCATGTTTATTTATCTTCATTGATCCTTAAACTTACCTATATTTATATATTACCCTTAACAAGAGAAGAGCACTCACATGCACTCCTGTGCTTTTTGTCTCTCCCATGGCTCCATCATACTGATATTGTCTAAACGCTATAATTTTACTTCCAGTATATTACAAATATACTCTCTCTTCTTTAGACCTTTAAAATTATTTGGACGATACATCTTACCAAGAAATTCGATGCCCCATTACTTTCCATATCTCTTGTACTTCTGAATGTGTTTCCTAATTATTACATGGAATTTTATGTAGCAAAACTTTTTAACCCTGTGTGCCCAAGAATGTCTTCTTATGTCCTCACATATGAATGACAATTTTGTTGTTTAGGAATATCTAATTTTAAATATATCTTTCTTCAATACTTTAAAAATGCTTTTTCATTGATTTGTTTTTTATTTCAGCATATTACAGAGGTACAAATGTTTTGGTTACATGTATTGCCTTTGCCCCACCCAAGTCAGAGGTCAACCATATCCATCCCCCAGACAGTGTGCACCACACCCACTAGGTGTGAATATACCCATCCCCTCCTTCCCCCTCCCACATGCCTGACACCCAATGAATGCAAATAAGTGTTGATCAGTTAATACTAATTTGATGGTGAGTACATGTGGAGCTTGTTTTTCCATTCTCGTGATACTTCACTTAGTAGAATGGGTTCCAGCTCTATCCAGGATAATACAAGAGGTGCTATATCACCATTGCTTTTGTGGTTGAGTAGTACTCCATGGTATACATATACCACATTTTATTAATCCACTCATGTATTGATGGGCACTTGGGTTGTTTCAACCTCTTTGCAATTATGAATTGTGATGCTATAAACATTCCAGTGCAGATGTCTTTTTTATAGAATGTCTTTTTTTCCTTTGGGTAGATGCTCAATAATGGGATTGCTGGATCAAATGGTAATTCTATTTGTAGCTCTTTGAGGTATCTCCATATTACTTTCCACAGAGGTTGTACTAGTTTGCAGTCCCACCAGCAGTGTGTGAGTGTTCCTATCTCTCCACATCCACACCAACATTTGCAGTTTTGGGACTTTTTGATAAAAGCCATTCTCACTGGAGTTAAGTGATATCTCATTGTGGTTTTGATTTCCATTTTCCTGATGATTAGAGATATTGAGCATTTTTTCATATGTTTATTAGTCATTAGGCTGTCTTCTTTTGAAAAGTTTCTGTTCATGTCCTTTGCCCACTTTTTAATGGGGTGGTTTGATTTTTTTCTTGGTGACTTTCCTGAGTTCTATATAGATTCGTTATCACCCTTTATTAGATGTGTAGCGTGTGAATATTTTCTCCCATTCTGTAGGTTGTCTGTTTGCTCTCGGATTTCTTATACCTAGTATTAGGTCTGAGAGGTTTAATTTTGATCTGATTCTTGCTTTTTAATAAACGATGTGCTCTCTCTAGAAGCTTTTAGAATTTTTGCTTTGTCTTTGATAATCTTAAATACTACCTCTAGACAGAAGTGTCCTTTTCTTTATAGCTCCTGTTTGGCATTCTAGGAGCCTTTTTTTAGTTTTTAAAAAAATTTTGTTATATTTTCAGGAAACGTATCTCCATTATTTCTTCAAATATTTTCTCTTCTTTTTTAAATTTTGTCTCTCTTTCGTTCAGTTATTCCTGTGTAGGAAGTTTTGCCTCTTCCTCCATCTCTAAAGTGTTCTTTTATATCTTCTATCTCCATATTCTTTCCTCTTGCCTCCTGGGAGAGTTGCTCAATTTATAAGTTACAAATTTGTTCAGCAGTTGTAACTGTGGGCTCATACTTCCCTGAAGGCACGAGATACCCTGTCTGATAATATGTCCGATAATGTGTGTTAGGGAAAGAGTTAAGGCAAAGGAAGAGGCTGAATCCCAGGGCAGAGAGCCTGGGCACAGTAGAACCACTACTTAACACTCTGGTTTACTCTCCTCTTATCAGGTAATTCCTTGTGCCAAGGTTTCACTTTTAAACCTTTGGGGAGATACAGCTGCTGGAGGAAGCAGCCTCTCGTAAGTTGTAATTCATAGCCCTGGTCTGCAAGGCTGTGTTTTTCTTCCCTCTTCTGGGTCACCATACTTACCAAAGGGCACTCCTTTAAAAACAGTTCAATGAAAAACAAATAAATAACTACATCAAAATGAAACAGAAAACAAATTAAAAGGTACCACACCACTTTAATCCTTCAAAACAAAACAAAACAAAAATTTCTACATTCACATATCCCTGGAGTTTTTCAAAGCAGTTGGAACATGATAATTCTTTTACTGTAAACTGAATGAGTATAAGCTTGTGTCTGGTGCAGTAAGAAATCACTCAAGAACAGTAAGTGCTTTAGTATATGTTTTTCCAGCTGTATTTCCAAGGTCTGTAGCAGAGTAGTTTGCAGCACTGGGTATGCATTTAAGTTATTGGGGAATACTTGGCTTTGTCAAATGGGTGACAAAGCCATTTGTATTTAGGAGAATGCAGATAAATTGGAACCTGGTTAGTCTAGTACTTCTTATTTCTGCTTCTTGCTTCCCCTAACCCATGAAACAGAAACAAAACAAAACCCCCAAACCCCTCAAACTCACAAACACATCCACTTAGATACAGACACACACAATCTCCAAACTCGAGGACTACTACATGTGTAACAGGCATTTAGGATTTTTACAAAGTTAGATGTAATTTCAGTTGGCTTTTTCTACGTTTGAAGGTCATGCCGATAATAAATAAGCAGCCATTATCTTTCTATGAATGTAGGACTCAACTTTCTAAATAGGCTTAAAAGCCTCAAGACCCAACCAAATAAAACCGCAACAACAGTGGCAACAATAGTAAAAACACAAAACGCCAAACACTTGAAGTTCTAAGAATGGTATGTGTAATGGCTTGTCTGAGAACACCTGCATAGATCTTTTCTTCAAGGGTTAGGCCATAAGCAAAGGTCCCTGGGGCCTGGGGCCCAAGGTCATGGGTACCAACTTGAAGAGTCTTGGATGTGTACATCTTGCCTATTCATTGCAAGGAGGTGTTCTGCAATTGAGTCAGGTAGACTTTCTCTCTTCATTGTCTACTCTGTTCTGTGCAGTCCTGGGTGCTTCCTCTGTGTGATGTTCTATAATTGTGCTTTGACCTGTCCTCCTACTGCCCTGCCAGGAAGCCCTACAGGGTAGACTTCCCAGCACATGGGAGGTAGCATGGTAGAATAGGAAGAGTCATTATTAGACTAGAGATATTATTTGACTTCCCCTAGGAAATTTATAAGGCTCATCACTTTAAGAAAAATTACTGAAGTGTGATTTTGTGAAAGGCAGATAACCTCTTTGAGCAGGGGTTGCCAAACTTTCTCTGTAAAAGGCCAGATCATAAATATTTTCAGCTTTGTGGGCTACACAGTCTCTGGCATCATAGCAAACACGGCCATCGACAAAATGTAAGCAAACAGATGCGGCTGTGTTCCAGTAAACCTTTATTTACAAAGCAGGTGCAGGGGGCCGAATTTGGCCATGGACCACAGTTTGCCTTCTTGTTTCTTTGAGCCTTGGGAACCTCATAGGTTAAAAGTGAGGAGGTATATAATAGTCTCTGTCTATAGTAATGTGCTTGAATCCAGTTAGAAAATAAAGATTAATATTTTATTTTTAAGCAAACTGTGTGTAGAAGTGATTATATGTAGGAATTAATCATCGGACAGAATTCAAATGTGTTGGGAGATTCACTGGCCTTTCAAAAGCTTAGGCAGATCTAATTTTTTGGTTGAAAGCAAAAATGTTTCCATGGATTTTCTGGCTACCCAATAGTTTTGATGGAAAGGTGTTTGTGTGAGTCAACTGTCAATGAGTGTGAAAGTTGCAGATAAAATTTCCCCCAAAATGCATGAGAAATAGGAGTGGGAAGCAGGAAGGAGGGAAGGCATTTGGCCATATGTACCTGGACCTTGCTAAACGGCCTCTTTCAGAATGAATAATGATTTTGCACAAAGCCATTTGGCTTGGGAAATATCCTCGAGTTACTCTGATCCAAGGCGTACACAATTTCCTTTGGCTAGCTCCTAGGGTGGAAAGGTTAGCTAAGAATTAGTCACTCAGGAAGGCAGGGAGAAGGGGAACCTTTTGGGAGGCATGATCTGGGAGGTGCTAGAACGTCCAGGAAGGGAAGCTTGGGATGCAAGAACACACTGTGAGTCTCGGGTGTTTGGGGTGCCTGTGAGTGGCTGTGAACAGCTCAGCTGTTTCCTGGGCTTAAATCCAGGGGCCCCTGCTCACACTGAGACCTGCTCACGGAAAGGGAACTGTCAGCCGTTATTAACTGATGGGTTGGTCCTGTGTTGATTTGTCTGATTTAAATTAGAAATCTTTTTTCTTAGATGGCTGGTCAGCTTTCTTCTTTTAAAGTAGTCAATAACAGTGCATGGCCAGAGGGTCATAAGCAGCTTGCCCAGCTTTTATATATAACCCACAATCTAATTTTAGAAAGAGAGGTTAGAAAGCTGCCTCTTGTCCCTGTGTTTCACATATGCCCAGATATTAGCATTTAAGTGATTGAAAAGTAGTATCTCTCGGTAAAGCCATGGCTGACATTTTTATATCCTTAAAAATGCCTCCACCAGAGAAAAGCAAATTGCTCCAACCCCAAAATATAGGCACAGGGGCCCTCGAGATTTGTTTAGGGGGCGTGAGAGCATTTTTCTCTTTTTTTCCTATAACTTCAAAAGCCTACAACTTAAAAGTGTGATATGGGCAAAGAAATTTAATCTATTTTATAGACAAGTTTAAAGATACATCTCATTTGTCCCGGGAGCTGGTGTGAAAAATCTATGTGGCTTTGAATGAGAAGGAAATGACTGTGGCATGTGTGTGATATCTATAGAACCCATAAACACATCCAGACAGGCAAGAGCACCAAGAAAGGGAATTACATTTTTTATTTGAATGTATGCCACTTAGAAATGTTCTTTACTATTAATAATAACAAATAAAATGTTCAGAGAATCCTCATTTTCTCTTGCTCTCAAAAACAACCAACTAACCAACCAAACGAAAAAGCAGTATCTCTCAAATCACAGCCCAGAGTTAGGCAGGTGGGCTAGGACAGGTGGGCATTTCTACTCCACATGATCATTTGGGTTTCCTCTGTTGGTGTCGTTCCACCGTCACCATCCTATGGTTGTAATCTTGTGTGTGTGTGTGTTTGTGTGTGCACGTACACAACATTATAAGAATATACATCCATGCGACTCTATAAAGCTATATTAATTTTAAATGGAAAAACTTACAGCCAATAAGCATTCTTTCCTGATATATTTTTCAGCAACAAAATTGTTCACCTCTGATTCATGTTGTCCTTTTTCAAGGGGTGAATCTTTGGCAAGCCCATCCTTACTGAGTCCTCACTTCTTCACAGTAAGCTGCAAAGCTGGTGTTATAGAAGCTGGGATTCTAAGAGCCTCAGTAATGAGCCTGAAGTGAGGGGAAGGAGCTGGAAGCTGCTATGGATAATGAGAAAACCAAACGGGAGAAGAGTCACAGTGACAACAGATAGCTTCGTCTTGTGTAAATTAGGTTTGTCCAGAAGCAACAGAAGCTTGAATAAACTCAAAGTGAAATACCATCTTCAGGCTCATGTTACCTTCAAAAGCAATTGAAAAAGCTAAAAAGTAACCTAAACCCCTTTCGAATCAGGAATATTCTGTCCAGGTAATGTTGCCAGCAGACGCTAAATCCTAAGCAGTTCCCTTTTTATTTGTTTATTTTTAATTGTCAAATGATAATTGCCTATACTTGGGGGGGTACAGTGTTTTTGATGGTGCTAGTGGGCTTTTTTCATAGGTACAGGCTTGCCCACCCCTCATTCTGAGGTGACTTGGCTAGAGAAGTTATCTGTGATATTTTGCTATTTCTCTGGCATGCCCTATATGCTCTCTGTTTCTCACCTTTTTGTATAAACATCACACTTTAAAATCAACAGGGCTTGGGTTTCACTTTACACTCAAGAGGCACAGCTCTGTAAGATTTTAAGTGAAAGGGTATAGTTTGTTTAAACCTTTTTCAGGGTAAGTTGGAAAGAAAGGTGGTCGCTGGGTGCTCAGAATGACTTATTTTCCTTATGATAAGCTTTGAGAAGCACTTTCATTGGCTGACATATTTCCTGGCAAAACAAACAAAAAAATTAGGCCCATGGGTATTAGGCAAGAGGGAAGAAGTGTGGTCTTTAGAATGAGACAGAATTGGGTTCTGACCTCTGCAATGCCAAATACCAGCTATTTAATTACTGGAGACAACTAATTGTCCAAGTAATCATTTCCCCTTCCTTCTTTTGAAAATAGAAGAGTGGGACACTTCATTCCAGATTTGGACTATATTTCTCAGACCCCTTGAATCCAGGTGTGGGCAAGTGACTAAGTTCTCCCAAATGGAATGAGAGTGAATATGATACGTGAAATATCAGCATCATCTCCTTAAAGAAAATTGCCAGCCCGTCCCCACTTACATTTACTTGTTCTTAGAGGTGGGAACCCTGATGTGGCACTGGGGAGCCAACGTCCACCAAGCTGATGAGGACTGCAGTGCAGAGAATGGCGAAGCAACATCATGGTAGGAACCTGGGTCCCTGAATGATCACATGGAATAGAGCTTCTCAGTGTCCTAGCCCACCTCGCTATCTCTGTACTGTTAATTAAGAGACAATAAAATTGTGTCATGTTTGAGTCACTGTATTGTTTGGTCTCTTTTTTAGAGAAGTCTAGCTTATGTTCTAATTAAAATATTGACTTTGAGAAAGTTACTTAACCTCTTGGCCCCTCAGTTTTCTCATCTGCAAAATGTGGAAAATATATTGATCATCTTCTTTACAAACTTATGATGAGGATTACACAAATGAAATGAATATTAGTGTATTTATTAAGTGTTCTGTGTCTGCCTAGTACTGTTATTGTTTGTACATAGATGTGAGTCTACCAGGAAAGTTCAGATTTTCAAGATAGACGAGATGAGGGCCTATAATACATTTTATTTTCTCTGTGTGACAGCTAGGGTGACCAACCATCCAGTTTTCCTCAGACTGTGAGGGTTTCTGGGAGGTGGGACTTTCAATTTTAAAACTGATATAATTCCTTGAGACAATTCATTAAATTATTGATTTGTGTGCTATATATCTGATAAAGGGCTAATGACCAGAATCTACAAAGAACTCAAGTGAATCAGCAAGAAAACATCAAACCACCCCATTAAAAAGTGGGCAAAAGACATGAACAGAAGCTTTTCAAAAGAAGATAGACTCATGGCCAATAAGCATATGAAAAAATGCTCAATGTGTTTAATCATCAGGGAAATCCAAATCAAAACCACAGTGAGATACCACCTAACTCCAATGAGAACGGCTTTTATCAGAAAGTCCCCAAACAACAGATGCTGGCATGGATGTGGAGAGAAAGGAACACTTACACACTGTTGATGGGACTGCAACCCAGTACAATCTCTGTGGAAAGTAGTATGGAGGTACATACCTCAAAGAACTAAAAGTAGACCTACCATTTGATCCAGCAATCCTGCTACTAGGTATTTACCCAAAGGAAAAAAAGACATTTTATAAAAAAGATACTTGCACTCGAATGTTTATAGCAGTACAATTCACAATCACAAAGATGTGGAAACAACCCAAGTGTCCATCAATACATGAGTGGATTAATAAAATGTGGTATATGTATACCATGAAGTATTACTCAGCCATAAAAAATGGTGAACTAATAGCTTTTGTAACAACCTGGATGGTTGTCACTACTAAATTGAAACTTACAGATTAACATTCATGTGCACATATGGTAGTAAAACTCAATGGAAATCAAGCATGTGGGATGGAGGTGGAGGGGTTTGGTAAATTCACACCTAATGGGTACAATGCACACTATGTGGGTGATGGACACACTTATAACTTTGACTCAAACTGTGCAAAAGCAGCTCATGTAACCAAAATGTTTGTACCCCTGTAATATTTTGAAAAAAACAAAAACAAAAACAAAAAAAAAAACCAGACACAATTCCAGAAAAACTGGGCCAAAATGGTCACACTAGTTGGAGGCCCAGCATGTGCCTTTTAGCCCTGACTTTCAGGGCTAAAACTAAGACCATTCCAGGAAAACTAAAAAGAGTTGGTCATTCTTGTCATAACACACCAACTGGAGAAGTTCATTGAAATAACTGGTATTTCTGAATTTGAAGTAACATGCAGTGAAACTCTGTTTCTGAATCTGGTGGGAATTTAACCCACTGATGCTAACCCTACAATTTATATAATTTCTTTTTCTTTGACACACTCAGTGTTGCAGATAAGAAATACTTGTTACCTCTGCTGTTACTAACTAGTTCATTGCCATTCTGAAGAAGTAGATGCTGTCATTCTTTTGTAGTAAGGAAATGTAGGCTATGGTAATAAACACACGGTGACATAGTCTTTGGATCCTTTTGGTAACTTTATGACCAAATCTAGTTGATCCCATTGGTGGTTCCACACTTTGGGAAGATGATGAAAATGTTGGTTTGCTTTGCTGGGGCAGATTTAGTACGATTATTATGAAGACAGTTTTGTTCAGGGAGGAGAAACCAGAATTCTGCTTACTTATCCTTAAGTACTGCACTTATTGGGCCACTACTGTACATTGCTGATGTTATATCTGAAATTGGATTTTGAACTTGTCTCCTAGTAAACTGACTTGGTGAGTTATGACTCAGTGAGGACTTAGAGGATAAGATCTAGCTGAGTTTTTCTTATTGTGACTCTCTTCAGCTTTTACACATTCCCCTTCCTCCCCGAGTATGAAGAGAATTACAGTTTTACTCTAGGTCAGGTCTGAGCTCATCCTCCAGATATGTCTCAGTGTCTCCAACAGTAACCTGAATATTAAGCATGTGTATCTTCCATGCTGGAAGGGAAGTGCACTGGAGCAGAGAGGGAGGCCAGGACTGTGTGTCCTCTCAAATTGCCATTCACCTTTCACTCTGGCATTTTTTTGTTGGTCTTTCTAACTTTTATAACAACTTGATAGTGAGATTTTCCAGGATTTACTGGCATTATCTCTGGAAGTACCTGGAAGAAATCTCCATCTTAAGTGAAATCATATGTGAACAATAGCCACTCAGGCAGCAATAATAAAGAACACTAAACAATCAATGTCAAGTGCAAAGCCAGGGTTACTGTAGGCCCGTGATGGTCACTATTGTTGACTCCATTGGACTGGTTAGCTATAGAGGGTGTCCTCCACCCCTCAATTTCATCAAGATTTATGCTGGGCCAAAAGAATGGCATTTGTCAAACATAAGAAAGCCATGATTTGCCAAGGGTATATGTGTGTTGTAGGTAGGCAGGCAGTCCAAATCTGCCTGGGGAAGGAGTTATCCAGCTATATAGACAAGATTGCATTTTCACTGCTAAAAGCTATTGCTTTCTTATCAAATAGATATCTCAGCTATCTTTTCCAAAAAAATCAGTGTGATGAAGTGTTGGATACTTTTACAATATTTATCTCTAGCATTATATTGTTATAGCTTTAGTTTGTGCAATATTTATGTGAGGTAAAGTACTGGTCCATAAACTCACTTTTTTGGGTCAACAAAAAGAAGAGTATGATTAGCTACAAAAAGAGAATGTACTTTCTTATAAACTTGCTCTCTTCAAATTCAATGTCAAGTAAAAGCTCTTGGTATAGTAATGGGGACTTAAACACCACATACAAGATTTATAAGGAGCCCTCTATAGCTAGAAACATTTTTTCTTATATTTTGAGGCTTAGGAAGTTTCTGTGAAATTTCCTGTTTCAGAAAATTTGAAGTTTCTAAGTGAGATTAATACCCCTATTTCTGGCATTCTGATAATTTTATAAACTTATTGAAAAAAAGAAGCTAAAAAAGTTACAGGGTTGCATAGATCATCTCTGAGAACCTGAAAGAAAAATAGATATTATTTCTTTTTAATTTCATTACAGATGTTTATTAGCCAGATATCTTACTAGCATTGTTTCATGACTTCTGTTTTCCTTATCTCATAGATAAAACAGAGATATAATAATACCGCAAAGTTTTGTTGTGGGAATTAAATTGGTAATGTTTATAAAGTTCTTGGCATGGTATCCAGGATATAGCAAGAACTCTATAAATGTTTTATATTCCATTATTAATATCATCTTTATTATTATTGCACCATCTAAAAACTATGAGGGACATGAAGAAATATCATCAAAGAATTTATATTTAGTTAGTAAGATAGGGCTTAAGCTTTGAAGTTTTCCATATAATTTGGTGATACCATCCATATGATCCATGTGTGGGCTATATTTCTGGTTCCATGTAAGCTGTTAATATTGGACTGAGAAAGTCACATTCGAGCTCATTGGATAGACCAGAGAACAGAGATTTGGAGAATGTGGACAGAGGTTGAATACCCAGAATGCAAAAAAGGATATTCACAATCAGAATAAACAAAATGCAAGACACAGAGTTCGTGGAACAGTACATGGAGAAAACGGATAGAAAAAAATGAACAGCCAAGCTGGGGAGGTTTACTGGAAAATTTAGGGCAGGTTTTTTTTTTTTTTCCTTCTTTTTGTTTTGTCTTCCTCCTTTCATAGATTTAGAGATTCTCTTCTTGGTCTTTGCCTTGGTCTTTCTGTGTCTACTGACTATAATATATTACTGGAGAGGCTTCATAGAGGAAGTGAGACTCTAAGTGGACCTTGAAAAATGTGAAGAATTTAGACAGGCTGAAGAGGAAATAGAATTACATAACAGGTGGGAAGAAAGTGAGCAGTAAATGTAGGAGAGAAGTTCTCATACATTTGGGGCCCAATGAGCAGATCAAGGGACTTACATAAGGGAGTTCTGTGATACCTGAGCTGGAGCCATATTGTGGTCAACTTAAACAATCAAGTTTGGATTTTATCATTTGGGTAGAGGAAAGTATTGGTAAGTGCAAAGACTGATTTCCTCCCTTTTCTCCTTCCCTCCCTCTGTTCCTCCCTTCCTCTCTTAGTTTGTGTCTTTTACTCACTGATAAGGAATTACTTGCCTTCTGGTTGGTCGAAGCAGTAGATCAGAGAACATTTGCCGCAATAGTGCCTGTCAAAGGGGCTGGCCATAAACACTCTAGCACCACATTCATCTGAAGAGCACTTCCAATGAAGATGACTACTTTTGTTATTCTTATTCACCTTACGGTATTTCAAGACAGCCAGGGTAACTAACCTTTCTCTTATGCTTATTCTTAGGAGTGGTGTAAGACTTCTTCCTTTTCTTAGCGTCTCAACACAAGATAAAGAGTGGACTCCTTTTGAACTTTGTAGTCAGACAGAGAATGTCTGTCTTCAAGGTTTCTGCTAGCAAAGGTCAGTTTTTGCTGATCAGGAGGAATTTCTTCCTTATCCTGGATCTTGGCCTTCATATTGTCTATTGTATCCAGGGGTTCAACCTTAAGAGTGATGGTTTTCCCTGTAAGAGGTTTTATGAAAATCTGCATTTTGTTGTCAGTTCCATCACAGCTGATGGATAGAGAAGTTGAAGATTGAAGAATTTCTCTAAGTCATTACTGCTGCTAAGTAGGAAGACAGGGCTTGGATCCCAGATACGTCTGCCTCCAAAGCCCATGCCTTTTCCTATCACCTCCGCTGCCACTCGGAATCTTTTGAATTGATAAAAGTCATACATGAACTCCATGACCCTGGAAGAGGAAGAGTCAAGAAAGAACTGTTAGGAAACTAACATGATAAATTCAGATGGGCAAAAACACATTTATAAAACTTTCTGACAAATAAATCTCATCATGACAGCTGTGTGAACAGGGGTTATTAATCTTCATGTTACAGTTGAAAAAGACTATACAGTTGATTCTTATTATTCTTGGTAGGTATGTTCTATAAAGTCCACAAAGACTGAATTAATGAGTACTGTAATAACTCTTATAGGAAGTATGAGATTAGGTTCCCGCGAGTCTCTGACCACATTTTCATCAACTGATCCATACATAACCTCCTTTTATGTATCTTGGAGTTCTGTTTAAAGATGCTTATTTAATATACATTGTTGATTCATTAACATTGAACTCACAGCCAACAGCACTATATCTCAGGCTAAATGAAGCTTATATAACATGTGTATTTTCTCTGTAATGGACCTCACAGCCTTCTTGTGCTTAGGAACAGTAAGTAAGTAGCACTTTAGAGTTATGAGAGCTGAACAAGAAGGCAGTGCCTCCTTGTTTGACCTCCACTGAGAACATGCACATGGGGTGACTCAAATTTTTTGCTGCTCTGGGCATGTCTATGAATGACTGAGAAAGCACCATGAGTATTGATTTTGAGGTTACAAATAAATTACAATTACAAATAAATTACAAATTTTGAGGTTACAAATAAAGATGAAGGAAGGTACGAATACAGAACCCACAAACAATGAGGATCAACATAGTAGGTACTTGAGTACTTAGTATGAGCCAGGTACTGGGTTAAGAAATTCTAATAAGCTCATTTTGCAGATGAGCTGTGGAAAAATTAAACTTGTCCAAGAGCACACTACTGGTAAGGGATAGATCTGTGATTATGTACCCACATCTGTGGCTCTAGGGTCTACTTAGGAGCATTGTGTTGTATGGAAGAAACGGAGATGAAGAGTCTAAGTTATTCAAGCTTTCCCAAGCAGAAAACGACAGAGCATGGACTTGAATTCTTTCTCTAACTCAAGTGCACATCCTGGACAGACCATCTCAGAGGGTGAGTTGGTGTGAATGGAAAGAAGAGAGGGGTTGTGAACATAGGAACAAAGGGCTTATGTTAGTTGGACTTTTGTCCGTGAAACTGTGAGATGTAATCTATCAATTCTACAATTCTGCTTCGACAGGACTCCTATAAAAATAAAGATAAAAAATTAATATTGATTTTTTGGATTCAAAATACATATAACTTGAAGTGATGTCAGAAGAAATAGTAAAGTAGAATTAGGGGTCATCTTTTAAGAGTTTCCTTGAGGGGAAAGGAGATTTTGCTTATCTCTGTCTATTCAAACAAAACAAGGCCCTTAGAAAAGAAAACTCCATTTACCTTATTCTTGAATTATATGCTATTGCTGTTGTGTATTTTATTTTTGTTTATTCTTAACTTCACAAGACTTTATGATTTTTATTTAATGTGGTCTATGTCGGTCTACTTTTACCCATATATTAGTCATGTTCTTTGTTATTTATTCTTTCTGTATCTCTAACCTGCCATCTGGGATCATTTTCCTTCTGCCTGGAATCCTTTAGAATTTCTTTCTTCAGTAGCAAATTCTCTTAGTGTTTGTTGTCTGAAAATGTCTTTATTTTACATTCATTTTTGAAGGCTATTTTTCTGGGTATGGGTTTTGAGGTTAGTGATTGTTTTCTTTCAGCACATTGAAGATATACTCATTGTTTTTGGCTTCCATTGTAGCTTTTGATCTAACAACTACCTTCCTTGAATATAGTCTATCTTTTCTCTCTGACTACTTTTAAAATCTTCTCTTAGACTTGGGCATTCTTCATTATCCTTAGATAAGTGTGGTTTCCATTTTAGTTTTCTTGTTGGGATTTGTTGGCCTTCAATGTGAGAATGAACTAAAAACAAACCATTCTCCCAACTTACTCCCATTTGCACAATCAAATCATGACTGGGCAGAAAATGCTCAGCTGCTGAGCAGAGGAAGACAATAGTGCTTGAAAAGTTGTAACCACGAGCCTCCCTCCAATCATATTTTGAACCTGAACACACACTGCTTGAATGGCCTGACAAAAATCTGAAATGAAAAACGACTTTCATTCCATTCAGAAAATTAAGAAACTTACTGTCATGATTCACTAACATTTAGTGGAAAAGAAGATATCATGAGAAACAAAATATAATAGAAATCAATCCAGGAAGACTTCAGATGCTAGCATTTTTAGGCATAAAATATAACAGTGTTTATCATATTTAAAGAAATAAGAGAAAAATTTTACAATTTATGGAGGAATATTAAACCATAAAGAATAATTAATCAGCTTCTGATTTAATCTGAAAAATGAATTATTTGAAAAAACCTCTATTAATGTGTTTAATAGCAGATTTGACTACTTTCTTCAAAGTATATCTCTGTCTAGTGTATCCATTTGGATTCTAATTACACGGGTGGTGCTGGTGGCATTTAAGCTTACTTCTGTGAATCCATTTCAATAAAACTCAGTCAGTTGGTTTTTACTTGGAAGAACTCACAGTCTTTCTGAGACAATTCCAGAAAACTTTAAGAGTCCTATACAGGAAAGCACTGTTCTAGACACTTTAAGGGGACACAAAAATGAAGATATATGGTTTGTGCTTTCCAGAGCTCCCCAAATAATATGAAGAGTAAGACATATATGTAAAAAGCTCAGATACAAAATATATTATGTATATATTATTCTATAAGAATCCACAGAATATAGGCACACAACGTGGGAATTTGGGAGGGATATCAATTCTGAAGGCAACACAATTGGTGAAAATTGTTTTCAGAGGAATTTGATTCAGGTTAAACGCTGTGACTATTTCAAAAGAAATTTCCTGGCACATCAATTTGGATGGAAGCTGAGATCCCAAGCATCTTACATGAATTGCCCTACTTAGGACAAAGCAAGAAATTTGTTGGTATTGGTGGGGCAGGGGGTTGGGGGAAGGAGGTGGAGAAAGAGGGATGGGGGTGGGATAGGAGGAGAGAGAGACACAAGGAGGAGGAGTAGGGGGGGAGAGAGTGAGGGGGAGGAGGAGAAAGAGCGGGGAGGGGAAGCTTGACTCGGGGCCAGGAGATGATGCAAGGTTACATGCTGCGCAGTGTAATTCCTCCCTGTGAAGTGCTAAGTCTTCAACAATGCTTACAAAGATTATGAAACGCTTAATATAAATCCTTTTTCCTAGACGGAGTTGTGTGTTCTGGCCCCTGGGGCGGAATGGAGATAGGTCGATGCAGGGCACAGGCAGCAGAGCGAAACAGGGCGCTACGTCCTCGGAGCTCATGGATGTGAAGGGGAGGGCTTCACACCAGCCTGGGGTAAGAAACTGGAAACTGGCCAAGTTTAACTCCATGTCTGAGGAGAGGGAGACCCCACATGACATCTGGGTGATGCTAAGAAAGCTCTTGGGAGAGACAGAATTTGACTTGGACATTGAAATGCAGGTTGGGCTCCAGCAAGACTGAGGCTGTGGGGGAGAGGAGGGTTCCCCAGAGGAGGAGTAAGCGTGAGCGAAGGCACAGAGAGAGGAAAGTGCCGGGGGCTGTTCTCCCAGCCAGCCACGGAGCATGCCTGCTGTGTCCCCCGAGTCAGGCTAGGAGAAGAGCAGAGACTGAGTCCCAGCTTGGAATGGGCCAGTGAGGACAGAACCTAGGACTCCAGGTCTGTGGCAGCCCTCCTAATGTGTAGCTGGCGCTCATCTTTCCATAGCGTTTGGAACCTGGGTCTGTGTGGCCACCTTCCTGTTAGGCTGCCCCCTCCAGCTTGCCTTCTGCCTCTTGCGGACAACGCGGGGGCAGACTGAGTTTTGGGAATGGGGTGTCCACAATGGCCAACTGCACAATGCCGCAGTCTCCTGGTTGTGATTAAGTTGTCGTTTGGCGCATTTTTGCCTGGATATGGCCTTCTGGAGCACCTCGGGAGATGTCAAACTCCATAACTGAGCCCTGGGACCAAAGCATTCATGCACGAGTAAATGAAAGCAGACCCGTTGCTGGGGTCTGCCCCCTGAAATACGGCTGCCCACATATTTGAAAGTCACAAGCCCCACTGTCTGTCATCCCCCGCTGACTCTGCATTGCTGATGCTTGTCAGCTCATATGCAACCGAATCACCTGACACCGGGGAAAGGTGAAGTAAAAGTGCAATAAAACCCACTGTGGACTTGCAGTGCACTTGAATGTGATACTCCAGTTTAAAGGACAATGTTTTAAACAGCCTAGAGTTTCTGACAAACATGTAATTAATGACCATCAAATGCTTTTGATTAAAAAGAGCATGAATTTAAAGTCACTTTTTTTTTTTTTTAAGGGAAAGACGTTGCTTGCGTCTTTGAGGGCTATTCAGTGACCATAGAGCTTTGGTTCAAGAAGTTGGAAATGTGTCCAGCGCTACGTCACATTCAATATTTGATTTGCAAACATAGTTTCTCCTTTACTAAGTGACCACTCAACTGAAGTCAAAAGTTATCTGATTACAGGAAAATAACTTGATTATTCTGGTTACTGTAAATATTTTGTAAGCTTGTTCCAACCAAGCACCCTCAGAAAATTTCCATGTCTTCATCTTACTGTGTAATATCCAACTTGACTTATATTCTTCTATTTTCAAAAAGAACTGCAATTTGAGAAGATGGCTTTCAGGCCTTTCAAAATTACTTGCAATTTTTTTTTTCACTGTATTAAAGAGTTATAGGCCGTTCCAATATGATCCCAGTCTAATATGATAAATTAGTGATGCATACTGTATTTAGAGGTAAGATACGGAAAAATTCCTTCATGCTAATTTCCTGCCTCTTTGTGATCACTAGGTCTTAAAATTCCCCATATATCTCTGTCAGGTAGATAAAAGGCCCCAATTACTTAACTGCTGCTCAGACATTTCACACACCTGGTTTTAGATAAGAGTTCTAGAGTAGGAAGAGAGCAGGGTCTAAGCAAACAAAACAAGGAAAATGATTCCAGTTTGCAACATCAAATTTTATTACCGTGGGTCATAAACAACCCCAATTAGCAAAGCACGTTCACAGTCAAAGTTGCCTTTTGAAAAGCAGTTGTGTGTACACTTCCCTGGGGCAGATGGCGGTACGTGGATTCCTTGCACCGTCCTTAGTTTTGGAGATTTATAAGGAGGGGTGGGGCCGTGTTTACCAGGCCTGCTGCTTTCCTCACCAAATCAATTCCTTACCAGGGTCCAGCCAGACCTCTGGAAGGGGTTAAGTAGGCGTCCAGGGGGACCACTTGACATCTGCTCCACCTACGACTTTTTGATCTTGTTGTTTTTGGCTTTTGAAGGACAGGCCCACATTGAAGAGTGTCTGTGTGTGTGAGCGTGTGTGTGTCTGTTTGTGTGACCAGTGGCTTCAGTGTGGGAGAGAGAAGGAAAACAACCCTATGATGATAGATCAAATGAGGGCAAAATGGTGTTATTTTTTTTTGTTTTTTTTTTAGGGTGAGTGAGATTACATGCTATGAAATGAGAATAGGAAGGAAAACACTGGGGCTCATGTGTGAAACCCTCTGTGAACAGGAAGGGAAACTGTGTGGCTGTTTTGCTGTCATTAACCAACGCTGTAACATGGCTGTCAGTGAAAACCAAACTGCATGCTTCACTCTGAGCTGCGGCCCCTCCAGTTGACAGAGTCTGCTGGCACAGAGCTTTTTCTTTCTTTCGAAAAAACAAAATGAAACCTTGCCAGGAATAATATGGGGGAAGCTCAGGCAGAGTTGGCATATTCTAATGCTAGTGGCCTAGTTACCATCAGGTCTGCCATTGGCATCCCAAACTCTGGTCCTCCTCTTCCTTGGTGGGGTGTGGGAAGAAAAATAAGAGGGGGAGGAGTGTGAGCAGGGGAGGGGAAATTACTTAAGGCACCCAAAGCCTGAGGGTTCCGAAGCTCCTTGAGTAGGAGGGCTGAGAGAAGCAGCAGCTGTCTCAGCCTTTGCCTCCCCTGATACTGCCACTGGTCAACCACATACCTTCCTCTTGGTCCTGGGAGGATTACGAGAGGAAGGCCTGGATGTGCTGAAGATGGTCTTGTTTGGGGGTTTTGGTATTAACATGCCTCCCTGTCTTGACTCCTAAGTTTCATTCCTGATTATGTTTTGGCCTGGACATCTCTAAAAACAATGACACAGCAGGACCTGCAGAAAGCTATCAGGAAGGGCCCTGGTGTCCCTTGCAATGTCCCCTTCTACCTTTGGTTGAAGACTGAAACTATGATTAGGATCATTTTTTGGATGTAAGGAGTTCTCTTGGTCTGTTACGCACATCCTACTCAGCTATTCTCCAACATGTACAGATTTGGTTTATCTGAGTCTTTCTAATACAGCACCTAACTGAGTGTGGGAAGCTGAGTCTGGCCGTGGACAGCGGACACAGTTAAGTGCAGGGTTTGGCAACAGGAAAGCTTGGAGGGTGGGAAGAAGGAAAGGGTAACCCCACAAGGGTTACCTTCACATGCCATGTGAAGACACGCAAGACCACCTTTTTCTGAGCTCTGATTGATATGAGGGAATCTGATGACTCCAACAGCACTCTAGGACTCCATGTTTATGGCGTGTCTGGAATAAGTAATCGACATTGTGTACTGGGTTGGAGATCATGAGATTGGCTTGTCCTTGGGCACACACCCAGCAAGTGGTCAAGTTGAGATTTCTCTAAACCCAGGAATAGGTATCCTACATCCTATTCCCTGGTCTTACGGAACTTGGTGCCTACGCAGTTTCTCAACATGTGCTTAACAGTTTAGGTCCCAGCAAAGAAGATGGTCGGCTCATTAATGGACACTCCTATCGATGCCTAGAGAGGAAAGGTCCTTGTTTTCTAGTGAATTATTTTAGGGGGAGGTGTGTCACACACAGCTGCTGTTAGGTGGAACCTGCCCAGCCTGAATCTTCATGATCCAGAAGCCTTGGATATCCAGCCCCAAACCCTGGGTTCTGAGTCCAGCCATCTGGAAGGGGGTTCAGGGCCAGGCCCCGCTGCCCCTCGTCTGCCTTTTGTGTCACCTAGAGTCTGCTCAGCCAGGTCTACTGTGAGGACTTAAAACTAATCTCCCATAGTTTATGAGCCCAAATCCATTTGCAGTGAGGAAGACCTTGGATGACCAGCGGCTTAAACAAATGTCCCCTTCTGTGGCGTTCCTATGGCAAGACTCGAGTTCCACATGCATGATGTAAGTGAGAGCGGGGCAGCCCTTTCTCCCACATGTGGCTCAGAAATCATTTACAAAGCAAACGGAAAAGACAGCCCCGGGCAGGCGACTTTTCCTTTTGCTCTGGGCCAGGTCTGAGCTCCCAGGCCACTCCTAGAGGGCTCGTCTGATCTGGAAGTGCGATTGAAAACAGGTGTCCACCCAGTGCCTATAAAATATATACTGGCAATGGGGGAGATCCTTGGAGATTCTTTCAACCGGTAGAAATATGGAGACAATTCCCAAATCTGACTCTGCCTAGATCCTTCCAGACTTCCAGCCCCAATCTCTCTTTGGAAAAAAAAAAAAAAATCCACAAAAACTTTCAGGGAAACTGGGAGCATATGGTTCCATCACTTTATTCCGTAGAAAGAATGTGAAAAAGATTAGAGAGATGCTGTCAAAATGTCAGACTTGGCCTTGCACGGCAGGAGAAGTGGCTCTTGTATCCTGCCCTGCCTCCTCCTCCTCAGGGCAACCCAGGTGACCTTGGGGTGTGCGAGCAAAGTGGTGACTGCGATCTGAATGCCAGATTTACCCAATTTCTATTTAGCAAACAAATCGAATGTACTGCTGCTCGTGTTTGGGATAAATACCTGATTAGATTCTCTTAAAATATGGTGACTACTGCCCATAAAGGAAAGGAATTTCAGCTGGGCACCGGCAGGCCGGGTGAGAGGATTGGGTTTCCTCTTTATTTGTTGTCAGCAAGTGCTCCTGAGCTCTCCTACCTTGCAAGCTCATTAAGCATGTGCTTGAACGTGGGGCTACTGACAACGCAGCTGTATTTTATTTGTAGATAATTGATGCAATAAATGTAATAACCAAATGAGATATGTGGACTCATGAGCTAATTTGGGTGTAGATGTTACAGCACTTGTGCAGCTGGAAATGTTGCCATCACACAATCTGTTTCAGATAAATGTGCCCCCTTCCTGTCCTAAGACAGACCCAAAAAAAAAAAAAATCAAATCATCCTCTATATGTGAAAGTACATGTTCAATCAGTTATGGTCCGTCTAAACAGTGCTTGAAAGGATATTAATAGCAGCGATTTACTGCTACATGAACAGGTGACATTAACCCCTTATACACTAGCGGTGCCACATAGAGGTGCTCAGACCTGGTTTCCATAGGCACTTTTGGTCTGGAAATCTGAAGAACCTTAGTTGGAAGGGTGTGGATTCATTGTTTTTCTTCTGCCTCCTTTTATTGTAGGCAGAATTTCTTTTCCATGGTCCGTATATTTCCAGAGGCTCCTTACCTTTTATCTTCTCTGATATTTTAGCCCAGGCAATATGAATAGTTATATGTGGGAGGCAAGGTTCCGTGATTTTAAAACAGGGCTCTTGGAATAGACAGCCTTCACAGAAAGGAGTTTGTAACACATGAGAGACCCACACTTTGAAGAAGCTCTCATAGTTATCTACCAATAGCCTAGACTAGATAGAGGTTGATAAACTATGGCCTGTGAACTACATCCAGCCTACTGCCTGAACTAAAAATGGCTTTTTACATTTTTAAATGGTTGCAAAAAATCAAAAGAAGAATAATATTTTGTGATACAGAAAAATTATATGACATTCAAATTTCAGTGTCCGTAAATAAAGTTTTATTAGAACACAACTACATTCATTTCTTTACTATTTTCTATGGCTACTGTGGTGGGTAGTTGCAACATTTACCATCCAGCCCGTTACAGAAAAAGTTTGCCAACCTCTGGCCTAGACTGAAATACCACTCATTTCTACAAGTGAGGAAAAACTAGACTTGATTGCAGTGTATTTTAAATAACATTTTCTTCAGTTAAGTGCACAGAGAGTAGGTTAACCACTTTGTCTGCAGAGGCCCTTCTTAAAGAACCAGATGGGATACATTATCACTAGCATATCATTAGTTATTAATAGTAGTGGCCTAGTTTTTTCTCCTTTGTACTGACATTTCAATTGGTTGTACTGTTTGTATGCAAACACTGTTTCTAATCTGTTTGAAAAGTTTATCTTCTTAATTGATTAATCTTTTATTTTACAATTTAATTTTGTACTCAGACTGTTCAACGTATTGTTTTCTCAGTAGATATTCTTAAATGTCAGATTTGTTGAGGTATAAGTTTGATACATTATATATAATAGGTTTATATTTCTAAGAATTTTGACCAAAATGTCCAGTCATGTAACCACCACCACACTCAAGATCTAGAACAGCTCCATTCCCCCAAAAAGTTCCCTTGTGTCCCTTTGGAGTCAGTCATCTTTCCCCCTTCCCTGGCCCCTGACTATGATGGATGGCTTTTTTGTTTCCATAGTTTTGCCTTTTCCAGAATGTCACATACGTGGGAGCATACAAGATGTAATGGATATTTTAAAGGTACATTTCAGTTCCCTCAACTGCAATTTAGGAACCAATGAATTCTTAATCAGTGAGCTTCAACTATACTTGCAACAAGCATATAATTAAGATTACATCTATTTTCCTTGCTTATCTAGAAGAGGAATTAAAAGTTTGATGTACAGATATTGAACTTGTTCATACAAATACTAAATTTGTGGAACCAGATTTTGAAGTTGACATGAAATGCTTTGTCTAAAAGAAGAAAGTAAATGTTGTTATACATTATACTGAAGCTTCCTGGATGAATTTATTTTTGTTATATAATCTTAGGCTTGCAATTTAATAGCCCAAAAATGATTTCTAAAATAGGTTTCTCTGTGAGTGAAAAGGGAGGAGAAACTGTTTATATAGTCATAGTCTGTCCGTCTAAACCTTTCTCCTCACTTCTTAAATTTTATATATCTTACAAAGCAAAATATATGCCAAAACATAAAATATCCATTGTGTTACTCACTTGTTTCATCAAATATAGGATTGTTCTCTAGGAATGGGGATTGGAGAACGTCTTTTCCACTATGTGCATAAACAAAAGGTGACAGAATATATGTGTACTTGCACTAAAAAAAGAAAAAGAAAGAAAAGTGTGGATTTCCCGTGTTTCTATATTGTACTGATTTTCTAGTAAGTTGGATTTCTTCAAGTAGCTGATAATATGCTAATTTTCTTTCTAGACAATCCTACAACAGAGACGTTTCTATATGTTGACAATGCTGTTTAGTGAGTACAAATTAAATTTAAAAATCAATGAATATTCAAGATCATCAGCCCTACCCAGCCCCTCCTTTTCCCCTTCCTTTCCTATTTCTTCCATATTTAGTGTCTAGTATGGATGACACACTGTTGCCCCTTGGTGCCCCTTTTCTTATTGTCTAGGATGGGGAAATTCCAAAGGACCCCTTCAATGGAAGCCAAGCATGAATTTCAGTAACACAGTGGGTATCTAAGTACACCAAAGTCTTGCTAGATCTTAAGGTAGGGTTTCTACTTTAACATTTTTTATGCTTTTGCATATTTTTCCCAGCTCCCAGAAGAGTGCAAAAAATAGATTCAATATGTCTTAAGCATCGTTATTAGTTGTAGGTTTTAATCTAAGAGCACTGGGATTTTGCTGCCTGTGTCTACACAAGTGGGCATTAGATTAAAACTCAAGGTAGCAAGCTCAGAAAATGGTCTGAAGTTTTCATTTTATTTCAAACTGAACTCATGTTACTCCTGTTGAAAATTGTACTGACAGGCCTATACATATAATTTATGATATTTCCTATCAAGATGTGTAGCTGAATTAGAAACATTTGTGAACAAGTCTTTCTACAGCCAGTTAAAAGGCATTTTTCTGCTGGGGAAGGGAGGAGGGCATGGAGTGCAGAGGCACAAAGAAGAACTTAGAATACCTTTTATTTCAATGACTATTGATCAAGTAATTGACGGTAAACTCCTTACAACTGTGACCCTTGTGGCAACCACAGAAGAAGTGTTTATGGATAGACATTAAGCTCGCTCTTAAGTTGTCTGCAAAGGGCACTGTTTACAGAGGAAAGTTCCCCAAACATCTTATTTTCCTTTGAAACATTACATAAAACAGATAACAAGATCTGGTCAGATAGCATGGAAAGGAGAGTGGAGGTGAACAGCTGAAGCTTTGCCTATGTTTTTGGGAGAATTTGACTTTTCCAACAATCATTCTATTTTCACATTTTAGATCATGGAAAAAGGAAACCTTCACATAGAATCCATTAGAGGCATTACAAAAATTAAAGGGAAACCCACCAATTTAGGAAGAGGCTATTGTATTGACTTGTTAAATTGCTTAAAGAGAAAAGTGATGTTGACCACACTGGTTCTTTCCAGGATTGAGAAAACTTCCTAATGAAGAGAAATACAGTATTAGCATGGTGTGAGAGAAAATGTATTTGAAACTACATTTCCAGGGCATTAAAACGATACACTACTGCTTGCAATTAGATTTTTGCCAAAGAAAACACCAAGAGATTTTTTTAAAAATTCATGTAAATTGTTTGTTAAATAAAGATTACACTTATTTTTAAAAGAATATGTTTTTTTGGAAGGTGCAATTATGGCCTAATGAACAAACTTCTGTTTGTAACATACAAATGGACAGCACTGCTCTGTTCACCTACACGTGGCTCCCCGGTGCAATGCATGGCTGACCTCACATGGTCTGAATAATGATGCCACCTGATCAGGTATTTCATGAGGTCCCCTGTATGGCTGCCCTGTGCTGGTTACAGTGAGAGGGAGAAGACTCTTTTCCTTTGGTGAGGCACAAAGGCATGAACATGATGAAAAGAGAGCTGTCTAATGCAGGCATTATCACGGGCAAAACAGGAAGCTCTTGCAACACTCCAGTTGTGAGGGGAGGAGAACCAACACTGAGACGGTGGCAGAGGAAAAATGAACAGAATGTATAACTAAGAGAGGTTTTGGGAAGGGAGCATCAGCAGGACTAGTGCCTGGTCTGGGAGAAAACCTAAGTGACTTCATGTTTCAAGCTAGAGTGAATAAGAGCAACAGGGGGTCCAGGGACTTAGCTAGAGTAAATGACTTTTACCTTCACTCTTTGTCCATTACTTTTTGTCTGGAAGGTAGATGTGACGCCTAGCAGTGGGATTAGCCATCTTACAATCAAGAGGACAAAGGCCATGTGCTAAGCAGGGTGGAGCAGTGGGTCCTGGACCATGCCCTCAAGCCCTGTGTGAGCCCTGGGCTTCCTGTTGTGCAAACCAAGCAAACCCCTCTGGGGTTCAGCCACTGCACACTGCCATTGGGTTTCTGCTCCTTGTGGCCAAATCCTAATTGACAGGGCTTAAGGAGAAGGTCCAGGAGAGCAGAGGGGACAGGGGAGGGCTGCATGTGGGAGGCACAGGCTAACTGAGGCACAGAAGTGGGAATGTGTATAGCATACCCAGGGAACAAGGAGTAGAAGAGTCAGGAGATTCAACTCCTCTGGCTGGAAAGTGTCCAGTAAAAGTGGGGGAAGATCAGGCAAACATCAAACCGATGAACTGTTAAAATGCTGCCCTTTAAACATTCTGAGAAGAACACCAAACGTGTTTAGTGCTAACCAGGTTGATCAGGCTTTCAAGATGGTTTTATCTTGGGAAAAATCATTTAACTATCGATTATTAAAACTTGTAAATAAGCTCCCATAATGAAGATTCATTCCACTGTATTATCTACCCAGCAACTGGCTGATGGGTCTGTAGGGGTTGGGAGAGCAGATGCTGCATCCCTGGCACATGGTACAGACCCTGTCTGCATAACAGAAAGCAGAGTAGGAACCTAGTGTGGTTGTGATGGTTCTGATTGATTGAATTTTTCTTTCTACTGAGTTAAGCTTTATTACTCAGTTGGAATCATTCAAGCAGAGGTTGGGCAAAGCCTCCAAGGAGCTGCAAGTATTATCCTTCATCTTTCCAGAGGTTCTTAGACTTTGGCAGGCACGAGATTCACCGGGGGAACTTGTTCAAGACCCTCAGAGGTTCCGGTACAGCAGGTTTGGGCTGGTTGTCAGGAATCTTCATTTTTAACAAGCACAGATGATTCTTTTGCAGATGGTTTTCTGAGTGTCATTTGAGAAGCACTGATCTGTAGTCTGTCCCCTTCCATATTTCCTCCTCCTCTCTGCCCATATTCTGGGGTATTCCAGAAGGAAAGGAGTTCCTGAAGGTGAGGGTCTCGTTTGATCTTCATGACTTTCTGCTAGTAGCTGGGAGGTTTCAGCGAAGGGCACACTGTTTTTCAGATTCTTCTCACACCTCTTAAAATTTTCTGTTTTTTAAATAAAAAAAAAATACTTGTTCATTAACTAGAAAACTTGTAAAAATTCAGGAAGGGATAAATAAGAAAATATAAATCATCACCATTCCTCTATAGAGACAGAACCATTTTTAATAATTGTTAATACTGGTATCTTCTTCTCTTCTTTTCCCTCTGTACATAAAAATTGTAATCAAATGCACTTAAAGACAACACACATGACTTTTCATATCTTTCATGTCTGATCTTCCCAGACTCATTGGTGTCATGGTCCTGAGTCTAACATGGAGGTGAAGGCATTCCTGCTCTCTTCATGCATCGCCTGTTTATTATGGCCTTATAAGCCTCTTTAGAATATTTATACAAGTGTTGTATAGGGAAAGTATATATTTAGTAAATGAACAAGGTCTCATTGGTTTAAAATAAGTAGCATAATGTTCATTTCAGGAAAGACTCAAAAGTCACTTATTTTTATTATTTTTGGTGAACTTAAGTTATAAACAACTCTCTCTGTGTCATTTGCAGTTAAAGCCTTACCTCTTATTGTGGAATAGGAGGACACCCAAGGCCTCACACCATTGCATCTCTGGGCATCATCACTTTGGTGGTGGTGTACTGAGGGCCTAGATGTTCAGCTTCTTGAATCAGCCAGGATTTGGTTGCAAGCAACAGAAACTGAGCCTGGCTAACACAAACTGGGAAGTTTACTGGCCTGATATGGGTAGCTCAGAGAACCGAAGGAAAAGCAGAAGAACTGGGCCTCAGGGAAGATAAAAGGACAGCTCAGAAGATCTAGGTGGCAGGTGCTAACGGCTGTTTTCTTCTGGGGACTGGTCCCAGAATGAATCTGCACGAACTATTTTCTGTTCCTGGGCTCCTCCTCTAAGAGAACACCATGTTTATTCTCTCATTCATTCCTTCATACATATTTATTGAGCGCAAGGCACTCTTTTAGGTTCTACGGTTACCATAGTGAACAAAACAGACAAAAATCATTGGCATCATGGGGTTTACATTCTAGTCAGGAGAGACTGGCAATAAACTGAAAAACAAAAATGAATAAAATATATAGTATGTTACATGGTGATATATGTTACAGAGAATAAATAAAGGAGGGTAAGATGGGCCAGAAAAGGCCTGACTTGGAAGGTGTTTGAGTCAAGACAGAGAAGAGATCTGTGTGGATGTTGGGAATGAGCTTTCCCGGTGGAGAGAACAGTATTGACTTACCTTTCAAAATGATCACTCTGGCTGTTCTGCTGAGAATATATTGGAGGGAGCCTAAAGCAGAATCAAGGTCACCAGAGAGAAAACTTTGCAGTCATCCAGGTGGGACGCGATTTGGGCTTGGGCAAGAGTGATCTCAGTGGAGATGATGAGAACTGGTTGGTTCTGGGGCTCTTGTGAAGGAAGAGCTGCCAGGATTTGATAGCAGTTAGGATATAGGGCACAAGAAAAAGAGATGACTCAATAATGACTCTTAGGTTTTTTGGCTTGAGCAATTCTTAAGATGGAAAAGGTTGTAGGAAAGAACAAGTTTGGGAGGATCTGGAGCTTGTTTTGGATGTGTCAAGGGTGAGAACAGCTGGAGGAAACAGGAGGAAGCAGTTGGACATGCAAGTAGGCAACTGGAGTTCAAGGGAGAGGACTTGGGAGACATTGGTAGATGAATGATATTGCAGCCAGGAGGCTGGTTGAGATGAGAGTGAGTGTAGATGGAAAAGAGGAAAGGTCTGAGGCAGGGATGCAAGGTAGAAAAGGGGACCAAGAAAGAGTGACCTAACTGATTAGATCAACTTGTATCTCATGGCCACGCCCTGGTGGGGAGTGGGAGGACCATGCTTGACAAGACTGCAGGTGGTGGTGGAGCTGGTTCCTCAAAATCATTATCAGAAGGGATGGACCTTGTGTAGCCAGAAACAGGTGGGTACCATACTCCTGATTGCAAATCTTTAAGGCAAGAATTGGGTCTTATTTGTCTGTCTGTATCCCTTACCAAGCATAGAACATGACAGGTTTGGTGTTCAATATATGCTTTTAACGTAAACCAATGCATGAATCATTTGGGACAACTGACATCTTTTATTTTCTTCCTGTTATTGTATTTATCAGAACATGTTTCCAAGATGGAAATCTAGACAATGCTGTCTTAATCAAGAAAGGAAATGTATTGGTTCTCATGATTAAAATGTGGGAATGACTTCAGGTTTGATTGGATCCAGGCATCAGTCAACGTATTCATGTCTGTCTCTCATTTTTTTTTTTTTTTTTTTTTTTGAGACAGAGTCTCACTCTGTTGCCTGGGCTAGAGTGCCGTGGCATCAGCCTAGCTCACAGCAACCTCAAGCTCTTGGGCTCAAACAATCCTTCTGCCTCAGCCTCCTGAGCTGCTGGGACTACAGGCATGCGCCACCATGCCCAGCTAATTTTTTCTATGTATTTTTAACTGTCCAGATCATTTCTTTCTATTTTTAGTAGAGACGGGGGTCTCGCTCTTGCTCAGGCTGGTCTTGAACTCCCGACCTCGAGCGATCCTCCCACCTTTGCCTCCCAGAGTGCTAGGATTACAGGCATGAGCTCCACCGTGCCTGGCCTGTCTCTCATTTTTGACATTGCTTCCTTCGTCAAGGGCACCATACTCACACAGGATCTTCTCCTCTCAGGGTGGTAAGGTCTCTACCGGCAGATCCAGATTTACCGTTAGTGAACCTAGTGGCAAGGAAACATCTCTTTTTCAATAGTTCCCGAAGAAGCTCTCAGACATGGGCCACACGCCTATCCCTGAATCAATCAATCACTGTGGCCAGGATGACGGAGTCTTCTGTTGATGAGGCCTGGTCCAATGTTCACCTTGAGTGCTGGGACTGAGGGGTGGGCTCTATACAAACTGAAACTAAGATGTGATCTTTCAGGAGAAACTGAAGTGATAATGACACAAGTCAAAGGAATGGATACTGGGCAGGCAGAGGCAACAGCTGGCCACTACAAGTATAGAAGTATATCACAGGAGCACGTGGGAGAAGCAGTCAAAATCTTTGAGCCTTCTGTGGTGTCTGTTTACACAGAAATTGCCGCATCTGGTTGTGTTTGGTCTAACCATGGTTTGGAACGAGTTGGCAAATCACAAGCAGTTGTGCTTGAACTTCGTAAACTACAGGACCACTGGGACAAGGCTGACAATCTGTTTCCCTTCTCTCTCTGCACCTCAGGCCTGGGAGAGCGGCTCCAGGCATCACGTTGCCCCTCTGAAGGCTCACAAGCCTGAGGCAGCCTGGAGTCCTGCCCGGAGGACACCCCGTTAAACACAAAGATGAAGTTATCACCGGCTTGGCAAATGCTCCTCTGGCTGTTTTATGACAATACCATCAGCCAAGGAGATGAAGCAAGGCGTGGTGCTTCAGAACAATGAAGCCCCTTGGTGGAACACCGCAGACCTTGGAATAGAGAGCTTTGAGACCCCTAGGGGGGAGTCGCTGCAATTTTGACAGTGCTTCGCTCAGAAAAGGAGCCTGTGATTTGTGAAGCAAGACTAATCTGCTCTTGGGAAGCTGCAGCATGAAATGAGACAAGGTGTGATAACCTGTCAAGTTCCAAAGAGAGATGATTTAGGAGGAGATAGCGGCTTGAAAACGTGAGGATGGGTGTTACTAACTTAATCCATATGATGCCTTCAAAACAAAAAGTATATTAGGGGCGAAAGGCATGGAACAGACATTATTCATTGTCTCCAGGTGAGATTTCTCCTGTGAGTTTACAAGCAAGTGTTGGCATGCTGTGTGCAGACATTTGTACAATAGATTAGAGTACCCAGATCGCCACAGATGAAAAGTAGGGGAGACACCTTTGACTCTTTCCCTTCCCTGGTCTAATTTATCTATCTCATTTATTCCAGACAAGGGCTCCTTTACTTTGTGAAAATTAGAGACATCTGTAGTTATATAACCTGAGTCGAGGACAATCAAAGCTCACGCTGCCAGGTGTGAACAGATTGCTTGTAGGGTCAGGAAGGTGACTCTTTTTCTCCTCCTCCTCCTCCTCCTCTCATGGGCACCATCCACAATTGGGAGGTGTTTTCCCGGAGTGGGTGGGGAGGGACAGAAGAAGAATCTATTCTCTGGTGGGAGAAGCATGTGCCGGCTGGACCTGAATGACTCATACAACTGGCAATGTGCTTCCAATCCCGTAAGACAGTTCCACAGACCCTCCCGCTAATCTTGGGGCTCAGGGTGATATTGCAAAGAGGGAGCACAGACCTCTGAAGGGCTCCATATTTGGGTAATGTTCCGATTGCAGCAACTCACTTTCACTAGATACTCGTGTACATCCCTGAGACTAGGAAAAGACCTTCCAAACGTAGGGGATAGATTCTCAGAATGACCTATTGCCCCAGGGAAGATGGGACTGCAAGAAATTTCTAACTAGAGAGAAATGAAGATGAGGTTCTTTGATGACTTCCATACAATATTTGTTTTGATTTTGAAATTTTATTTATTTTAATTAAAAAAACTGACATACAAGTCAGTTATTGGAGAATTTTTAAGTACTTTAGAACAACGTGCATATGTGAACCTACTCCTTTTTAAAAATATACTTTACTTTTTGGAGCAGTTTTTGGCTCACATCCAAATGGAATGGAAAGTATTTCTCTTATATTCCCTGCCCCCACCCACGCACAGCCTCCCCCACTATCAACATCCCTCACCCGAGTGGCACATTTGTTACAATCGATGAACCTACATTGGCACATCATTATCACCCAAAGTGCCTACTTTACATTAGGGTTCACGCTTGCTGTTGTGCCTTCCATGGGTTTTGACAGATGTATAATGACATGTATCCAACACTGAAGTATCGTGCAAAATAGTTTCAGTGCCCTAAAAATCCTCTGTGCTCTGCCTGTTCACCTCTCCCTTCTGCTCTAACTCCTGACAACCACTGATATTTTTACAGTCTCTAATGTTTTGCCTTTTCCAGAATGTCATATTAGAATAATACAGTACGTAGCCTTTTCAGATGGGCTTCTTTATTTAGTAATATGTTGTTAAGCTTTCTCCATGTCTTTTTTGGCTTGATAGTTCCTTTTTTTTTAGTGCCGGATGTTATTCCATTGTTTGGATGTACCATTCCCATATGATTTTGAAATGGAGGGTTTTCTCCTTGGGATTAAGGGATGTGAAAAATAGTGAGGCAACTCTGGAGGACTATGTAAGCCGTAAGCACACAGGAGCTTTATTTTGCTTGCTGACACTGAAACATCACTTGTTGCAATGGTTTAGGAAGCATGGAAAACCTTTTCTGTCTTTCTTCTCTAATTTTTGACTGGACTTCTTTGCTATCACCCATAGAAGCAGATATTAAGGTAGGAAGAGGGAAAGAGCATGGAATTTGGGATCCAGGAGGATCTGCATTTTGGTCTCAGTTCTGTCACTTATGGACTGTAGGATCCTGAGAAAACCATTTTACCTCTGCTTCTGAGATGTGTTTCTTTATCTGTAAAAGGGACACAGGGCTCTCAGCTCAAAGGAAACTTGCGAGATTAAATAGTGTGTATGATACTGTTTCATAAACAATATAACACCTTTTCAAATGTTCATTTAATAATTGTTCCAAACGAAGTGACTGAGTCCCTGGTATTCTTGTTCTTGGCTTCCTCCCAGGCTGTTCCCTAGCTATCCTGGTGACAGGGAACTGGAGGGCCACTTACCATATCTTCAAACACTGAACGGTGGTTTTGCTGAACATGGTCAATTTCAGGAGCCATATCTGCTCTGCACTTTTAACTTATGAATGAATCTTCCCTCACCGGCATCAACCCCCGTCAATCCCCAGGGACACACACCAAACACTGGTGGTCTCACAGGCTGACCTAAATTGGGACCCCCCAAAACTCAACCTAAACCACCCCAAACTCAGTCTGAATGCCCGTAACACAAAATCCCCAGTTAATCAGCCCACAGTCGATTTCTAGACCATGCCGCCAATTGAGCTGTTTTCCCTTGAGTCCTTCTGAAGGCAAAGCCAGTTCAGGATGAATTTGAGGAAGCTATTGCTTATAGAGACCCTCAGGAATGCAAATCTTCTACGTTTCTCTAGTTAGGGCATGGGCAGCAGAGGCTCAACCACATCACTGATGCTTAGAGATCTGATGTACCCATTACTCACTTCTGACAGAGGTAATGTTGCCTGGGGAACATGTTGATCTTTTGTCTAAGCTGTTCCAGTGAAAATGCAATGTAGAAAGTCAATCGCAAGATGAAGGGAGACTGTTCAGATCACTGTCACAGAGTTTGATTGTTAATTTTGAACCTCTCTGACTCCTCCATGAGTGTAGATCCAGACCTGCCAATGTGAGGTAAGCTCCATGAGGTCAGGGGTTGTGTGTCTTATGCTACCTTTGTGCTCCTTACAACTTGTAGAGCACTGGTTAGAATAATTTGAACTGCAGAGGTATGAAAATGGCCCATGGGCTTCAGGAAAGGGGTGGTAACTGGTCCCTAGATATTCAGCAGTGGACAAGAGGTGATCATTTAAGCAGAACACGTGTAGACTTCAAGACCATTGAGCTAGGCTCAAGAAAGGGATGCTAATGCTGGCTTTGAAGTTTTGCAGTGGATTTGGGGAAGAAAAGAAACCTTGCAAAGAGAGAAGGTTGAAGTTATACAGTTACAAGACTCGAGAGAAATGAATTTCTTTGACCCCATTAGCATTTGCTTCAAATTCTTTTTTGGAAGTAGAAGTGGGTATAAATGATGACAGAGTAAATATTTTGAGAAAGAAAATTAGACTCACAAGAAGACATTTCCAACATGTATTTATAAAAAACTTGATCTTTCGGTTATATATGCATGTTTTAAGGAATAGAGTTTTGTGGTCAAATATGCCAGACTAAACCAAGTTAACACATTGTTGGTGTCATTATTATGCTAATATACATTGTAAATTTCTAAGAGGAGTTCTCTAGTATGTATCATTTCTCAAAATTATTTAATCATGGACTCTTCTTTGTGCAGAACCTTGTTATCAACTCTTTCAAGGACTGCGGTTCAGGAAATGCTGCTCTAAGATAAGGTTGGCCACTTGGAGAGTCCTAAAAAGATACATTTTAGAATATCCTTCCAACTACAGCTTCATTTTTTTGTGCTTACTAAGTGCTAGGCACTGCTCTATGCATGTAATATACATTATTTCATTTTTTCCTCAAAACATTGCAATTAGGTAATTATACTTCTTATTTCTATTTTAAAGATAAGGAAATTAAGGTCTAGAGGAGTGAAATAACTAGAAATGACTGAGCTGGTACTTGAACCCGTTCTCAGTTCATGATATTAATCACCATGATCTGCAGCCATAGCAAGAACAAAACAGAACAAAATAAAGCAAAATTCGTCAGTACTTTATTCTAGTTACAAACTAGTTGTTCCAGTTTTCCTAGCACAATCTTTTTTTTTTTTTTTTAGTTTCTGAAACTGTCAGAATCCCACATTTCTCTTTTATTTGTTTTTTTTTTTTTTAGTTATTATTTCAAAATATTATGGGGGTACAAATGTTTTTGGTTACATGGATCACTTCTGTTATTCTTGAGTCAGGGTTATAAGTGTGCCCATCACCCAGATAGTTACCATTATGCCCATTGGGTAGGTTTTTGCCCATCCTCTCCTCCCCACTTCTCGTGCTTGATTTCCACAACCTTTTAAAATAACTGCAATTTAAATAACTCCGAGCAATACCTGGACTTATTAGTTCTATACTGGGCTTCCTACTCTTGTTTTATTTGTAATCTGATACAGTTAGTTACCTGCCTATGCCCTGTAAGCGTTTGAGTTTTCTATTCTTGCTGTAGCTCATTGTAGCTGGTTCAGAAAAGAAGGGAATGTGGTCTGTGAGTATTGGAACTTCATAGCAGTAGTGTTCTTAGGAGGCAAGAGAAGCCTGGGGGCTCCTCAATATCAGCAATGAAGCAGCAAAGAGGTGGTAGGGCCTCTGGTGGACCATCTCTTGGCAGCTTCTACTCGGTGGGGGAATCCTTTCTAAAGTGTTCCTGATATGGACATTTAATGTCTGCTCCAACACTTTCAATGACAGTGGAATTACCACTTACATGTACTTAAGACACATATTAAACTGGGACAATTTGCAGCCCTCCTCTAAACCTTTCACCTAGCAGTTCTGCCTCATAAAGGAACACAGAATAAATCTTTGTCTTTGTTATAATGTCCCTTCTATTGGACAGGCCTCTGAATATCCTGACTCCTTCCACAGTTTTTCACTTGTAATCATTTCCATATCCCTTCCTTGGTTTTGTCCCACTCCCATGGGTGATCAGTAGCTTGACAATATAGCACACAGAATTTGAATAGGGCACTCAGGATGTGTCCAAGTCAGTGCAGGCTGCCTTGGGACCCATATTTGTCATCTGGCCACCATGTTTCTCATAATACGGGGCCAGATTGTCTTGTCTTGGCTTTTTCAGTGGCTATGTCCTCAATTGGTTCACTTACATTTATGGTCAACTAATGGCTGAGATCTTTTTCACACAAAGTCAGGCCAGGCCAAGCCTCTTGTGTCAGGAAAATTGTCTTGACTTTATCCAAGTTAATTTAGAAATGGATGTGTTGACCGAATCCTGTACACTGGGTTCTCTGGGAAATGTAATAATATGCAATTTGTATAATCAAGTGAAAACAGCTATTTCATTAGTAAGTATATATTGAGAAATAAAAGGCATAGTTCTGGTTTTCAAGAAATGTATCATCCAGTTGGGAGGCAAGGACCAAGATTTAGAAAGCAGTTAGTGAAGACTTTGAGGAGGTAGTAAACTGTGTCGAGTAGACCAGAAGTGCTGACCGGAGAACAGTGAGGACAATGATGGTGGGAGAAATAGAAGAAGGTTTCACGGAGGCAGTGGGACACGCTCTGGTGCTTGCACAGGGGATTGGATTGGACTGGTGCAGATTGTTGGGGTGGGTTCTGTCAGAGAGCAAAAGCATTCAGGAGAGAATGCAGGGCAGAGGGGGTCTCATTTGGTAGGGCAGAGGGTGTCTTTGAGGAGCAGTGGAGGGTAGGGTGGGGCCAGTTATAGGGAGTCTTGATATCCTAACAAAGGAATTTAGCCATGAGAATGCGGGCCGAGGAGAAGGTATGAAGAAGTCTAGTCTGGAAGTGATGTCCAGGAGAGAGCAGAGGGGCTAGGGACTGGATGCCAGGAGCATAGCCGAGGCAGTTGAAATAAAGAAGTCATGATTACTAGCCTTGAAGCACTATTTTGAAGGAGAAAAGGCAGGACTTATTTGACTGCATGGAAGTGAGGAAGAAGAGTTAGTTAAATATGGTTTTGTAGTTTTACACCTGGTCGATGTGGATAATGGTTCCATGTCAGAGATGAAGAAGGAAATGGTTTGGATGAAAGAGGATGATTTTGTTTTGGGCCATATTGGGTGGTGGTGTGGGTATGGGGGTAGCATTCAAATGACATGGTCCAGCAAACCCTGTGGATAGGACCTGGGTAAAATGCCCACGGGAAAGAGGAGTGTCAGCATGAGAATGACTTGGGAATGTGCCCTGGTGTTTGGCTGTGAGTGAGCAGGCAGGTGTGTGCTTGGTGCAGAGGTTAAGAGTAGGTGCTTCAGCGTCAGCTAGATCTGGGTTCAAATTCTAGCTCTGCCACTTACTAGCTGTGTAACCTGGGCAACATATACACAATACTCCGTGTTACCCTGTAACCTCTCTGAGCCTCAGGATAGTCATCTGTAAAATGAGGAACAATAATACTAGCCTCCAGAGACATTAGGATTACTTACAAATCAGTGTACAATATCACATAGCACTTCACACATCACAGATGCTGTTGTTCTTACTGTTCTTGCTGTCATTGCTTCCTGGCTGCCTATAGTGACTGATGTCTGCCCATCAGTGTGTTTGGAACTCTTAGGAGACAGTGCTTAGGGACTGGGTTTTTTTTTTCTGAGTGTGAGGGTCTTGCTGATAAATGTGTCATCACCCTGAAACTGCTGAGCACAGATAAAAGCATTCACCCCTGCCTGAGAGCTTGATTGGAGAAAGATACCCTCTCGCCAGGGATGCAGAGTGTTTTCTTTAAGCAGCTCCCAGAGCCCCCAGACCCCACCTACCTCCCTGCCCGCCATGAAAGGTCTAGCTTTATACAGCTGCCACAACATAGGTGTAGTCCTTTCCAAGTCCTTATCAGCTGTCCCCTCCCCCAGAAACTGCCTCTGGGCTCCGACAAGGATGAACTCAGAGTGACCGTGGGCAGCGGCCAAAGCGCACAGCGCTAGGACATTCCCCACATACTCCAGTTCCTGTGCAAACATGGACTTTAAATGGCCCTCCCACGCCAGGGCCTCAGGATGCATTTCAGGAGCTTGCAGGTCACTTGGCCTTGGCCACAAGACCACAATGGAAATAACAGCCCAGCTGTTTTATGTGCTGCCATGTCAGCAAATGCTGCCTGCGAGCGAGCCAGGGTCGGGGAAGCCTGTGTGTGGTAACGTGAGGGCAGCCGAGCCTGTCCCATGGCAGCAAACCGTGGGAAACCTGAATGGGGACTCTTGGCAGCTTTTGGAGGAGCCGGACGCCTCAGCCCAGGGCTTGGGAAGCTGTTTGCACTTAGAGGGATTATTTTTTTCCTGGTAAAGTAAGAGGTGTCAAGTCTGATAGTGGAACACCCCAGGGCTGTGGGAAAGGCTCCCCTCATATGTTGACTTTCATGCCAACTTCTTGGGGAGTGACATTACTTGGTCTGTCCCCCACCAGGCCCCGGGTGCACGTGCACAGCTCTTCAAATGAAAGGCAAAGCAATGCATCTCACACTTCTGGATGAATGACCCAGGCCAGAAAGGCACTGGGCTCTGTGTCCATACCCACCAAAACCCCACTGGTACAGTCAGCCCGACGCGGTTCCCATTTGGCACTCAGCAAGTGCAGCAGTCCCTTCGTGGGTTTAGGTGTGATTGCGGGTACCGTTTTGAAAGGTAGATTTGCATAGGTAAGTGTTTTGTAAAATGTTTTTCAGAAAACATTTACCAAGGGGAAATGTGCAGGCCCAAAGGTGGAAGGAAGCTAGGGGAGGGTGTGGGAGAGAAGGTGAGAATTGGGGCCAGACATATGCTTTTCAGCTGCCCTGACCGGCCTCGGAGCAGCTCCACTCCTGTGGGAGGCGAGGCTCTGCAGGTTGCAGTGCGGATCAGAGAGATTTATGCCCTGCACACCGAATACATATCCATGACTCTCCACGGCACAATTTTGAAAAGGTGATTATGGGTCTGACATGAAGGAATATTTTATATGAAATTGCTGAAAGATCTCTGGGCACTAAGCAATAATCACCTCAATGCTTTAGAAAGTGTTCCAATTTGTTTCCCATCAGCTTCTTGGCAGTTGGGATTTGCATGCCATTTAGCATCCAATCCCGGGCATCCCACATGCCACCACGCTGAACACAGGGGCTCCCCTTGAAGAAAAATGCCCTGCAGTTTGGGGATAAGTCTCAGTAGCTTTAGAAACATGCAGAGACTTGGAATCTGTAATTTCACTTCTTGTAATATTTCAAAGGAAAGAATCAGAAAAAGGATGTTCATTGAAAGGAAGCATGATTCAAAGGTATTTATCATAGTGTAATATTATTTGTATGTGTCCTTCTATAATGTAATGCCATGCAAATGTGTGTATATATATTTTAACAATGAAAAGTTGGAAATAACTTAAATGGGCCAAAATAGGGGATTTGATATTTTAAAAAGTACTATAGAATATTATATATTACTGAAGTCAGAAAAATAAGTTGTAGAATGGTGTATGCATATGTGTGTGTATGTATGTGTGTGTGTATATATGCTATGATTCTATTTTTGTAAATGCATGTTTATATATACATTTGTATGGAAATGAATTCTAGAAGGACATATGGAAATAACCACAGATTACTTGTGATGCAAAGGGGGTGGGGTGCTGCCCTTGTCTTCCTTGTTCCTTGGCCAATCTGGGCTTCCACTCTGAGCTCTGAGCCTGTGCTCACATGATCTTCACAGAGTGTCAATCAGTTCTGTTGTCATCCTCTGGTGTCTAGCACACCATCCCTTTCACTGAATGGAGCTTCTGCAAGTAGACTTAGGCTGCAAAGAAGATGACAGGCAGCTCCCCTTAAACTGTGGTTGATACCAAGGAAAGGAGCCACTGCTTAATTGATATCTTTCAACGAAGCTTGGACCACCATATCAGACTCGCGGGGAGAATGTTGACCACGTCACCACTGCTGCAAATGATTTTATGTCTGGCCTGCAGCCAAGTGTCAGTGTACCAGGAGGCTGCTTTCTTTTCTGTGGGTCTCTTGCTTTTCTTATTAAAATTGTATTATTTAGATGCTGGCTTCATCAGTGTCAAGAGTCTTTGTCTCTGAATCTGAGTCAAGGAATGAGAAGCCTGTTGGAGTCTGGCATTTGTGCTTTGTAATTTGTTGTCCTTCCTAAAAGGCTGGTCTGAAATTTTTGGTGTAAAGATTTAGATATTGAACTATCTCATTATTGCTATCAGAAGACCCCCATCCTGATGTCTTCCTGCTGTGTTCTTCTCTCCTAAGGTGGGGTAGTTTTTAATGCACCTGGGCTCAAAGAGGCCTTAATTTTGAGTGTTTTTTTCACGTTCTACACTACTACTCTACCACTGGAGGAATGGCATTTGAGCAGAAGGGAATGCTGTAAGATCATTCCCAAAACAAAAAGAAACTCCCTTCACTTAGATTGCTTTTTTCTTCTTATCATATGTTGTCCTGAAGACAAATAAATTTAGTTATTTTTAAGCAAAGAACTCAATGTTCATCTTGTGCAAAGGAAAAATGATGTCTCAAGTATCAGATTTCAGTTTCTGTGCCACTAGGCAATAAAGTGATGAGTGTCTACAACAGTTGCAGTAGAATTAAAATTGTGATTTCTTTTGGTATTGCTGGCATTATGTGGGTGAGATGTGTTTCTGGAAGCAGATAGTTGGTTAGTCTTCAATTTTTTGCTGTTTCAGAACTACACTGAAGATCCTGGGAAGTGTTGTACAAGGGGAAATAATATTTGCTGGGGGCTGATGATGGGCTACGTGTTTAAATCCATGTTTCTTTGCAGGGGTAAGTTTGCACTCCACATTCTATTACGAATGTTCACCATGGACTGACATATCATGGAAAGAAAAGTGATATCACCTTTCCCAGAGATAACAGTTAACTTTTCTTAGTCTATTTTTTTTTCTCTCTGAGTAAATAATAAAAAGAGTTAAATCAGATGCCAAAGTATTTTGGCTTTGCTTAATCCAGTTAATATTTAAAATTACTGGATAGAGTCCTGGGCTTAAAAAGAGAATATTTAGTTGAGTCCTATAATTTTACAGATGAGAAAACTGAGATCAGAAGGATTAAGGGACTTGTCGAGGTCCCACAGACAGTTTCAGATCAAGCCCTGGAGTGCAAGTGCATTGCCTTCTCAGAACCAGACTTTCCATTCAGTTGGTTGTCAGCCACCCTTTTTCCTAGCCTCATCCAAGTTCAGCTATTTTCTGATGAGAAGTGGTTTAGGAAGTGAACCTTTCCACCTGAAACCAACAAGAAGGACAGGAAGAGTGATGCTTACTGTTTTCTGATGGCTCTACCACTGTGAACCTGTATGCCTGCTTCCTACATGAGGCTCATGTCTATGTTGAATCCTGAGTGAGGACAAAACGGAAACTCACTACATAGGGCCCAGGAAAGCATTTGTTGCACCCCAAATACCTTGGAAGTTCCCAAGTGAGAAGAGACAAGCCTATAGAAAAAGGACTTATCTACCCCCTGGAGAGTCAGCAGGTGAATCAACAAATCCTTGTGATTAGTGACACCAAGAGTTGTTGATCAACATCAACCACCTTTAAGCAAAGAGAAACAAATCCCACAAGAATCCTAGATTCCATTTCTTTTTCTAGGTCTTGGAGTAGATTTCAAGTTAAACTCTATAGGTGACTATGTGATATGAATATATAGATAAAAATGTATAGAAAATGTTAATGTACAGAAAAAAGTATAGATTTCTTTTAACTTTTCCCTGCCATGAATTGCACTTCTTTTTCTACCGTGAATTAGTGTATACATTCTATTTCTTACGAGCATGTTGTCAAACATTCCATCATCCCCACTCCCTCATCCTTTCTGGGGTGGAGATTTTGGATGGTGGGTAATGGCAGATATGACGTTCTTGCCTTGGCCAAGTGGCCCGAACACCAAAGATCTCTCAGCCCAACACTTATCTCAGGGCTACTCAGCTTTTTCACACTATCTATTGTTTGGGACAAGCTGTGTCGGGAAATGAAAATACTTTACATTCATGTAAAAGGCACTTCTACACATATTGTTTGGCTCAATCTTCAAATTTTATTCTAGTTATGGTTCAACAGTTGAAGGCTGAGAAACTTGAGGATCAGAGAGCTGATGCAATTTTACCCAGGGCACACAGCTCACAGTTATAGCTAAGATTTAACCCCAGGACTTGGGCTTCATGTTAAATGGTCATGTAACCACGTCAGAGTTGAGATTCGGTTCTTGTCATGGAGAAAGACCAGGGCAGCACTGTTTACAAAAGTTTAGATTAGACACTGCTGTTAGCTTTCTAGATTGCCCATAGATTTAAAAAGAATGCAGGCATGTATTAGCCAAATCAACTGTGATGACAAAGTTCAGTAGTCACATGTTAAAAAGAGAGAATGAGATTCTTCTCATGGCCTAAGGAACTCTTTCCTCACTCCATTGCTCTGCAAATCACAATCTCATCTTGGGACCAGAGCAGAGGCTCTGAGTCTGAAAGCCCTGGTGTAAATTCCCAGCGGTGCTGCTTCCTAGTTGTGTGACATGAGGCAAGTTACTTGATATCTGTGAGCCTCAGTTTCTTGAAAAAGGAAGAACCCATGTACTTTACAAGGCTGTTGTGAGACAAAATGAGATAATGCATATAAAACATTTAGTTTACAACTTGGCTAAGTAAGCATTAGCTCTTGCTGTTACTCGTATTGACAGTTCTAAGGGTGAGACAATGAAACAAATTGCACGAAAGGCTGTCAAGTAATTTTAAAGCACTGCGATCATCCATTATCCAACCGTTCACATCATTGGGTGATTTCGTTAATGTGAGGCCTAATCCATAGTACCTAGTAGAGCAGCTTATTAAGAAACAGAAAAAGCATTGGGTATTATCTAAGTTCGAGCTAAAAATAGAAAGAGCATTTTATTAGATTTTCCTAAGGATCCTATGGGGCGAGTGTAATGGTGCACATTTTACAGATGAAGAAACCGAGGCTTTTAGTAGTTAACTGCCGTGTAACATGTAATATGTAACCTAACAAAGCAGAGATTTAAACATATATTGATTTAAATTTGATAACCTATTGAATATCTCTAATGAGTATCTTTGCAATGCTAAAAAAATAAAATCCCAGTAATCCCCCTTGATGTTTAGAAGATTTACTGTGGTGGGTATTAAAAAATCATGAAGTAGATTCGTGTGTTTTGTAGAGCAATAGTTCCACTGAGTTATTAAAAGACAGACCTTTTTTTCTGCCAGTGTCTACGATTCTTTAAATCGAATTGACAGTGTTGAAGATTTGGATGTCTTTGTTTATGTATTTATATAGCTTTTACAAGTAAGATGCAACTTATGTGCAGATGATTGAGTTATGGGGCAAATCCATGATCACAATCTCATTTTTTGTTGTGATGTTTTGCAATGAATGGAACAGAATGTGGGAGAGGTGATTGACACCCAGAAAATTTATTCTAAATTAAATTTGGGTTACATTAGTGATAAATAGCATTGGAATGGCTGTTCTCAGAAGTCCTACTTCCTTATTTAGTGGTGACCTCTTCTCTCCAGTCCTCACTTTACAAATGGCTTTCTCACTCCCACCTCTAACGGCTTAAATACGTTTTCTCCAAGAGTTAGTATTATATACAAACCCTGATTGTTCTCAAAAACATTTTGAATGTGAGATTCTCTCTCTGGGAGATGGATTTTTTTTTTTTCCATTTGTTCTACATCCTGGCATTCTGGTTTCATTGTGAGAAACAACTGTATTCTCTGTTAGTGTAACATGAAAATTTTCTTTGCAAAGGACCAGAGACAGAGAGAAGGACAGAAAAGAGGGGAAGACAAGAGCAGGGAGATGAAGAATGAGGCCTAGTGGGAGGGTGTGGAGGAGAGATGGAATGAAAGATGGATGGGGGATAAGGAGGAGACAGCTAGAGGTGTATAATGGGAGATAGAGATGGAATGATGGAAAGAGAATAGACAGAAAGGGATAATGAGAGCGAGAAAGGGGGAGAGAGATGGGGATCAGAGACAGAGAAGCAAAGAAAACCAAGAAGGCAGGATCCCAACTCCTCCTGGGCCCAGCAGGAAGCTGGCAAGAAAGCATTTGAAGCCAGAGGGACATATTACCCATAACCAGGAGTCGAACCTAATTGTAAGCAGACCCTGCCCACCCCCTTCGGATGAGTGATGGGCTCCTGGCATGTGACCTGGCTTGGCAATCTCCACCCCCTGTCCGGGCTGCCATAAGGAGATACGTAATGTCTGGAGTGATGGGAAAGTCATGCCTGCAGATGGTACAGATGGAGCTGCCTCATAAAATGACTCACTGTGAATCCTCACTGAAATCTCCGCTATAAAAATGATAATGGAAAAAGCACAAGAAAGCCTAAATGGGCTTGAAAGAAATTTGTTCCAGCTTGTGTAGCTCCCTTCAAATTTTGAAAAAGACCCTATTAGAAAATGCTGGGGAGATAATGTATCTTCTTCCCTCCTGGCTATAGCCCTCGCCACCCTACCTCCTTTCTGACATCAGTGTGTAAGTGAAAGTGGCAAGGGAAAAAGAAGAGTACTGGAAGAGGATGTGAGAATTATTTATTAAGCACGAGGGCTCATATTTTGGGGAGGAAGGGATGGGGAGGCTCTTTCAGAGAAAGGGAGTGGTATCTTGGAGAGCCAGGAGTCAGGCTCTCAGGGAGTAGGAGAGGTTGTATTTCGCTCGGTGTCTGGGGCAGGTTGTTGCCAGAGTTCAGACACTGGATGAGTGAAATGTGTACTACAGTTAGTCATGCAGACCTCTGTAGCAAGATGAGGAAGTTTTTAAGTTGGAAGAGCATAGAATTCTAAAAGTAACTCTTATTAGCTCTTTCAAAGTCACCCAATACCATGCTACTTCTACATATGATCTCAAATATAGCTCAGTTTTGTGGATACAGAATCTGTTGGAATTTGAGGATATTATCCTAATGGAAAAATGTATGGCTCCTACCTCTTTATCACCCCTGGCAGAGCTGGGACTGCTGCAGGTGCCAGCTGGTGCAGAGTGTAGGTTGAAGGGGCAGATATGGTGGCAGCCCACCCCCTGAGCAGCACTTGGAAGCTGGTAGGTGGGGTATAGCTGAGCTTCACTACAAGGGGAAGGGCCCAGGGTGGGGTACATCTACTGTACTGATGGTGAGTGCAAAGTGGGTCAGAACTAGCAGTGCATGAATAGTATGCAATGGGTCATTTGCAGGTCAGAAGTGGTCCAGGTAAACAGTGAAGTCATGGGTGTGTTGCTTGCTAGTGTGGTTCAAGTGTGCAGAGATCTCCATGCTGTGTCTTAGAGCAGAGTCCAATGCCTAGGGTGTACAGCATGGCTGGCACTCTTGGTGGGATGCAGAAGCTGGGAATGCCCTGTCCATGGGGCAGGGGGGGGGGGTTAGGTAGGGGATAGGGAATCTGGGAGGTGGAATGGGGTGGCAGGAAGGACAGATACCGGTAGATATGAGTTAGGGAACTTGCAAGAAACAGAATTCAGTTCAGATGGTTCAAGAGGCTATGATTAAGGGACAACTTAAAAAGGTATGGGCAGAACTAAGGGAGCCAACAAGGGATAGTGAAGTACTCAGGGACTAACAACAGCTGGGAGCTGTTACCACTTTAAGTCTGAAGAAGCAAGGGGAAAATGGTGTCCCTGCAGCCCAGTGAGAGCAGGGGAGTTGCCTGTGGCCAGTGTTGTAATCATGGGGCCACGGCTTTGCTAGACAGAGGGCCCAGACCAGGGAGGGAGTGGAGAAGAAATACCCTGACCTCTTGCCCTTCCTTCCCTCCCATATCCTCCTGGTGCCCCTCATTGGTCAACCCAATCTGAAGACAGTAATGAAGGAGTCCATGTGATCAGCTTCCTGGGGCACAGAGCAAGCCACAAAAGGCTGGAGGATGGGTGGGGTTGAGGGGGCACTCAGAGAACGACAGCATAGCAGCAAAGCCAGCCAGATGGCAAATGCTCAGTGAGTGCCAGGTAATTTGTGGGTTTGTGGCTAGACCTAGTCAGAGGAGAAGGCCACTCAAAGCTACGTAGGCTCTCAGGCCTCAGTCTGTGATGGGCCTGGCTCATGGAAACTGAAGTACAAACCTACCCTTTGGAGAGCTCCAGTGTGATGAGAGATGGTGGGGAATTAGGAATGTTGTGGTTCAGAAAGAGGCTCACGAGGTTCCTTGGTATGTAACATGGACTTAGTTCCTGGTTCCGTCATAGGGAGGTGGAGGCAATGGGGCCGATGCCCTTGCTGTCTCCCTCCTGGTGTGCTCAGGAATTGGGCTGGGTCTGGGACACCCCAGAGTTTTGGTCATTGGAGGGGGAAGCCTTGGGTGATATAGGAGCATGGTGTGAGTGGTGAGGGACTTGTTAACAGATGGGGAATACATGAGCTTTGGAAGGAAGGCTGAGAGTGACCAAGAGCCAAGAGAATTAGTCTCCAGGAGCTGAAAGGGCCATGTGGGGCCTAAAATAGGCCAGAGTAGCTTCCATACCCAGAAGGGCCTTAAAAACAACATGAGTCTCCCTCACAACCAGAGCTTTTGTTTTGTTTCCGTTGCAGTAAGGGCCAGTCTCCGTGTCTTCAGCCTGGTCCCACAGAGGGGAGCAGGAACCAAGAAAAACGTGTCGACGAGCATGATGGAGTTGGGAAGAGAAATGGTTTGGAGGAGAGGGGTCTTGACGTTCTCTGGTTTTCAGCCCTGCGTGTTCTCAGATTTCCTTGAAAAATTTCTCATAAACATATCTACCCTGAATGAGGATTACACAAAATGGAGGACCTTTCTATTATAATTCATGCCAGATGAAAAGGCCCTACCTGAGCTGATTTTTCCATTAACTGATAAAATAACAACTAACTCTCTCATGTGTATACAGGACAGATTTTTATTACATATGTCCATAAATACTACTAAAATGAGGTCTTAAAGAATATACCTTAAATTAAATAAACCCTATGATTTTTTTCTTTGGATAGTCACAGAGAACATGATGATTGATTATTTTCCAGTGGTACCATAGGGCACACTTTGGCATTTTGAGTCATGGTTGTCTCTGTCTTGGAAGAATCTTGTACTGTTATTTTTTTAATCACAATCCTCCTGGGTCAGCAGTGGGTTATCTATGTGCTGCCGCCTTCCTTAAAGTGGCATCCACCCCTCAGGTTCCCTCTCTGGGATTGAACCCTGATTTCTTATCAGCCCTGATCACCATGACAGGCACAGAGATTGCCCTTAAAAGTTAAGAGATACATGTCAATTATGTTTCTAGCTGTAGATAGATTCAAAGTTGGAAAACTTAGAATTACTGCCAGAATTACTAAAGAAAATCTCCTTGCATATGTCCTTCATATCCTCAGAGGATGTTAAAGATTATTACTGATGTGATCTCCCCTTCATGTGAGTGTGGCTGGAAGGATCCATGTGCATCCCTTCTTTGCAGAGAGTACTTTTCAGACCGCGGGGTCTGCCTCTCTGAGTGTGTCCACCTCCCAGCCTTACCCACATCTTCGAACCATTTCATCCTAGTGTTCTGTACCTCACATTGATATTTTGTGTTATCTTGAAATGGTTGGTCCACATGTCTCAGTTGTCTTATAACTGAGGCGATAACTTAAAAATAATTATGAGAGTTATAAATGGGGACTAGAATCGATAATTTGCAATCAGTCTTTGGAGAATTATCTGAAATTCAGGTGTCTAGTTTCTGAAATAAATTACTTCCAGATTTAACTGATTGTGTCAACACTATCAGTTAAATGAAAATTCAGATGAGGGACAATTATTCTACATTTTACTATACTTTTTGGATTCACTATATCAAGAATTATGTCTTATTTTTGCTTCCAAAACTTGTTTAGTTTATACCAAATTTTGGTTCTTACTTTCTAGCTAATTATATTTGTGGTTGGGGCTTAACTAAGCCAGCGGCTGTACCCTATGAGCACCTGAGCTGTGTAATATATCCTGGCTCACCCTAGAAGGATGGGCCATATCAGGACACCATTTTGTAAATATCCAGGAGGTGTCAGAATCACACAATGACCACATAACGGGGTGTTCTGGAATAGTTCTAGTGTTAAATGTTCTGTTTGCAGTATCTGTAAGTACAGTGGGGACTATTAGATTATGTGTCCCCAATTTTAATTTAGAAAATATTTCATACTTCTTTTCTGGTCTTCTCGATCCCTCTGTCTGAGCTGGCTCTGTTGTGCAGGGTGTGGTTGCCCACCTGGCCTGGCCTGGTACCATCTGGCTTCACATTGGCATCTCTGTGCTCCGTCTGATCCTTAAGTTCCAGTTTGTTCACTGGTCTCTGGTATTAGCTTCCAGGGAATGGTTGTTGTCTTGGCTTTGGATAGGAATAAATAACACTGGAGTTAAAATTGTTACCCTAGAAAGATAAAATCTTTTCTGAATGACCTGCTTTCAGTTTCCTTATGGTATTTCTGGGTTGTATGGATTAGATACCCATCATAGCCTAAGACTGGAGGAAATCCTCTGAGTATTTTAAAACCTTTTATCCTTTTTCCCCTGTGTCAAGCCTGGGTAACAAAGGCAGGTGAGCCCCTGGCTGTACCCTCCTTTTCTGCTGCTTCCAAGAGAAAATGCATAATATGCCTGAAGGACAGAGTTACCTAGGTTCCAACTTGTAGGCTAAATACACCTTTCTTTACTTTCATTAATTAATATGCAATTTTAAACGTTTGGGGTGGGAAGTATTACACGTTATAGCAATCTTGCTGGAAGATTTCCTCGTAGCCTCTTTTCCCATCAACCTTTTTGTAGTATGTTTGTAATACCTTTATATTTCTGCTTGTAAAAGTAATATAGAAAAGTATGAATAATTTATTTCCTTAGAATCCTAGAAGTAAAAGTACTGGCTTTGCATACAGCATAAATATTTTAAAGATGCTGAATATTCATATTGTAAAATTGTATTTCAAAAAGTTTGTACCAATTCACATTCCTGCCAATGGAATAAGTGAATAAATTTTTATTAGATGTGAACATCATTATTACTAATAAAAAATTTCCTAACTTGATAGGTGAAACTACCTTATTTCTACTGCATTTATTCACCAGTGACCTTTATAAAAAGTATATAAATAAGCAAACAAATATATATTTATTAGCATTTTGTACACTCCCCCCCTTAGAGGGATAGAGACTAACCATACCACCCTGAACGTGCCTGATCTCATCTGATCTTGGAAGCTAAGAGGGGTCAGGCCTGGTTAGTACTTGGATGGGAGAAGAACCTTTTTAAGTGCTGAAATATATTTATCTTTTCTTTGATTTATTTTTATTTTTTCCATTTTAGAGAGTCCCTCTCTATTTCTTTTTTGAAATTTTAAAATTTTAATTATTATAGGTACATATTAGTTGTATATCTTTAGGGGGTATATGTGATGTTTTGATATAGGCATACAATGTGAATTAATCAAATCAGGGTAATTGGAGTATGCATCACCTCAGGCATTTACCATTTCTTTGTGTTAGGAACATTCCAATTCTACTCTTTTTTATTTTAAAATATACTCTGACTTATTGTTGATTATAGTCATTTTGTTGTGCTATCAAAAATATTGTTCGTTCTATGTAACTAACTCTATTTTTGTACTTATTAAGCATCCCTATTTTATCCTCTGCTTCCCACTAACCCTTCCCAGCCTCTGGTGACTGTCATTCTACTGTCTGTCTCCATGAGGTCAATTGTTTTTAATATTTAGCTCCCACATATGAGTGAGAACATGTGAGGTGTGTCTTTCTGTGCCTGGCTTATTTCACTTAACATAATGTTCTCCAGTTCCATAAATGTCTTTTCCAATGGCAGGATTTCATTCTTTTTTGTGGCTATATAATATTCCATTGTGTATATGTATGACAATTTCTTTATCCATTCATCTGCTGATGGACACTTAGGTTGATTCTAAATCTTGGCTATTGTGAATAATGCTGCAATAAACATGGGAGTACAGATATCCTTTCCATATACTGATATCCCCTCCTTTGGATATATACCCAGCAGTGGGATTGCTGGGTCATATGGTAGTTTTGTTTTTAGTTTTTTGAGGAACATTCATACTGTTCTCTATAGTGGTTGTACTATTAATAATTTATATTCCCACCAACAATGTACGAGGGTTTACCTTTCTCCACATCCTCACCAGCATTCATTACTACCTGTCTTTTAGATAAAATTCATTTTAACTGGGGTAAGATGATATCTCATTGTAGTTTTGATTTGTATTTCTCTGATGTGTAATGATGTTGAGCATTTTTTCATGTATCTGTTGGCCATTGGTATGTCTTCTGTTAAGAAATGTCTATTTACATCCTTTGCCCATTTTTTAATCAGATTATTTGATTTTTTCGTATTGAGTTGTTGGAGCTCCTTATATATTCTAGTTATTAATCCCTTGTGAGATGGGTAGTTTGCAAATATTTTCTCCCATTCTGTGGGTTGTATCTTCACTTTGTTGATTGTTTCCTTTGCTGTGCAGAAGATTTTTAGCTTGATGATATCCCATTTGTCCAATTTTGCTTTGGTTGCCTGTGCTTTGTAGGTATTACTCAAGAAGTCCTTGCTCAGACCAATGTCTTGAAGTGTTTCCTTAATGTTTTATTTTTAGTAGTTTCATGTATTAGATTTAAGTCTTTGATCAATTTTGATTTGATTTTTGTATATGGAGAGAGATAAGATCCTAGTTTCATTCTTCTGCATAAGGCTATCAACTTTTCCCAGTACCATTTACTGAACAGACTATCCTTTCCAGTTTGGATGCCTGTTACTTCTTTCTTTTGTCTGATTGCTCTATCTAGAACTTCCAGTACTATGTTGAATAATAGTGGTGAAAGTGGGCATCCATCCTTGTTTTGTTCCAGATCTTAAAGGAAAGGCTTTCAGTTTTTCCCCATTCAGTAGGATACTAGTTGTGGGTCTGTCATATATGGCTTTTATCATGTTGAGATAAGTTCCTTGATAGCCAGTTTTTTGAGAGTTTTTGTCATGAAGGCATGTTGAATTTTCTCGAATGCCTTTTCACCATCAATTGAAATGATCATATGATTTTTGTCCTTTGTTTTGTTGATGTGATGTATCATATTGATTGATTTGCATATGTTGAACCATCCTTGCATCCCTGGGATGAATCCATTTGATCATGATGAATAATCTAATGTGTTGTTGAATTTGATTTATTAGTATTTTGTTGAGAATTTTTGCATATATCTTCATCAGAACTATTGGCCTATAGTTTTTTGTTGTTGTTGTTGTGTCTTTTTTTTGGTTTTGGTAATGGTGTGATACAGGCCTTGTAGAATGAGTTTGGGAGTATTCTCTCCTCCTCACCTCTTTTGGAATAGTTTAAGTAGGATTGGTATTAGTTCTTCTTTGAATGGTTGGTATTATAGAATTCAACAGTGAAGCCATTGGGTCATGAGCTTTTCTTTGATGGGAGACTTTTTATTACTACTTTTATCTTGTTACCTGTTATTGGTTTATTCAGGTTTTGGATGTCTTCCTGGTTCAATGTTGGTAGTGTATGTATCCAGGAATTTATCCAGTTCTTCTAGGTTTTCCAATGTATTGGCATATAGTTGCTCATAGTAGTCTCTAATGATCCTTTGGATTTCTGCAGTATCATTTGTAATGTCTCCTTTTTCATCTCTGATTTTATTTGTTTGGATCTTCTCTCTTTTTTTCTTAGTCAGTTTGGCTAAAGGTGTTTGTTAATTTTGTTTATCTTTTCAAAAAACCAACTGTTTGTTTTGTTGATCTATATTTTTGTTTCAATTTCATTTATTTCTGTGCTGATATTTGTTATTTATTTTTTCCTACTAATTTTGAGTTTGGTTTGCTATTGTTTTTGTAGTTCTTTGCAATACATTGTTATGTTTTTTATTTGAAGGTTTTCTGCTTTTTTAATGTAGGCACTTATTGCTATAAACTTTCCTGTCATTATTGCTTTTGCTGTATCCCATAGATTTTGATATGTTGTGTCTTCATTTTCATTTGTTTTGAGAACTTTTTAAATTTCATTCTTAATCTCTTCATTGACCTACTGGTCATTCAGGAGCATATTGTTTCATTTACATGTGTTTGTATATTTTCCAATGTTCCTCTTGTTATTGATTTCTAGTTTTATTCCAGAGAAAATAACTTGGTATGATTTCAATTTTTTTTGAATTTTTTAAGACTTGTTTTGTGGCCTAACATATGGTTTAACCTTGAGAATGATCCATGAGCTGAGGAGAAGAATGTGAATTCTGCAGCTATTGGATGAAATGTTCTATAAATGTCTATTAGGTCCATTTGGTCTATAGTGCAGATGAAGTCCAGTGTTTCTTTGTTGATTTTCTGTCTGGATGATCTATCCAATGTTAAAAGTGGAGTGTCAAGGACTCCAACAATTATTTTATTAGGGTCTATCTATCTCTTTAGCTCTGATAATATTTGCTTTATATATCTTCATGCTCCAGTGTTGGGTACATAAATATTTAGACTTATTACGTCCTCTTGCTGAATTGACCCCTTTATCATTACATTATGACCTTCTTTGTCTCTTTTAATAGTTTTTGCTTGAAATCTATTTTATTTGATAGAAGTGTCACTACTGCTGCTCTTTTTTGGTTTCCATTTGCATGGGATATCTTTTTCCATCCCTTTATTTTCAGTCTATATGTGTCTTTATAGGTGAAGTATGTTTCTTGCAGACAACATATAGTTGGCTCATCTTTTTTTTTTTTTTGAGACAGTGTCTTGCTCTGTCACCCCAGCTAGAATGCAATGGTGTCATCACAGCTCACTGCAACCTCAAATGCCTGGGCTCAAGAGATCAAGTGATCCTCCTACCACAGCCTTCTCAGTAGCTGGGTTGTTAGGCACCCACCACTGTACCTGGTCAATTTTTCCATTTTTTGTAGAGATGGGGTCTTGCTCTTGCTCAGGTTGGTTTCGAACTCCTGAGCTCAAGTGATTTTTCCACCTTGGTCTCCCAGAGTGCTAGGATTACAGGCATGAGCCACCATGTCTGGCCGGGCTCTTGTTTTTATATCCATTCAGCCACTCTGTGTCTTTTGATTGTTTAGTCCATTCATATTCAATGTTATTATTGATAGGTAAGGACTTACTACTGCCATGGTTTTATTTTATTTCTTGTTATTTTGTGGTCCTCCCTCCCTTCCTGCCTGCCTTCCTTCCTTCCTTCCTTCCTTTGTTAAAAGTGGTTTTCTCTGGTGGTGTGTTTTAAAATCTTTCTTTTTATTTTTTGTATATCTGCTGTAAGTTTTTTCATTTGGTATTACCATGATGCTTGCAAAACATATTTTATAACCAATTATTTTAAACATATGACAACTCTGCTTACAAACAAACAAACAAGCAAAGAGACATCTAACAGAAATTCTACCCTTTAACTTCATACCTGCCTGCTTTTTAACTTTTTGTTGTTTCCATCAATATCTTTTTGTACTATCTCTCAAAAAGTTGTTGTAGTTATTTTTGATAGGTTTGTCTTTAGTCTTTCTACTTGAGACATAAGTGGTTTATATACCACAATTACAGCAATAGAGTATCCTGTCTTTGTGTACTTACTGTTACCAGTAAGTTGTATACCTTCAGATGATTTCTTATTGTTTATTAACATCCTTTTCTTTCAGATTGAAGAACTTCTTTTAGTATTTCTTATAGGACAGGTCTGGTATTGATGAAATTCTCAGCTTTTGTTTGTCTGGGGAAGTCTTAATTTCTCCTTCACGTTTGGAGGATATTTTTGTAGGATATAATATTATAGGGTTAATGTTTTTTCCTTCAGCACTTTGAATATGTGATGCCACTCTCTCCTGTCCTGTAAGGTTTTCACTGAGAAGTCTGCTGCCAGACATATCGGAGCTCCTTTATATTATTTTTTTCTAGCTTCCCTTAGGACCTTTTCTTTATCCATGACCTTTGGGAGCTTGGTTATTAAAAGCCTTGATACAGCCTTGTTTAGGTTAAATCTGCTTGGTGTTCTATGACCTTCTTGTATCTGAGCATTGATATTTTTCTCTAGGTTTGGAAAATTCTCTCTTATTATTTCTTTGAATAATCTTTCTACCCCAATCTCTCTCTTTCCCTCCTCTTTAAGGCCAATAACTCCTAGATTTGCTCTTTCGAGACTGTTTTCTACAGCTTGTAGGCATGCTTTGTTCTTTTTCTCTTCTGACTGTGTATTTTCAAATAGCCTGTCTTTAAGCTCACTAATTCTTTCTTCTGATTGGCCAGCTCTACTGTTGAGAGACTCTGATGCATTTCTCAATTTGTCAGTTGAATTCTTAAGCTCTAGAATCTCTGCTTGATTTTTTTTTCATTATTTCAATCTCTGTTAAATTTCTATCACAGACTTCTGAATTAGTTCTCTGTGTTTTCTTGAAGTTTATAGAGCTTATTCAAGACAAGTATTTTGAATTCTGTGTCTGAAAGATCACATCTCTCCATTGCTTCAGGATTGGTCACTGTTACCTTATTTAATTTATTGGGTGAAGTTATGTTTTCCTGTATGTTCTTGATGCTTGTGAATGTTTACTGACATCTGAGCATTGAAGAGTTAGGTATTTATTTTAATCTTCACAGTCTGGACTTATTTGAACCTATCCTTCTTGAAAAGCCTTTCCAGATATTAAAAGGGAATTGAGTATTGTGATCTAAGTCTTTGGTCACTGCAGCTGTATTGGCAGTGGGGGTGCCCCAAGCCCAATAATGCTGTGACTCTTGCAGACTCCTGCGGTACCACCTTGGGTACTAGGGTAAGAAATGGAGAATTCTCTGGATTACCAGGCAAAGTGTCTCACTTTCTTCCCTCACTCTGCTTGCTGGGCTGCTGGAGTTGGGTGAGGCATGACATGGGCACTCTGTGGTGTTCACCAGCACCAGGTCACATGTAAAACCAGCTCAGTCTCACCCAAAGCCAGTGGTGATTGTTGCCTAGCTACCTCTGATGTTTATTCAAAGCCCAAGGGCTCTTTTGTCAGCAGGTGGTGAATCCTGCTAGGATTGGGTCCTTACCTTCAGGTCAGCATGTTTCCTTCTGGCCCAGGATGGGTCCAGAAATGCCATCCAGGAACTAAGGCCTGGACTCAGGGGCTTCAGGAGTTTGCTTGATACTTTATTTTATGGTGGTTAAGCTGGTACCCAAGTTGTAAAACAAAGTCCTCTGGGCTCTTCCCTTTCCTTTCCCGAAGTGGAAGAAAACTCCCCCTGAGCTGCACTGCCTGTAGTGGGGGGAGGAGTGACACAGGCACTGGCTTGGCCACTGCTGGTGTCTCACTGGGTCATAGGCACCCCAAGTCTACTGGCTTCGAGTCAGCACAGCTACAGGAATTGCCCAAAGACTGCAGTCTTTGTGGCCTGACTGCCTTACAAATTTATTCTAGGCTTTTTGTTAGCTGGTGGTGGGTCTAGCCGGACCTCGGGTTTTGGGATGGAGGATTTCCTTCTTGCCAGGCTGTTCTAAATGCTCCTGCAGGGGCACTGATAGAATTCTGCCCTGTGCTGTGTTCCCCTGTGCCTGGGTGACCCTGAGTACCAATGCAAAGTCCCACAATCACTTCACTGTCCCTGCCCTAGGCACACAGATTCTCTCTCCACTGGGGGGTGCTGGTGTGGCACTGCCAGGGGCTGGGGGAGGGGTGGTGTAGGCAATGCAAGACTGTCTTTTCAGTGCCTCTTTCCTTGATGCAATGTTAAAACCAGGTAGTATGGTCGCTCACCTGCATTTTGGCTCTACTGAAAGTGCTTGCTTGCATGGATAGTTGTTGAATTTGGTGTTTGTGTGGATGGATGATTGCTGGAGGTTTCTATTTGGCCTTGCTCCACCCCCTCCTCTGTGTATTTCTTGATTTGAAGAGATTTATTTTAATGTGTCTGGTGTGAGATGAAGATTCAAATAGTTTTTTTTTCTTAAAATCAATAATGAATTTTTATTAGTTAGCACCTTAGTCATAAACATCAGAATCCACACCCTCTAGTTTAAGCAGATATGGAATGTACTGAGGATTACATGTAGCTCACGCAATCACTGAGCTCAGGGGCAACCTTCTAGCAATTACTTCCAGAGCTATGCCAGGGTACTGGCCAGGTGAAGAATCTGCCAGCTGCCCCTGCTGCTTTCTGTCCCAGCAAGATGTTTACAGCTTGTTTCTTCACTTACTTTTGAGGACAAGTCTCATGTGGCTGCATCTGACTGGGGAATGGATTTTTCTAGAAATTATTTTGGGAAGGCAGTCCTCACAGTGTGAGAAATTATCAAAATAGAAAATGTGTACAAGATTGGGTGACCACAATTGATAGACAGGTGACTAAACTAATTGTCACAGGCACATTTCGTCACTGATTACTGATGCCACTTTTCTTATATATTAAATTTGTATTTTTTAAAAAAGCATAGGACCAGTTTCTGGTTTATGTCATCAATTGCATCTGATTACAGTTGACCCTTGAACAACACAGGCGTCAGAGGAGCCAACCCCTGTGCAGTCAAAAATCCGCATATAACTTTTGACTCCTCCAAAACTTAACTACGAATGTGCTACTATTGATTGGAAGCCTTGCCAATAACATAAAGAGTTGATTAACACATATTTTGTGTGTTATATGCATTATATACTGTATTTTTACAATAAAGTAAGCTTGAGAAAGGAAAATGTTATTAAGAAAATTGTAAGGAAGAGAAAATATATTTTCTATTCATTAAGCAGAAGTCGATCATCATAAAGGTCTTCATCCTTGTCATCTTCACACTGAGGAGGCTGAAGAGGAGAAGGGAGAGGAGGGGTTGGTCTTGCTGTCTCAGGGGTGGCAGAAGTGGAAGAAAATCCACATCTAAGTGTACCTGAGCAATTCAAACCCATGTTGTTCGAAAGAGTGTCAACTGTATTTTTATATTCTTGTGCTAATGCCATAATTATTTTATTTTTTGTTATATTCTGTTTTATCTACTGTTGGTATACAGTAAACTTATTTTTATAAGTATTACCTATTTATTCTTCTGGATGAACTTTGAGATCACTTTATCAATTTACCAAAATATAAATTAATTTGTTATTTTGATTATAATTGCGTTAAGCCTTCGCATTAATTTGGCAGGTATTGACTTTGTTAAATATTACTCTAAGCATATGATACATATTTTTATTTTGTCAAAAAATTCTAATGTTCCTCAATAAGATTTTGTGGTTTTCTTCAAAATGGTGTTTACATTTCCCACTAGTTATTCGAAAGCATTATTTATTATTGTTAATATAAATAGACCCAGTTTTCCTTCCATTTCCCCTGTTTTTCCTGCTGAGAAGGAAAGCTATTAAATTTTGCCTGTGTATTTTGTGTTAGATCCTTTAAAAATTTATTAATTCTAAGTGTACATGGATATATACAAATAACAGTAATTTTGGAACATGATAAGGCAAACAACTGTAAAAGAAAAGACATGAAAAATGATTTATATATAATTAATTCAATAAGCTAGGTGTAAAAATACCCTGGAAGAGGAGATGGTTCTAATATTGTAATAATGCTTGCATTCCCTCTGTACGGATATTCTAAGTAACATGTGTAAAGCTGGTGATTTATAGCATCCAGATATGCTCTGTAAAGTCAACCACATGTCCTGGTTTCCTTGTCAATCTGCACTGCATACCCAGACACACATGGTGTTTTCTCCCCAAATGCAAGGTCTTAAGCTCCACAATCAGATTCTGGGTAGCAACACATTAATTCAAGCAGATTGATGCCTCCAGAGGTCTCCGTGGCCTCGCCTCTTCATCCGCTCGCTGGTGGGGGGGATTTCATAAACGAAAACAGGCCGAGGCTCACTCGGTTCAATCTTCCTGCCCCAAGCTACTCTCTTCCTTTCGACAACTAAGTCAGGTGTTTGCAGAACAGTGTCAGTGCAGTTTGTGGAATGTTACACTTAGAAAGGTTAAAAAAAAAAATCAGTAAATATGCCCAAAACAAGTGGGAAGAATTTGGTGAATGCTTGCTTTTAAAACTTCAGAGACTCAAAATAATCCTGTCTCTCCCAGGCCAGATAACCACTAAAAAAGGGGCACCAGTTACCTAGCTCTTCACTAAAAAGCTATGGGAAGATTAATGCCTAGGGTAACAGGCATAATAGGCATCATTAGATAATAGCTTCTAATTCCATAGGGTATAAAATATAGAGAAAGATAAACATATCCTTAATATGGACAGGATCCTGCTTGGCTGAATTTCCTTGGGGCTTTTAAAATTTTAGTAAAGTATTCACGTTTATTTGTAGCCTTAAAGGCAATTCTTAGGCAGCCCCATTCCTTGGTAGCTCATTGGCCATCTAGCCATGCAAAATAGTGTCTGCACTTGCTGTTTAGAGTGCACATAACAAACATGAGCAGACTCAACTAATTGCATTTACCTGCCTTGGCCCATTCTGAGTTCCAGAGGAGAAGGCTGGATTTGGGAGAGGTTTTGTCGTAAGACAACTGGAGGTCTTCTCTTTCTCATGGTTCTTGACCTCTGGGACTCTCTTGTTGTGATTGGTCATTTTAGGGTGGTTCTCAACGCACTTAGGAATTTGGCTCTGAGCCTAACCCGAGCATAGCTCAGATTCTGCTCTTTCCGGTCAGAAATGGAGCAGGGTAACAAGATTTGGGGAGGACTTCTAGTGACATGAGGAGGTGTGTTAAGTAAAACATATTAAAAGACCAAGGTAGGAACTTTCTTAATACTTGAAGGATTACAGGATATTTGAGGTCGAAAAAGGTTGCGTTTACAGCCGGAAATGCAAGGAATCCTGTCACATCTTGAGGGAGCTTTGTAGAGTCTGTAACATTCTCCAGCTGGGCTTAAATATTAGAATCCTTATGTAGCCCTTTCATGCTCCCCTTCAAAGCCTGCTGGGTCTGACTTGAGCGTGGAGCCACAAAACAAGGCTCCGCACATTTCCTGCTAGCCTGGCAAAGACTAAGAGTGCACAATTGCTGAAAAGCTGAAAAAAATCAATATGATGTGTGTGTGGGTAATATGACAAAACCTCTTTAGAAAATCTGTATAATTAACCATTTTTGCCACGTAAAAGTGTTGCAAATGGATCTGGAAAAAAGGACACATTCCTTATATAACTTAATTAAAGATCATTCTGGAAGTGAACTGGAAGTCTGCTAGAGCAATGGTTAAGAGGTTAATTAGTCAATAATCAGTCAATTATCCTGGTAACCAAATTCATGAGGAAATCCTGCATTTGTGAGCAGGGAAAACAACTTCCTTGTGGTTGAAAAGGGACTGGAAGGGTTTTGACATCAAGAAGAAATGGGTCAAGTTTTTAAGAGTTGTGAACCTAAGGTTTCCTGTTTTAAGAATCTTTCTTAAATGATACTTTAAAAAAAAATATTAGCAATAGCAGATTATTTTAAATTAATGTCATAGAAAATTAAATTTTTTAATAGAAAATGTGATCGAGTGGAACAATATTGTTCCATTCACGTGTGTGTCTCGTGATAAGGTATGTTTGGATCATAAGATTGAGATACCATCATCTACCGGAGGCAGTCAAGGATGGCAGATAAAAACTATGCTATCTATGGAAACTCAAATGCAGGTCCTGAGGGCAAAGTCACAGACGATGTGATAGCTTTTTTCTCCTCAAATTAACTGCTTTTGGCTGTGTAGCTAGATGTATTTGAGAGATTAATTTGTGTTAATTTGTTTCCTGTTTCTCTCTCCTGTGTATTAAGTCACTTCATTTCCTCAGGGAAGTCACAGTCCAAGCCCAAAGGAGTGCTTCAGGAATATAGCAAGGATGAGAAAAGGAGAAAGTGGTTTGTAGGAAGGAGCAGAATGGCTTGGCAGAAGCAGGGGTTTGCAGAGGTGCTTGCTACAGACTTGAGAAACATTGTTTGGGGCTGGATAAAGGACAGGAGAGGGGCAAGGGGCCCCAGAGAAGTGCGGATGCTGACAGCATCCTGCTGAGGGAGTGACACCCCAGCAGGTGTGTCCAGGTAGACGTGACCACAGTCCTGTTCACTGAAACTAGAGTTATTGGACCATGAAACAGCAGCGAGAAGTTGGGCCTTGGGGAGTAACAGGGACAAGATAGTGGCCATACCTTTGACAAATTGTGTGGACAAGTGGCTGATTACCAACAAACCCTCCCCTCTCCTTGGAGCTTAGGTGCAAACTAAGGAAAAAGGGGTAACTGCAGAGATTGTTTCCTACCAGTTTGATGAGGGCTGAAATTCAAAACTGACTTCTGGACAAGAAAGATGGGCCACTTCTTTTAGATTCAGTTTTGTGGACTGAGATTGATCTTCACTACATTTGCTTAAAGGGATCAGTTATCACCACAGTGAAAACTATAAAACTATTTTGGGTATAGACAAAGTTTAAGAATGTTTCTCTCCATGACTTCATTGGTGACGGATGGAAGCAATGGTGAGAAAAGTAGTCACATACTACTGGAAGAGAACAGTGACCTGGGACACTTAGAAATACAACTAAAATTAATTTTCTACATGAAAGTTAAGTTATAAAGTTACATCCCCTGTTGGCATTCATTAAATGTATCAGAGTCCCAGAAAGAAACAAGTAGAACACTCAAATTGGAGAACTTGAGGACAGACTAATAAAAAGGGTTTTTTTTTACCAAAAGACAGTGAGGGAAACAGAAAGGCTGGTGCAGTAGCCCTGAGGCTATAGCCGCTGTTGGTTATTGGAACCCACAGAGAGAGAAAGGAGGTGAGGGAAGGGAACGGAAGGGGGAGGGGGAGGGGAGAGTCCTTAAGATGTAATCAACCTTCTGTGACTTGGCAGGGAGGGAGCTGGGGGAATAAATATCTCATCTCAGCCTTATTCTCCCCCTTCCTTTCCAATTTTTGCTAGTGCCATTCTTTGGCCAAACCCAGTTAAAAGCTGGAGGGCAGGGAGCTGAAGGATGCAGTCCAATGTGAGTCAGCTTTCTGGGGCACAGAGCAGAGGAGAAAGCGGCACAGTAAATATGAGAGAGTAGCAGTGACAATCACCACACAATCAAGTTGGGAAATGGTCATCTCTCCTTGTTGCGTGATTAGACTATAACCAGTCTGGTTTGGTTTTGCTCCTGCAAGCAACACAGAGCAGGAACAACTAGCTTAAAATGAATTAGAAGTAAAAAAAAAAGGAGAGAGAATAGTGAAGACATCTTAAATTCTGAAAAGCCAGTGACTTCAGATATTCATTTTCTACCAAGTCTTTAATTATTTTATCATGTTAATCTATTTGCTTTTGTTTTTTGGCAAAGTCCTCTGGAGCCATTTGTCATATTACAGATGGGTTCAGATACGGAACAACTGTAAGGTCAGTGCCTTTGAAGGAAGCCTAGTAGCATAAGCAGTGAGCAGGACCAACACAGGCCAGGCTTTCCAAGCCCCACAATGGCCAGAGGGCTGCACGGCAGCGTAAGAGGCACCGGCAGCACGCCGCTGCACGCCACGAGAAGGGAGAGCCCTGGAGTGCGCAATACGCTGCCGGCCCTGGGTGCTTTTTGAGAACTTGTATTCACCCATCTGATGTTCAACTTCTTTTATCTATAAAGGGGGAGTCTGTGTTACCAAATTTAACTCTAAACACGTGTCTTGAAAAGTAACCACAACAACAGATGTTTGTTGAATGCTCCCTGTGTGCTAGATAGTATACTAAGTGCTTACCTGTGTGAGAATCAAGTCTTCTAGAACTAAAATAGTAGGTCTAATTATTATCTTCACTTTAATGGATGAGGAAAGCAAAGCTCAGAGAGGTTAAATAATTTGACTATGTTTTCTCAACCTGTAAGTGGCAAACCCAAAAGTTGAACCCAGGATTCTTTCTCTCCAAAGCCCACACTCTTAACCACTCGTTTCCTACTCATTATATGAAGGGAAAAGTCACTTTCACCTCTCTGCATTCTGATCAATTTTTAAAAAGTGAAGTCATACTTTGTATGTCCATTGGAAGCATGATTCTTTGTGATAGAATATTTTTAAGATATAAGATACCATACACACGTGGACCGGTGTTGGCCATTAGCACTTTGTCACTGTCGAGGCCAAGGATTTCAGCTGTAACAGGAAGGCAGGCAGCAGTTGTCAAGGCTGGTCAGGTGTTCTGAGTTTCCATTTGGTTAGCCTGTAAATGAACAGGGTGCCACTGGGGTGGGAAAGAATGTATTTTCTGCTACTTGCCCTTCTCCCTGAGGGGATGATGTATCTGAATTGCCATTCATACATTGTTCCATGAAATATGGCCATACCTTCCACTTTCCTGACCTTTTCTGTAGTCTGTTTTGGTTGGTCATTTGTCTTTTCTACACAAGGCAGGGAGGCCACTAACAGGGGAGAAATTAAATGGTCAGTTAATCAAGTTAGAGCATAATGTAAAGGTCAAGACATAGCTGCACATCACTATAATTCATAGACTACAGGAATAAATGAACAATGGATCCTTCAATGAGGAAGGAATTCAATTGACCAAGACAGTACATCCATTGTAATCATCATTTTCCCCAAATGTGATGGTAGTTGATAGGTGCAGTATTTTTAGTATGGTGAGTTTTACTACAATGATGGTTACCAAGATATAAGAAAGATATTGAACAGAGCTTCTAAGAGGCATTGGAATATCCTAAATATACTTATTTTTCCTTCTGGCTCCCTGTCTTAGGTGAGGCTCTCTGGAAGTAGAGCCCAGGATGAGGAAACTTGTGCAAGTGATTTATTGAGGGTTTCAGGAAAAATCAGTAAGCAGGTGAGGGAAGTGGAATAGGGCAGGGGAGAAGCTAAGCACAGGATGACTTCAGCTGGAGTCTAGCTGGAGTCTGATCCACAGGGGCTCTGGAGGAGAAAAGCACCACAGAGTTATCCCAACTTGTGGCATAAGGGCTGGGCTTTTGACTCCACACCAATCAGTCATTGGCTGCAGGCTGCAGGCTGCACCTGGTTTGGGAGAGTGGGGTTCAACCTCCCGGGAATTTCCTGGCAAGATGGCTTCTGTAGCTCGAGGCAATTACCCAGAGGAGGTGCAGCTGTGAGCCATTAGCAGCCAACACTCACAGGTGCGGGTCCTGGTGGATGGGTGCACAGGCCTAGTAAAGGAGATCGTCCAGCATCGACTGCACTTGCATGCTTCCACGTCGCTTCTGCTATGGTTTGAATGTGTTTCTCTCCAAAATTCATATGTTGGAACCCACTACCCAATGTGACAGTATTAAGAGGTGGGGCCTTTGGGAAAATGATTAAGTCATGAACACTCCACCCTCATGAATGGGATTTGTGCTCTACAAAAGAGGTGACGGGAATGCCCCAGGCCCTTTTTGCCCTTCCACCTTCCGCCCTGGGAAGACGCAGCAAGAAGGCGTCATCTTGGAAGCGGAGAGTGAGCGTTCACCAGACACTGAATCTGCCAGCGACTTGATCTTGGACTTCTCGGCCTCCAGAACTGTGAGATATAAATTTCTGCTTTTTATAAATTACCCAGTCTAAGGTATTTTGTTATGGTAGCATGAACTGACTGAGACAGCTTCTTTCCTAGCTCTTATATATTTTCAGACAGAGCAAGGTGAGCAGAGAAAAGCTCTGAAGTGTTTCTGTGCTTTATGTGAAGTAAGGGTAAGAATTGTTTAGTGAGACTTTTTTCAGTGTGTGTGAAAGTTTGATGCATGAGGCCCTGGGTTCAATCCCCAGCACCACTCCCCCCCCCTCCCCCACACACAAAAGTTTGCAAGCTACATGGAGGACAGATTAGAGAGACAGATATTTTTGCTTTTGGTTGTGTTTGCAGAGGGTACACACTGATTCAAACTTTCACGAGGGGAGAAGCTGTCCTGATTGTACCTCTAAGCAGACGGTTGGAAATGGGAATGACTACATTCTTCATTCTTTGCATATTTGTTGAGAAATTAAGTAGGACACAATAGATTTCCCCAGACCCCCATTTTCCAGCACTGCCCCAAGAACTTTCTACAAAACAAGTTCTTCTTCATATGTAAAAGCCTCCTCTTCAAAATGGGATGCACTTAGCGGCAAAGCTTCTCCCTCTCTCTTAAAATTCTGGTGGACAGAACTGTATCAACTCCCTTACTCACTCTACCCTAGAGGAGGTGAGTGACTCTTCTGATTGGTAAATTTTGGGAGACTAACTGGCCATGATTATTTCAGCTTTACTCTCCTTTCCTTTAAGAAAGTGCTTCTTTGCAGAGGATGTGAGTTCTCTGCTCCCATACCAAATATTGTATAGGGGCCTGTCTTAGGGGGAGGCCCTGCTGCTCCGATCAGCTTTGCCATGACTGGGTGGGTACATTTATGTCTCTGTAATTCTAGGGTTCAGTATAAGCAACTCCATTTGGCTAACAGAATATTTACGATAAAACCTCTTACCAAGCTAGTAACAGAGGGAGCTCTCTTAACCCAGTTGAGGACAACTGTAAAAACTTAAATAAAAAATCATAATTAATGATAGAATGTTGAAAGCTTTCCCTCTGAGATTAGGAGCAGGACAAGGATGATCACTATACCACTTCTATTCAACATTTTACTGGAGGTTCCAGCAAGTACAATAAGTCAGGCAATAAAATAAAATTAAAAAAATAAAAAAATTAGTTATTGGAAAGAAGGGGTTAATACTGTCATTCAAGATGAAATAATTGTAAAAATGCAAAAGAGTTTTTGATGAGGTTATTAGAATTAGCAGGTACATTTAGCAAGTTTCTGCATATAAAATCAATGTACCAAAGTCAATTGAATTCCATATACCATCAACAATCAGTAATGTAATTTTAAAGAATTTTGTACTTGACAGCAACTATAAAATTATGCAGTACACAAGAATCAATAAAAATGAAGTTCTAGTCCTTCGTCAAAACAATAATGATGCTTTTAAAAGGAATTAAAGTTCTAACTAAAAGGAGGGGTGTGTTATATAGTTAAATAGAAAAATATTGGTCCCCTTTAAATTTATTCATAAATTCATAGTTATTACAATTAACATCTACTTTTTTAAATGTAACTCGTCAACAGACTCTAAAATTTACTTGGATAAGCAAAGGGCTCCTGAAAAATAAGACTAGAAGAAGATGGAGACTTGAACCAGAAGAAGAAAAAGACTTGTCTTTTAATAAAGATACTTTGAGGCCGGGCATGGTGGCTCACGCCTGTAATCCTAGCACTCTGGGAGGCCAAGGCGGGTGGATTGCTCGAGGTCAGGAGTTCGAGACCAGCCTGAGCAAGAGTGAGACCCCGTCTCTACTAAAAATAGAAAGAAATTATCTGGCCAATTAAAAATATATATGGAAAAATTAGCCTGGCATGGTGGTGCAGGCCTGTAGTCCCAGCTACTCAGGAGGCTGAGGCAGTAGGATCGCTTGAGCCCAGGAGTTTGAGGTTGCTGTGAGCTAGGCTGATGCCACGGCACTCACTCTAGCCCGGGCAACAGAGCGAGACTCTGTCTCAAAAAAAAAAAAAAAAAAAAAAAAAAAAAAGATACTTTGATATTGATGCAGGAATAGACGAAAGAAACAGTTAAACTGAATAGAAAGGTCAGAGACAAAGCAGAGTATATAGAAATGTGCTTTACAGTAAAGTCAAATATGTGACTACCCTGTGAACCAGCAATTCCACTCCTAAGGAAAACCTTTAAAAAACTTTGCTCTTGTACACCTGGAGACAGGTTCAAGAATGTTTACAAAAGCAATTTGCAAAAAGCAAGCAGGCAAACAAAAACTGGAAACATTTCAATAAGACAAAGGGTATATTAATACAATGGAATAGTATATAAAAATGCATTAACTACAGCTATAGATATCAAGATAGAGGAATCTCAAAAACATAATGTTACTTCTTTGGAAGTTACAAAAGAATATATTTTGTGATTTTGTTTATATTAAATTTTAAAACTAGGCAGGACAAAGTAATGTATTTAGGCCTATATCATGAGTAATAAAATCTTAAAAGCAAAGGAATTATTATTACAAAAATCAGAGTAGTGATTACCTCTGTGAGGGGGAGGGTGGTAGTGGTGGAAGGAAATGTTATTGGGAGGGGGCTTCCAAGTTATGGGTAAGGCTCCATTTCTTAAACCAGGTGTTGGGTACACGAGTATTTTTTATTCAAACTGCACATATGCATATTATGTATTCTTTTGTATATATATTTCAAAATAAGCATAGCCATGGACCATAATTGGAAGGATTTGTAATGTGGGAAAAAGATACCACAGGCAACAGCTGACATTCAGGGAGTGTAAGAGAGCAAAGCATAGCTCCCTTTCACTGCTTGGACTGTGAACTACAGCTAGCAGTAGCCTGGCTTGGTGTCACCAGTGAGCTCTGCCTACTGGATCTTACTTTCTACTACTTACTTATGATGGATATACTTCTTGACAAGAGGAAGAAAACCAAGGGTTTGATTTTCCATGGAAGAGCAATAGGGACACCATACGGGCTTTGCAAAGAACTGAGGATGAAGCCATGTAGTGCTCTTATAGCAAGAGTGGAGCCAATGTTCTGACACCTTTAGAACTAGGCAAAATGCACCCTGGGTGGCTGGGTGGTTAAGGCAGTTAAGTCGCACCTAAAGTATAGCTCTGGATTGTGTTGTAAGTAATTTTTATTACTAATACCTGCAATGCCTGTTCCCTAATCATTTAAATTTTGAATAAATTTAAGTGGCTTGAAAGTTTTCTCAGTGATATGTCCCTGTGCACAGATATTCTGAAATGCCTTCCTGAATGGGAGAGGAAAGGGTAGTATTTCACTCAGAGGTGCTGTGAATGGTTATCAGAAATGAGTTTAGTTTTCGACTTCCCTGCCAAATACTCTTGTGAAGGAACAGGTTCCGTTAGGTCTGACTTTGCCCGTGGGCAAAATGTCGTTGGTCTTCCTCTTCATTGTCAAGAGACTGTGGAGGGCTGCTGTGCTGGGGTACTGTCGAGGAATGCCACCAGGCTGCGTGGAAAAATACCTGAGCACTTAAACAACCACCAAGAGGTGATGTCAGCAAGTGGGACTAAATCTTACTAAGCAGCTGCGAACATACCGAAGGCATTCTAGAAAAGATTACAGCCATTGTGCAGCGCCCTTGTGTAAGTCACGGCTATCAACTACACAGGAAAGGCCAAACTGTCAGGCAGCCAGCCTTTTCCTTAGCTGCTTGTTTTCCAATTTCTTTCCAATGCATCTAGAAAACTGTGGCACTAAACAGAGAACAGCACAACAATGGTTGAGTGAAGTCAGCGTTGTGCTGGATACCAGCTGTGCGCCTGGAGGCAAAGCTGTCAGGGCAAATGCTTCCTTGCTCACCTTGAAGGATGGAGAGAGTTCCCTTTCCTGAGAATTACCAGGAACTGACAAATCCTGTCGGACTCTGGGCATGGATGGGAAACTTCAGAAGCCACTTGTGAATAGTTGGCACATTGGAAACATTTGCTAAGAAAAGAGAGGTGGCCTGAGGCATTCTGAAGTAGAAAGTTCGTGTATTTTCCTTTCTGGGACCTAGGCCAGACTTGTGGAAGACTGATCATAGAAAACGGGTTATGAAATACTCAGGAACTAGGATGTGGCATTGTGTCTGTTCTCATTTCCTCACCCCAGGAGTTCAAACTACTTACTGCCTCTCAGAAATTAGTTTGCAACACACTAATGTCTGTTTGTCTTTTCCCTATGTTCTTGTCAAAATCATTGCCAAACTATTTTCTATTTATTAAGAAAAGTAAATGCTGGTTAATGATTTGTAGTTTTGAACACATGAAGAAAGAAAGATGGCAAATCTAGATTTAAGCTTATTCTTTATATTTCAGACTTTTTTGCTCAGAGTATATTTATTGATATACTATGCTGCTCCATATCTACTTTTGTTTATAAATTATTATAAAATTATATAATTTGGATTGCTAGATGAGATATAAATTTACCCATAATTTCATTATCACAGCAGATAATTTTCTTAAGAATGAATATCGTAACCCATATGTACATGCAACTGAATATTCTTCAGATAACATTGTATTATAATTTTCCACATTGCTGCATAGTCTTCAGAGCCATTACTTAAAATAGATGATCAAAATATACATTCTTTAAATAAAATATTGACAGTAGATAATTTAAAAAGTTAATTGAACATATCTGCATATTTGAGTCTATTTTTTACACATACTCTAAAAGTACCATGCAATTCAGTATCCAGTTTTTGGCACTTAACATAAGAATTTTTCTATGTTATTAACTTAATCACCATATGCATAATTTTAATAATTGCATTATATTCCATTTAGTAGGTTTACCAACAATATATTTAAGCATTCTTGGGTTGTTGACATTTAGAATATTTGCTCTAATTTGCTATTAAATATTAAAAAAAGCTATCATAAACATGTTCCTGAATGTAGCTTTTGTAAAAACTGGTTTATTTCTCTAGGACATTACTGGGTCAGAGGCTAATCAGTTTTCTGGCTTCCGATGGTTATTGCCACGTGGCTTTCCAAAAGTATTGCACCAATTTTACAGCTACAAAATTGTACAAAAGAAGCAATTTCACATAATTCTTAATGTAATAATTATGAATTTTAATAGCTATGTGTTAAATTTGTTAAATTAATAATGAAATTTATTTCTTGATGTGTTTCTTACTGGTTTTCCCATTTTGAGAATTATCAGTTTACATAGTTCATGTGCTTTTCCTATTTCATTTTTTGAGTAGTGTTTTTCTGATTGTATTATGTGAAATTTTGGTATAAGGTTTGCAATAGATATTTTCCTTCAGACTTCTTGCATTTTATATTTTGGCATACCAAAATTGTTATTATTGCTAAATAATTAGTCTTTTCCTTTGTGATTTCTGTCACTTAGAAAGTAATTTCCCCTCTAAAGAATTGATAAATATTTAATGCTGTATTCTTTAGACTTTTTATGACTTAAATAGAAGCAAATTCTCAAGTAATATAAAAACTTTGTGGCAAGCTCACAATAAACAGATATATAAAAAGAAAAAAAACCCAATAAAATAATCAGAAATCCTGCTTTCCAGAGAAAACCATAGGTAACATTTTTTGGCATATATCCTCTCTATTTACTATCTACACTGTAAATATACAAAAATAAATATGTAATTAAACACATTTTACAAAAAGTATTGCATACAGAACGCATACTATTATATAAGCTACATTTTTCCCAAATTAAAAGCTGTAACATAAAAATCTTTCTATATCAGTGACTATAGATCTCCCTTAAAATTTCAAATGGCTACATAGCATTCCATTACATAGAAGTCCAGTAACATATTAAACCATTCCTTCAGCATTAGACTTTTAATTTTTTTCCTATTATTAACAAATGTGAGCTTAATAGTCTTGTACAAACATTTTTTACAGTTGTCCAATTCCCAGCAGGGGGATACCTGGGATTAAAGCATTTTAAACAAGATATGATTGCTTTCTCAAATTGTTTTTCTCCCCAAAATTGTACTGGTTTCAACTTCTACCAATTAATTTGTCAGTGCCCTTTTCTTACATTTATATAATTCTCCTTAATCTTTACCAGATAGGCAAACAATAAAGATATCTTGTTACTTTATTTGTATTCTTAGAAGTTGAGTATTTTTTTGTAGATTTATTGTCCATTTGTATTTATACTTTTGTTCATGTCCTTAGCCATTTTCCCATTATGGTTTTATATCTTTGTGTAATTTGGTTTATAATTTAAAAATCTGATGCAGAATGCACCCCAATCCCCACCCCTTTCTAGCGGTATATACTGTCTTGCAATCAGTCCTTAACCTTAGAGTTAGGTGGAAAAAAGTATTTTCCAAGCATAGAACAACCTTACAATTGCTGCCATCTCCATGTGTAAGGAAACCACTCTCCTGTTACTCTGAGTGTGGAATTACAATTTCTATTAAATTGTAACTGTGGTAACTGTTAGCAAACAAGGGTAAAGCAATACTAAAGTATGTGGAGGGAGCTGTTTTCCCCTAAAAGTGATGTTATGTTTTTATTTTAATCACATGAGGAAGAGGGAGGTCTCAGAGTTCCAGAAACCAGAATTGAGAGAGGGAATCCTACATGAGAAGCAGAGGAGGTAGATGACCCTTGAGCACAAAGATGTCAAGACTTCAAGTTGGTGTAAGAAGGCCCCTGACAGGTGGAGAAAAGACCGTGATCATACCTCGACATGGAGGTTCCCAGGGCTAGTGCCAGCTCAGTGGGAAGGATGGCTGGAATCGCTGAAAGCCCTGGGGCAAGTGCAAACCCCTTGCCTTGGGAGGAACATTGAGGATCACATTGGCAACATGGACTATAGATGCTAATTGTCTCCCAATGTCTTGAATAATTGAGCTACCAATTAATATCTGGGCAGATAGCCATCCATATTACAGACTGTTTTCTCCAATTTCCCTTGCAGCTGTTTGTGGCCATGTGACTAACTTCTGACAAAAGGAATGTATGCAAGAAGCAGCATGCACCCTTTCTGGGAAATGCCCTTAAAGGGAATGAGAATGCCCCATTCTCCTTTTTGCTACCCAAAATGTGGATTTGGTAGTTGGACTATATAGTGGATACTATCCTGCCCAGCTCCCTTTTACTAGGCCAGAAAAACTATCCCCCAGCTGTTGAGCGTGTTGGCTGCTAACAGTGCACAGCTGTCCCTTCTCTGGGGAATCTTTCTTTTTGGACGGAGAGCAGCAATTTCAAGGTCTCTATTTTGGATTGTGAGGTGGAAGCCATGTATCGAGGATAGTAGACAACAGAGTAGAAGGAAGCTCTTTCTCTGCTGATTGTGGACTGTCTGCTTCTGGAATTTTTATGTGTGAAGTGCCTTGGATGTACTGGAAAACTTAGAAGTAATGATCACAGCCTATTGGTTCCACTTGCTTCTGTGAGAAGAAAAAAAAAATATATCATGCCATGTTTGTGCCAGGGACTGTAGGGTCTATTTAGCAGTTGGTTTTCCTGAGGGTGTCACCTAATAGATACTTCAGCAGGCAGAAATTTGACTACCTAACCAGGCATTTAATATACTGATTAAGCATAGGCTTCCATGTGCAGACAGAGCTAGAATCCTGCTCCACTGCTGACTCTCTGTGACCTTTCTGACCTGTAAAATGGGCCTAATATTACCTACCAATGTTGTTATTAGGATTCAATATGTAAAACATATAATTCCTGGTAGCTATAGATGGGTGTAAGCAGAGCCATTTTCCATAAGAATAAATTTCTTCTCAGCTTTAAGACAGGGAGATAATGAGATATTTGGAAACTTTTCAGAAAACTCTTTTCAAACTAGTTCTTTTAGATTAAGAGATCCATTAGATTTGCTGACAGCTTTTCCCATGGAAGGTTTTTCATGGAAGAAAGGAAGCTGGAACTTAAATCTGTTATCCTCATGGTTTGCTGAATGAACCCCAATGAGCTGCCTGAAGAGTGTTTGAAGTCACCAAGCATTTCCATGGCCCTCTGAATAGCTTCATGGCTTCCATATGAAGCTACCACTCTCAGTCAAAATGAAAATCTACACCCAAAGCAAGAGCTGTTGAAATTCCCAAGCTTGGTTGGGCAAATTGAACTCCAAAGATGAGGAACCAGTACTTAGGACAAGGAAACTTAAAGAGCCCAAGGAGTCCTCGGGGAGAGGAGAGAGTGCAATGAAGGGCAGGTGTCAGGGCAATAGAGGCGGGTGGCTGAGAGTCTGTCCCCTACCCGTGAAATTTGCTATGGACCTGGTTGAGCCCCATCCTGAGTATATTATTTCCATCATATGGTAAATTTGGGCTGCACCTGCTCAATCTTATAACCTGGTGGGTATGACAATACCAGCTCATGATGGGTACAGTTCTCTGAGCACAGAATTGTTTGGTGTCTGAACAGTGGCTATTTTTCAAATGGAGAGAAGGTCTATGCTAAATAAGGTCCTGCTCTGGAACCCCTGGGGCATGTGCTAGAATTTTCCTGTTGAGCCTTGCCAGAGACTCCCTGGAGCATCCATATCCACTGTGGAGACCATCCTCAACATGGCGTCTAGGTCACAGGGACTGTGTGGCAGTTTGTACCACAGTCTGGACCTGCTATGGATTGGTCCCTGGTTCTGCCCACATTTGAAACTAACACCCTTTTAAGTCACCAAATGTAGCCCACAGCTACTCTGGTGCATGTAAACCTAATTATTTCCAAAATATGTGTCACTAGATGGAAAGTCTTCCTTTTCCAGCTCTACTATTAACTAGCTATGTGAGCTTCTGAATACCTCAGCTACCTTATCTAGAAACAAAAAAGCAAAGCAAACCAAAAAAACCTAGACAGGGTTGGCTCTGAGGCTTTGTAGAGTTCACTCTGATCTTGGGTGGTTACAATGCTGCACTCTGTAACTACTGCTTTCCTAAGGGAAGAAATCATGGTGAGCAGGAAGCATGGGCAGCAGGCTGGAACATGGGGCGTGCAGGGTTGATGCCCCTGCTTTTTATGTTTGAGATCTTGGCTTTAATCCTTAACTTTTGTTTTGGGTTTGCTCAGTTGGAAGTTCATCACAATGGATTCTGAATGTCTTTTTTCCACCTTATGGGAGGCAGGATAATACACAGTTTGAGAACATCAGTCTTGTAGTCAAACAGCACAGGGCTCCACTACTGGCTCTTCTAGTTGCTAGTTGTTGAAATTTGGGCACATTCAGCTCTTGCTTTCCTTACCTATCAAAGGAGAAAGGAGATCAATACCTCCTTTAAAACCTTGAAGTAAAGACTACATGAACTAGTATCTGTGAAATACTTAGCACAGTTCTGACACACAGAATGATAAACAGTAGCCAGTACTGTATTTATCATTATTACTGACTTGTTTGGGAGTTAAGAGGTCAGCCTTTTAACATGCACTTTCCTCTTGTGGTCACTCAAGGAAGTGACAAAGGGAATATATAAATCAGGATCACCTACATAAGGACTGAAAACTAAGGATGACTTTGACATTACTAAAACATGGAGGAATTTTTGCTGATATAGTAATGAGACATTTCTATTGCTCAGAAACAAAAGTCTGCTTGGGAAGTATGTAAAAGAATCCTGGCAGAATTTTGCTAACATTTTCTAATTTGGAGAGGTGAAGGCTGAAGGTGAGGTCAAATCCTTTAGCAAACAGCAAAAGCTCAATGCTGGAATTCTCTTTCCTTGGTGAAAGAAGCAGTCTTTAAAAGTTGTAGCACTGGTATACCCTGGAGTTTGTGAATCAAACCCAGAAAACAGTAGGCAGGATGAATGAGCTGGCCCTGAGAGGGGGGCAGTGGAACTGAGGATACTGAGTTAGTCACAGCCAGAACAACATGAAATATGCTTTAACACAAACACAGATGCATGGTCTAGAGATTCATATGCACTCCCGAATAAGAGAACAAAATAAATGGTACAGAAACAATACTCAAGATATAACAGAAAAAAACTTCCTAAAATGAAGAATCACCCAAATACAAATGAAATGAAAAGCAAAAGCAAGATTTTCTTCAGATGAAAAGTTATCTCCATATACTATCCAAATATTATTCTTACAAGGAACTCTCAGTCACGCCATCTGTCTGAGATATTGTAACATTTCAAGAATGAGAAGATCATAGTGTGAAACAACAGAAATTGAGGATTGGAAACCAGTTAAAAATAGAATACATATAAATTACTGAGAATATTGCAAAGTAATGTTTTTAAAATAATTATTGAAAGAGAAGATATATGTTATATAAACAATAATGTTGACAATAATATACTAAGTTTAAAATCCCTAGTATATCGATAATGGCCAGGACATAGGTGAAAGGGTGAAAAAAAGTAAAAGCATGCTAATTTCTTCATTTTACATACAGGGAAATGATAGTTTTTTTTCTTGACTAGTTAGTGGACTGTGAACAATAGATTTTATATCTATTGTTCTCAACAAAGGGATTTTATATCTTATAAATCTCTGTAGAAAAAAAAAGACTTAAGCAAGCATAGTCCATATAGAAAAATAAAGATAAGGAGATAACAAGGAAGCATAAAAACAAAATATTAGTTCAACTATTAATTTATCAATAAAAAAACAAAACCCACCAAAACAAATCATTAAGCAACATGATAGAAATTTGAGTCAAAATAAAATCAGCTGTATTGCTATGGTTCGAATATTCATCCCCTCCAAAACTCATGTTGAAATGTAATCCCCAATGTTGCTGTGTTGAGAGGTGGGGTCTTTGGCAGGTGATTGTGTCATGAAGTCTCTGCCCTTATGAATGGATTAATCCATTCATGGATTAATGAATTAATAGTTTATCTCGGGCTGGGAATGGTTGGTTGTGTAAGAAGAGGAACAGAGATCTGAATTAGCACATAGGCATGCCCAGGCCCCTGGTTATGTGACTAATAAAGAAGGTTCTCACCAGATGTGGCCCCTTGACCTTGGACTTCTCAGCTTCCATAACTGTAAGAAATAAATTCATTTTCTTTATAAATTACCCAGTTTCAGGTATTCTGTTAGAAGTAATAGAAAGGACTAAGACATGCATGTTATGTACAAGGGACCCAGAATTAAGCAAAAACAAAAAGGATAGTCAAATACTAGAAGAATGCAGCAATAGCAGAGACTGAAATTTGCTACCTACTATCCAATCTCCCTTTCATCTGCAGTAACTGAGTTCTGATTTTGTTGGGGATAGAGTGGTAAGGTGTCCAGATTGAAAGCCTTATTTCTCACCCTCCCTTGTGGATGGGATGACATTGTGACATAGTTCTGACCAATGAGATTGAGCAGCACCTGTTGGGTGAGACTTCCTGAAAGCTCCTTAAAGGAGGGTATGCTCAGCTGTGCTTGCCCTTTTGCCCTTTGCCCTTCCACCTTGGACTGTGGACACAATGGCTAAAGCTGCAGTGGCCATCTTGTCCATTATGGGGAAGGGTCAAAAAGTTAGAGAGACCTGGACACTAATATTCTTGAGCCACTGAATGAAAGCCAACCACCACCTACTTTTGTACTTATTATAGGAGAGAAATATGCATCCACTCAGTTAAGTCACTATTATTTGGGTTTGCAGTCATGTGCAAATTCTAAACAGCAAAGTAATATTCAAACTGGACAATGAGGGCTAACTTATATCTATAAATGTATAATCCACAATGTAGAATTAACAATTGTGAATCTTTATGTATGAAATCATTCAGGTGTTATGGTCTGAATGTGTTCCCTCAAAATTCAGATATTGGAATCCTAACCCCCAAGTTGATAGTATTAGGAGGTGGGGACTTTGGGAAGTAATTATCCCTTTTTGAGGCTCTGCTTTCATGAATGATATTAGTCCCCTTATAAAAGAGGCTTGGGAGATATCTCTCACCCCTTCTGTTGTGTGAGGTTGTAGCAAAAAGGCTGTTGTAGGTGAACCAGAAAATGAGCCCTCACTAGACACTGAATCTGCCAGCACCTTGATCTTGGACTTCTCGGTCTCCAGAACTGTGAGAAATAAATTTCTGTTGTTACTCATAGCTACCCAGTCTATGGTACTCTGTCATAGCAACCAGAATGGACTAAGACATAAAACCAGTTGAAGAAAAGAATTGGAAACACAAGGAGAAACTGTTAGGATCATGGTTGGCTCTTTAACACATCTTTATCTGACAGACCAGATAGCAACAAATAAGTTTAGGAAAGATATTAACAATAAACTGAAGTAAATAATAACTATGTTGAATATTAAGCTCTACAAGGAGAAAATGCACTTACTTTTTAAGCATCTATTATCCATACTAGGTCAGTGAGGGCCTTACTTAATGTCAAAAATATTTGCATATCCCTTGATTGTGAAATTCATAATATCAACAGTCTTATGAATTCAAGTGTATGGGTGGGTGTGGTTGTTATAAAATTACAAAGTGAGGGTAGAGATCTAGTGGACAAGGAAAATGGCAGATGGGTTATTGGAAGGTCAATTGCATTGAGGCTGGAAAATGGGAGCATGTTTTCCTTCTCTCTCCTCAGTCCTCCTGTGCAATTTCCAAAATGCTACCTGATAAGTGGAGGGATCAATAAAAAAATGCTTTTCACTGGAAATCAGCCACAGTGTAGTTATTGGTACAGTCATTTTTTAAAGTCACTAATTTTATTATCATTCATATATTTTATAGAAAAAGGAACATAGCAAATGGGTCAGAGTTGTATAAAAAGGAATCCAGGGCTCTACATGTCACTCTATTTGCATCTTGGAGCAGGGTTCTCCTGACATCAGGTGCAGCAGCTGCACTTCTCTGATGCCCCTTTGCAGGCACAGTCCTGGGCATACTTGGCACAGCCCATACATGGGCAGCAGGAGCAGCTCTTCTTGCAGGAGGTGCATTTGCACTGTGTATTTGTAGAACTGGCACAGGTGCCGGAGCCGCCCATGGCACAAGAGCAGTTGGGGTCCATTTCACACCTAGGTGAGGCTGGAGTTCCAAAGCAAGAGGCTAAGAGGCATCTGGGCTGCTGGAAGGCATGTTGAAGCTTTAGCACAGTCTTTTTACTATGATTTAATCTTCAAGTTAAAAGTTGGTTCCTTTAACAGGTGACGTTAAACACTCAGCTGTGTTATATCTGTGAGCAGAAGGTTTATATCTTGTTGGGTTAAATTAGCTGATGAATGGGAAGCAATTAGAAATGTTCCTGGCACATAGTAACTGCCCAGTAAAGAACAGCAATTATTATTCACCAGCGCTGTACCTTCCTTTGTCTCTCAAAGGCCTTTCATCCTCAGAATCTGGTTCAAGTCTCTTCCTCCAGGACACTGCCCTGAATACTCTAGCCCAATCACACTATGCTATCTACCAAACAGCTAATCATTTATTTGTCTTCTCATTGTTTCCTGGTGTTCGTATTATCCCTTGTGCTATACTGCAGGTGCCCATAGGTATATGCCAAGTAGTATAGCACTGCAGTTCAATGCATGGTACTGGGGAAGAATGCTTGGGTTCAAAATCCAGTTCTTCCACTAACTAGTTGTATGATCTAGTGCAAGTTATTTAATATCTCATAGCTATTAATATATTGTATATGTAGTTTTTTCTTTCTTTTGGCTTATTTTCTTCCCAGCAATGGGATTACTAGGTCAAAAGATGTTGCTTACAACTGTGTGACTTAGCAAGTTACTTACATCTTATGCCTCAGTTTCCTCACATGTAAAATGCGGATAATAGACTCTTCCTAGTGTGACTGACAGTTAACAGCTAAAACACGTAGTCTTTGGCAAATGGTAAACAATAAGTATTAATGCTAACTATAATTGTTGTTTGATTGAAATTCTTGTGCTAACATTTCCTTTTGCTCAGATGCTCTGCTGATCAGACCATCAGAAGGACATTTGACAAAGGAAAGCAAATGAAATTATTCACTTAACTGGAGCTTTGTATTATCTGAGGTTTGCAAGGTTGCCTGCTTTTCTGACTATCCATATCCATGATTAATTAAAAGCTGAATTTGGTATGGTGGCAGCTTTTCACAAGATCTACTTAAAATGTGAGTTATAAATGTTGTTTTGGTAATCTGGATGGGGCAAAAGGAAAAGAGTGAAAAACTCTAGAAATAAAATTCTAAATCTTTGGTGCATAAGAAGACCAACTTTGTTCTTGCCTGTATAAACAATTTACTTTTAGAGCAGAACTTATGAAATGTATACCTGGGATGGGAAGGCAAGATTCAATTTGTGGGGTCATGCTTGGTGAGAAAAGTGTTCCCAGAAATAATATTTGAAGAAGGATTGCATTCTGAACCCTGGTCAATTTTTTACCTGCTGGCAAAATAAATTATGATGCTGGGCAGGTTTCAAGCCCCCTCAAATGCCAGAGTTGATATCCGATGAGGTTCTATTTGGGGCTTTTATACACACATTTTAAATGGCTGCCAAGACATTTGCCTTTTCACTATATCTCTGTTAAGTACTAAAGCTCGTGTCTCGATGTGCTGCACAAGCTGCAGAAGTGGGTGGATTTTGACAGCTTGGTGTGTCCACAAATTTAACAGAGGCTGAGATCAGCTGATGAAGGAGAGTCATAGTCCCGTGGCGAGGCACTTAGAAATGACTTTGATTTCCCTTGTGGAGATAAGAAAAAACCTTGTCCCTGTTCTAAAGAGTAAAGGAATATGGTCAGTATTGGCTGAGAATTTGTAGTAAGATTTTATATGTGTTTTTGTGTGTATAATTATATAGTTACTTATACATGTAATTATATGTTATATAATTGTTAATATAAGTACATATTTATTGTATGTATGTATTCTCTGAATACACTCATACGTACACCCACAAACACAGGCATGCATTTACTCCCATTTATTTTGTTCTCTCTCTGTTTCTGGGCCATTTTAAGAAAGAAAGAAGACTGAGTTTAGACTAAACAATTATTTGGTAGCATTTATTGCTAAATACTGAACTCTGAATCTGAAGCTACTAAAAATTATAAGCCTGATTAATGCACATAATTAATTTAACCACCTGAAAGTACTGAATGTCAAACGTCCACTGTGTGATAAATACAGAGTCTGTCTGTTGTCAACATTCTTGAATTGAGGTAAGTGAAGTTAAATCAGGATGGAAAGACTAGATTACACTGGAAAACAATGCGTATATAATTAAAATCATTAAAGGACTAGGAAATAACTTATCAAGTAAGATAAGTGAAAGAAATGCTACCAGCATACCCAATCACAACAAAAAAAAATCACCAAACGATACGTCTGCACTTGCTGCTGGATTTGGTCTTAGTAGAGAAGGCAGATTTATGGTTAGTAATTTGTGTCCTTCAAAATTTAGAGGCAGGAGGCAGATGAAAATATAGTGTGCTCAGCAAAACCTCTCGACAGCTGACTGTTGGACAGAAACCCAAGTTTCTTGAAAACTCATGGAAAAGCCATTCAGAGTTCTAACTCCTGGACCCTTATTATGATTGTGGAGAAAATAACTTTTAAAACCTGATATGTTCACTTATGCACAAAGGTATATTTTTACAAGAAAGGTAAATTAGGAATATTCTTATATTCCAAATGACCTGGTATTATTTTATTTTGTCATAAATTGCATGTATCCCAATGTGATTGAAACCCTACCAGGGTTTGAAGTTATAACCGCAGCTAATGTATTTGAAAAAAATAAAAAGCTTTTTGTCAGTATGGTTTCTGCTTCAAACTGTGCAAGACACACTTATTCTCTAAGATAGAAGGACTTTTTTTTTTTTTAAACAAAAACTTTAAAAGACTAAGCAGGAAATAACACACACTCATGGAGACATTTTAGCCAAAAAGGAATAATTGAACACTAGTGAGAAAGGGGATATAGTTTAAATTAAAGAATTTTGACAGGCCAGCTAAAGAACAAAGGACTGTGTTCTCCATTACTTATTTTCCCAGGGGTTCCAGACTCTGGGAGACTTCGATGGGAAGGCTATTCACAGGAGGGAGGCCGGGGGCTGCAGAAATGTGGATCAAAGCAATCAGCTTAAAGCAGCTCATTCTGCCTTCGACAGCCCAGCTGTTCAGAAAGTTCTACAGCCTTCCACAGTCATGCCTGCCTTTCCTGAAGTGGTAGTTGCATGACAGTTAAAATCTCAGCCTGAAAAACTGGACTTGGTTTAAAAGACTTTGTCAGATTTCTTCTATGTTTTCACTACAGTTCGACGGGGGCTAAATGGGTTGAGTAGTAACAATGGACTTTCGGTTGATGGCAAGGAGAGAAGAAGCGTAAGAGTGACGCTTTCTTGGCTGAATAGAATAAAGAAGGCACTTCTTATTTAGGACAAGGTTTGGCCTTGGCCTCTCTGTGCTCCCAAAGTGAGCCACAGAATGGGTGTGGTGCTGAGGAAAGAATGTGCTTTCATCAGTGCTGGGTTCGAATCCAGTCTTGCTGGTTCGCAGCAAGATGGTATTTGACAAGCCTTCTCCTCTCTTTGGGTCTTGAATTCCTCACTTAAAGTGGGGCTAATAACACCTGCCTCAGGAAGTTTGGGTGGGCATTAAATGATAGAGAGTATATGCGAGAAGGAAAAGTGGAGTGGCCTTTAATAGTCACTAAATTAAATATACATCAGTTTTTATTAAGAGTTCATTCTCTGTCTTCCAAACTAGATTCCCCTTCCAGCTCCACCACTTTCTGAGCTGTGTGACGTTGGTAAGGCTCTTTCATCTTTCTGAACCTTATTTGGCTCATCAGTAAAATGCCAATAGGTCCTACCTCAAAGCTTTGTCATAAACAGTTAAATAATTTTAAAAAAATTTAATACAGATCCTGTAATGTAGAAGCTCTTAAAAAATATTCTCTTTTATTGGGCCTGAGTTCTCTGTTAGTTTGCCTTGATATTTTTCTTAACTAGTTCCCAAACTTCCAGTTCCCCTAGAACCTGAATCTTTCTTTTTCCATACATACTCTTTTCCAGCCCGGAGAGAGAAAAAGGCTGTCTGTCAGCTGGAATATGCTGTAGAGCATAGGTTGTAGAGAAAGCCCTTTGTTCATCTCTAGCATTTGAAAATAATGTAAGAATCTACTAGGAAATTGGGTGTATTCCTGTCAATATAACGTTTAAAATAGTTTTTTAGATTCCTTCATTTCTAAGCACATTTCCATTATTGTATACCATATCTTTAATGATGATAAAATCAGCCACTCCAAATCAAATTAATTTTTAAAACTTTCTAAATGTGGTATATCTTACTGGTATAGTTGGACCATGAAACTATGGATTCAACTAACTAGTTAAGAGCTCAATGATCAGTTAATTCTTTTCTTTGCCTTCAAGTTGCCTGCTCTTAAATGTTACCCAATAAAAACTGATTGATCTCTAGTCACCTGAGAAAATTGTTACTTTGTAAGTTTGGCTTACTGTCCTGTGAAATACCCTTCAAACTAGTGGAAGATTTTTGGGAGGATAAGAGTAAACTAAATGTATCTATCTCTTAAAAAAAAAAAAAAAGAAAAAGAAAAAGAAAGAAAATTGGGTACAACACCAATTTTCTTTTTGCCCCCATATCCAAACCCTTCCCACTGGGCCATTCTGGTTTCATTTCTCATGGGACAATAGAAAGGATAGTTTTGTAATTAAATTGACTGGATAATATTTTGTAATTTTGATGTGCTCACATAGAAAACTATATGCAGATTAACTATATGTTCTGTATAATATTTTCCACACTGAGCATATATCACTTCTTTACTCAGAAAGAACAATAAAACAAACAATAACAATGTAAACATGCCAGTTGGAGTGGCTCATGCCTGTAATTCCAACACCTTGAGAGGCCAAGGAGGAAGGATTGCTTGAACCCAGTATTTCAAGACCAGCTTGGGCAACATAGCAAGACCTTGTCTCTACAAAAAAAAATTTAAAAATTAGCTGGATGTGGTGATGTGTGCCTATAGTTCTAGCTACTTAGGAGGCTGAGCCTGGGGATCCCTTGAACCCAGGAATTTGGGTTGCAGTGAGCTGTGATTATACCACTGCACTCTCAACTAGGTGACAGAGTGAGATCCTGTCTCTAAAAAAAAAATTAAAAAAAAATGTAAACTCAATTGGAACAGGCCTTTCCTTATTCTCTGCTTCCTCCCAACCAAATACCTACAAATTAATGCATTATATAATCTGAAGGATTTTTTGTGTAGACTCATTAAAAAAAGAACATATAGATCCTCCACACAGAATACATGTAACCCTGCACCAAACCCCCATGCCTGGCTAAACTCCTCTCAGGAAACGATGGAGTGTATATATTATCTTAGAGAAGCAGTGATGGCAAAATGACCTTAGGACAGTTTTCCATTGTTCCGTTTCTCATGGTATTCCTACGGCCCAAAGTTTCTTGACAATGGTTTGGGGCAGAATAGATTAAGTCAACTGCTTGTGCCCTTATCACGGTATTGTGGAATTGATGCTGGGCTTATTGGAAGATAAGTTGGAGTTCTATTATGTTCTTTTACTTAATAACTATGAAAGCTTAGTTAGATCACTGAATTGCTTTGGGATGCAGTTTCCTCCCAAACGTATAACAGTATCTGTCTTTCCTAACACACAGGGTGGCTGTGAGGCCCGTGCTGCACAAGGCAAGGTAGTACAGTATGTTTCCTCTATGTCTATACCTGTTTATCATCATTAGGTATCAGCCATAGGTAACCCATGTGTGTATAAAGCATATGACTGTAATGAATCAATGATCTGTAATTCTTACGTATACCTGCATAGACTGTTATGCACAGTTTGGGATCTAGGAGCATTAAATGGCCTACACAAATAAAACTTATCTTATTTTTATCACTGGGAAAGTTTCCAGGACATTATCAACACGTGCTAAAGTTTCCTACATAGAATGTAATAGTGAAACCTCTGCTACCTTATGCTTGGGCTCACAACTTCCATATGATTTGCCTCTCACTTATAAAAATGCCACAGAACTTGTCAGCCAAATTCCAAAGTGACATTCAGCAGTGGATATTTGGATTCAGCTTTGGATTTGCTTTCAGTCTGTCACACACACACACACACACACACACACAAAACTACAAAAAGGCTGGAGACATGTACCCCCCAACCCCCGCACTTTCTTTTTCTTTCTCTAGACATCGACTAACATGTTTGTTTCAAAACCACTAACACATACATTCACATACACACCTTCAGCAGGATTCTTAAGATATTGCTTCCCACATGTAGCTCATAGATCAATTTAACTATACAGCACTGCCCTTGGTTATCATCTCTCCTGAAACCATGTGGAATCCTCATCTTCTCTAATCCCGGTCTATAGTATTTCCAAAGTACTTTACAAGCCCGAAGTAACGGCCTCTAATGCCTTGCAGCAGCTGAGCTGGTAGCACACATGATATCTTAAATGTAACAATCAAAGGAGTACGCTGGACCTTGGTATTTCCGCTGGCTTGCAGATGTGCTGTGTTCAGATCCAAAATCGCTAATGTCAATTTTAGATAAAAGAAGCTTAAAACAAAATTGTCTTCTTGCCTTGTGTCAACAGCTGAGCCAGGGCAAGGAAATGCTCTCCGATAGGAAGGCTGCATGGATTGTATATCAGTTATCTGACCCCTACAATAATTTTTTGGGGGTGTGTGTGTCCATGAGCAACCTTGCTCAAGATTTATGTAACGGAGGGCATTGTTTTATTAATCTACACCATGTGGGACTCTCCAGGTGCTAAGCTTTGATCTTCCTGCCCTCTGGTGCATTAAGTTTTCTATACTCGTTGACAATGATGTTTGTGATTTAAAGCTCTCTTTTTCCTTACTACAGAGGGGGAAACAAAAAAAGGTTTAGATAACTCTACCTTGAACCAGAGACCCTCAACTACTTCCCTTCTTTGGTCTCAGTTTAGTATAAAATTCACTGTGATTCTGTTTAGGAGAATTTGATCGGCACTCCAAGGAGTGAAAGAATATCTTTCTGAAACATTTTACAACATGTCAGGTTACTCTGGAGATGCCAGACTTGGCTGACAGGGGACGCTTGGCCTTTGTCAGAGTGGTGTGCGGAGATGGAAAGCACAGGGTGATTTTCCATTGCTCCCCATTACGAGGAAGAGGGAAAAGGGGGTGGAGGGGACACAGACATTCAGAAACCCAAGGCTATCGTGAGCCAAATAGCAGTAAGAAGAAAATGATAAAAATTTTTCTATAAGCAGAATAATGAAGCAACCTGATTTATTATATTTCAGAAAATATAGTGTTATGTTGGAGGGAAAGGTAAAGAAATATCAAGCAGGCTATAAATATACACTGGTGAAGGATACAGACCCTGGTGTCAGATTGCCTGGCCAAACCCCATTTCTGTTACTTACTAGTGCCAAAGTCCCCATCTATTAAATGGGGATAATAGTAGTATCTAACTCCCAGTTTGCTAGGGAGATTAAATGAGCACTTAGAACACGGACAGTATGTCCTAAGTGCTATGTAAGTGTCTGTTAATACCTTACCCAAGTCCTTTGTGTATAATACCTGTAATTTGCAACACAAATTACTTTTTCCTTTTATTCTCACATCCATTATTACATAGTGTGAAATTTTGGAACTTTCTGGGCTGACAGAGATCAAGGCTTGATTTCTAAGAGGTATGTAACCAGCAATCCTTTCACTGGGGAAGAGACTAGCTTCCAGCTATGTAGATTTGTTCAAGAACACTATTAGCAGAGGATGAAATCAGGAAAGAGGCACAGTGGTGTTCTAGGGTCATGGAATCTCTGCGGCTCTGGAAGGTCACCCCTATTTTCTACCTTGCAGGTCAGGGGGATCCCCTTTCCTTCGTCTGCATCTGTAGGAGAATACGAAAGGGTGTGCTTGCCCCTGTCACCACAGATTAGTTTTGCTGCTTCTTAAACTTCATATAAATGGGATTGTATGCTAGGAACTCCTCTGTGTCTGGTTTTTTCACCCAGTAACAAATCTAAGATTCATGCATGTTTCTGCATGTATCACTAGTTCATTCTTTTTCATTTCTGTATGAATATGTCACAGTTTATTTACTTATTCTACTATTAAGTTGTTTTCAATTTTTGGATGCTGACAATAAACCCTGAACATTACTTTTTAAAAGGCATTTTAATAGTATCCTCCACCAACAATTTCGTATCGATGTATACACTACCTTTCTTCTTGCTCACACTCGAGTTGAGTTGCATTCAGGAAGCTTAGATGTTCTCTAAGCATTTTTTAGGGTCTTCACTGTCTTTTAGAGATGGGTTTAATCGTCTTTATTAATAATTATCGTTAGCTGAATAGTAACTAATGACCATCAGGTGAGACTCATCATGTTATTTGTGAAACCCCTGAGCGATTCCATGACACGTGTGGTCTAGTTCAAAAGAAAGACGAGAGCAATGCCAAGATGCTGAAAGAGTCAAGTTTCTAAACTAGTATACTTGAGACACAAAAGGTTTCTCTAAGGCTGCTACATCCATATTCATTTTGAGGAGATGAGAGTGGGATGCTTTGAAGCCAGTGCCACTGCTAGACACAGGTGTTCCAGGATTGCATTTCTTGCTCATATAAAGGAGGCAGAAGTTAAGAGGCAATTTACCATCGAAGCGTAAGAGAGAGGGCAGGCCTTGCTCTCAAGCAGCCTGGCTGTCCTGCATTCCTCATCAACAGCCGGCAAGGGCAACACAATGGGAAATAGATGGAACGGTTGTGGGGGACTAAAGGTTAGGGTATAGCGGCCCCATTAGCCCCCTTCAGGATGCGCGGAAAAGGAGAAACAGCCTTACGGGACTTTGTGGTACTTGGATATATGCCAAAGAGAGGAAAAGGAAGGCGGCGGAGAGGGCCAGAAAGTCCTTTTATTTTTTTGTTTAGAAATACTTACCTACTAAGAGGGCATTCATTAAATTAGGGCGATTGACGTCGTTTGGCCCAGGACTGAGGGTTTTCCATGGGCATGAGACTTTCAGTGCTAAAATTAGGAAAGTCCTGGGTAAACCGGGCACTTGGGATAACAATAGATTTAGCAGATCCCTCAGGGTTCTAGACTGTTTGTGCTACAAGGGATCATCTAATCCAGGGGGTGTAAAGTTTATTCAGCAGGAAACCAGCCTCCCTTCATTTGAACACAGAGACTTAGGGCATTAGTTTAGAAACTCAGCCTGATGAAGTGGAGTGCCCTGTTCAAAATAGGGAAATCTCCATCCAGCCTAACTACCCATTTTGTAGATAGAGAAACTGAGGCCGGGGGGCATCAGGGACTCCAGGCAGTGCATGTATTTTGTGACAGGCCTCAGACTGAATTTCCAGTTTTGCTGTTTGAGTTGTTCTTGGCTGGTTATCCTCTACCATTGTCGCTCAAAGTGTGGGCAGGACACCCCCAGCCCATCAGAATCCTAGGTGCTTGTTAAAAATACTCACCAGGGGGCGCTGTCCCAGGCCTACTGTTTTAGAATTTCTTGGAGAAGGGCCTAGGAATATGCACGATGATAACAAGTTTCCAGGTAATTCTTATGAACAGGTGAACACTTAAGTCTTACCATTCCTGCCCTTTACTCTGGGATTCTTCCCTGAGAAGTGCGGACGACCACGTACTCCTATAATCTCTCAATCTCACCATCTGTAATTTGGGTGCTAGAGTTTACTGCAGGTTACTGGATAGGATAATAAAAGGGCTCCAAATCTTGGGGAACAGGCAGGCTCTATAAACCAGTTCCTTCTGCTCACACTTCTGCCTGTCCCAGCAGGGCTGAAGCTGGGCTTTTATCCATCAGCTGAGAGGCGTGTCTCACCGATGCTGGCCTAGGCCGGCTCTGGGATTCGCTCCCTTGCATCATGAAGAGCTTACTCTGTAACTGCAGCAGAAATATTCTTTTCCTTGGACAGAGGGAGGCGAGTCTTCCTCAGATCCTATTGAGAGGCTCTGCCCTGTTGCCCCAGATGCTTTAATTCCTCTGCTATCAGTCCCAGTGGGTCCTGTGGTGACGCCCAGGACATAAGCCAGCATGGCGTGGCTTACGTGACTTTCCTAATTTCTTTCTCTCATTTTCTTTCAGAAGCATCCTCTCCTTCTGTATCATGTCCTTGGCTTTGGCTTTGAGAAAGCTGATGGGCACAGGAGATCCAAACGAGGATGTCTTGCCTTGTAACATAAACACTGAGTTGAAAGCAAACCAAAATTACCATGTAGATATATAAATGTATCAGGGGAAAGAATGTGTGTGGGGGGGTATTTTCTTATGAAAATATCCTACTGTTATGATCCTGGGTAGCTAATATAAGTATTAATAAATAGCGACCCTTGTGCTGAATTCTCCTACATTATCTTCTTTTAAGCTTAAAATTCTTAATTTTTTTTACAATTAAAATTGTTTCAGCTTTAGTCTATATGTTGGGTTTGCCTCCCTTTCTTCATGGGTAACGCAAATAATACTTTCTTCTGCCCTCATTCCCAGACCCTTCCTCACATGCCACCCTTAGCCAAGCAAATAAAACCAAACCAAACTGACTGTGGACTTGCAGAGCATCAGAAGCTGGCTGCGAATCACGAATCTCTAGAGGAGTAATGTTCGTCCACTGTCATTGAGGTCCGCGGGTCTCCGTGCCAGTTTCTAAGCTGAGCAGGGCACCATTCTGGTTCTTCTCCAAGGTTCTACTCTCAGCATGAGCTTGGCCTCCTGCTCCGGCTGCGCCTTAAAGCAGTCAGTTGGATCTGACATGGCTTTGGGTGGCTCGCCAAGGGTGGGATTGGCTCTTCTTGAATGTTCTTGAGAACATTCAGAATTGGTGGTGGCAGATTGGGCCACTAGGATTATTTAGCCACATCCTGCTCAACTGAATATGTCCACACGCAGCCTAGCTACAGAATTCTAAAATCCCACGTTTCTAGATTCCTTAGCTTTTCCAGTAGACTGGAAGAAAACACCTTTGTGCCTTCTCCCTGGTTAGGAATGTGCAGTCACACGTACAGCGCTGAGGCCCACTGGCACAGCTGCTAGTCACCACTCCCGCACCCTTGCTGCAGCACGTGTGGCATCCCTGGTGGCGTCGGGGGAGGGGAGGAAGGGAAAAGGAGAGAATGAGTTTCATACTGCCAAGGTCTTTAGGAGCATTCGGTTGGAACACTGACCATGCAAGGACCTTGCCAACACATGGTGGCCCGGAGTCATGGTGAGGGCAGAGATCCCTCCCCAGCTAAAAAGGGGTGCTGCTGCAGTGGGGTGGCTGTGGGCACAGGCAGGCCCACCATGCCTCCCTTTCCTGGTAGGATTCTACCCAGCCCTATCTTACTGTCTGTGACTCTCTCTCTAGAGCTAACTGCCCCTGACTAGACCAACCCACCCCCTGGGAACCTGCTCCCCAAGCTGCACCCACCTTTGGCTTGTGACCTGGCAAATCAGTCAGCTTTTGCTGCTTACCTAACAAACCACACCAGAATGTAGTGGCACATGATGACAAGCCTTTGTTTTCATCTCCACAGGTGTGTGAGGTGGCTAGGCTGGCTCTGCACTGTGAGTTCCTTCTGGGCCTCGGGCTGAGTAGGCAGCAACCATCAGGAGTGATGGAAACCTATCAGACCTCTTTGGGGCCAGTGATCATACCTGACAAACCATCACTTCCACCCACAATTTCTCAGCTAAAGCAAGTCGCAAAGCTCAACATCACTGGAGCTGGGAAATATCTGCCCATGGAGGTGGGGGATGGAATCATTATTTGCTGAGTAAGAATCGAATCTACCATTCCCCTGTGGTCTCGGCATCGACAGAGCACAGATCTTGGCACTAACCTCTCCGGGATTCCAGATATATTGGTGGGGTGTTTCCAGCAGGAGAATCTGCTGCTAGGATTTAGCTGTGTCTCCATATCTCTGACAAATTGTGGATTGGGCCTGCCAGAAATAGATATTTAATAAATATCACATGAGAAACTTTAATATCTTTTCAATTTCATTTTTAGTAAATTAGAGGCTTCTATATGAAACCGTAGCTCTGAAAGAAATAGCAACTAAAGCCCCAACTCAGACTTTTATATTTGAAGTTGATGAGGAAGTGGTTCAACACCAGCATGGCCTCATTACCAATCTGGGCTCCACAGCAGAAATAACTAATTGATGGTGGATTTCTTTCCTGCTGACAGAGAATGTGGTGTTAGATAAAATTTCAAGGCAGCACAGAGCACCACTGCTAATAAATTGGATGGTGAGATGGTCCCTTGGCGTCATCCCTGACCCAAGAGCTTGAGTACAGGTAGGTGACACTAAAAGTGTGACAGTGTGACATGTCAATGGCATTGCATTTCTGGGGATGGTGCGAGGCAGCACCAAACTCCAAGAGGTCCTGGGAATGGGCCTGGGGTCCTCTCATCCATGGGCGGGCAAGTAGGTCAGCTGTTTTGGGCAAGGAAACCACCTTCTGGTGCTGAGGAGACCAGTGAGCAGAGTTAGAGATCCGTTTCTTTAAAGCACTGTGCGGGCAATGACTTGTCAGCTGCCAATCCAGAGGATATTCTAAAAGGAATGCTTTTTGGGCAAAGCCCTGAGACTCTGGAACTCAGAAACCATTTTGTGACAGTTTCATTTAAGATAGCCACTTTGTGGTGGAACAGAATCCCAAGGGGATGCCACCTCTAGTGATTCAGAAGCTAGGGTATGCCTTGGAAAAGATAGGAAATGCCTTGAATGAATAGGTTTGGGTAGAAGAGTTGCAGTATAGAGGTACGGGCGGGGTAATAGTCCAGGGGGGCTACCGATAGAGGAGGGGGCAAACACGGCTCCGTGAAATGCACGTGCTCCATCCAACCTGCACGGGGTGTTTGGGAGAGGGCCTTGCTGTCTGTATTCCGGGCACTGCTGTGGGTGCCATAGATATGAGCAGAAGGAGGTCTCTTAAAATGGCAGGTAGATACTCTTTCTAGCCATCTGGGAGTTGGGAGCCCTAATAGGATAATAAAGAGAATGGGGTTGTGATGCCGAGTGAGGACTTACTTTCCCGACTGGGCCAAGTGTCAAAATGATGTTTTTGATTATGGTCACAGACCCTCGGCTAAAGAAAGCATAAAATTGACTTATCCACCATCCAGGAAAGTCCTGTCTGGGGAACTGGAGGCTACTATGGCTCTCAGATCTAATTCTGGAGGTCAGGGATGGTTGGGTTTTTATTATTCCTGGTATTCCCAGTGTCCTGCTCATTGTGTGGTATATAGTAGGTGCTCAGTAAGTACTCATTGCTTTGAAAGACAAAAGGGTCTGAAGGATCCCTTTGAGGAAGCTTGTATCCCTGGTGAGGGATATAAGGTATTTTGTGTTGGGGGTGGAGGTGAGGTCAGCTCTTATAAGTGATATGAAGAAAGATGGCCAGTGTCCAGGCTGCCTTGTCTGTCAGCAGGATGGGGGAGGGTATTCCATATGTGCTCTGAATGTGTAGCACATAGGAGTAAGGGTCCCTGAGAATAGGGGACAGAAAAATTACCAGAGTGCCTTTAAAATCTGGCTGTTTCTCTATCTTACGTGAAGGAATTCTTGGACTGGGTGGAAAACGTAGCAAAGGACTTAAATGGCTTGCTGGAGAGAGTGCAGAGGGGCTCGCAGCCTCAGGCTGCCTGTGTCTGAGTCCAGTCTGTAGAATGCACAGATGGGTAGACCCAGAAATCTATTGACATGGATCTGTAGACACAGGTCTGATTGATCCTCCTGGAAAAGAGAGAGGCGTGTAGACGGGTGGTTCAGTACCATGGCCTTAAGCGTACAAGAAGAAAGGCATCCTGTCCAGTGAGGTAGTATCTATCCCTGAGGTTTTTGCTTCTGGCTCCATCAGCCCCAGCTTCATCTCTAAGTCCTACTCAGGGAGAATTTTTTTCACCCAACACTTTATAATAATATATTGAGGCCATGAGTCCTTCTGCTTTGGGTTCCACGTGGACTTGAGCACATCAGTACCAGCAGTGTCTGGCTGAGGAGATGGTGCTGCATAGATGCTGGTGGATCTTGCAGAAGAGGCGGTGCTGCCTGGCAGAGTGGGCTGACCTTTGGCAGAAACTAGGTTACCTGGCAGAAGCCACCGTATCCAGCAGGCAGCCGTCGCTGCCTGTTAAGTGGATGGTGGTGTCCTGCAGAACAACAAGAACTCCTCAGGAGTGTCTTTGTGGATCCCTGTGGGCAGTCGTGGCTTTAGTGGCAGATACCACTGAAGGATGCAGGGAGAGAGGAGGAAATGCAATGCTATAGGGTAGCTGATGAGGCATATTTAGGATCAGGTTTATCATACTCCCTGAAGACTCCCAGAAATAACCAGCAGTGGGCAGGCATTATCTGCAGTGAATTGCAGTTACTGTACTTGCAGGTGGAAAGCCAGCCAGCAAAATAATGATTATTGATATAAATTTGTTTCCTATTGAAATGCTGGTTTGGTGTGGCCCAGAAAATCTAGGCCATAGAAACTTTGCTATTGGCTCCACTTCTGGCCCCTTCACATGCCCTACAAACATTCTGTCGCTTTGGCCACTGGACCCAGAAGTCTCTTTTCTGAACTCATCTTCTCTGAAGGCCAAACAGGCCTTCAAGTTTAGAATCTGTTTCTGTTAGGAGCGACCACTGATCATATAGAGTGGAGGTTGAAAGTGTGGGGTCTGGTTTCTGAGCCCTGGAATTCATTCCCAGCTCTCTCTTGAGTAGTTCTGTGATCCTGGGCAAGTTACATAATCTCTCTGAGTTTCAATTTCTTCACTTGGGGACAATCATGTTAATAGTACTACTCTGATAGTTTTTTTTTTTGGTGTGTGTGTGAAAATTATGTGAAAAATTACGCAGAGAAGTAGAACAGTTCCTAAGTAGCTGCACCATTCATATGATAATTTATTAAATCATTCAACAAATACTTATTGAGCACCTACTATATGCCAGATCTCAGTGAAATAAGGAACAAAGTCTTCCTTAGAAAGTGAGAAGGGGTTGGAGGCAATCAGGAAAACAGAGTAGGATTCCTGAACAGCTCTGAGGGATTTGAGAATCTTTCCTTAAAAGGTTGAGAAATACACAATTTATGAATAGGGGTACTATGGTTTTCAACCTTTGATTTTTTTTTTTAAAGCAGAGGAACCACTTATTCAAAGAAATCCTGTGGAGGCCCCCAGTATATTAAAGGTTAAAGGGAAACTGCTCTAGTTGAGGCGGGTGGGGGAGCTGTAGCCTTCTCCACACGTGGACCCAGCCCCTGTCCTTTGTGAATGTCTTTCTGGTTCTTCAGTAGGATCTCTAGAGATCTGGAGAATTCGGTTTGGAAACCACTGTTAAAACACTTGCCCAATATAAAACCCTCAGGCATCAAAGCAGAAAAGGAACTCTAGGTCTAGCATCACATTTGCCATTCAGACTTGTAAACAGCCCAGCCTTTCATATACTTGTATCTAAGTTTTATGGAAGTTATAAAAGGCAAAGAAAATATAAGAATCATTTTATATGCAAAAGTCAAAGGGCAGGAAAGTAGACTTTTCCCATCATGAGGTCATAGTAAGGATGTGGATGTGTGCTGCTACTACAGGGGAATGCAGAAGTGAGACCAACAAGCCAATCCACCACAGTGCCCATGGAGCACAGTGTGATCACCACTGGTGACAATGACATTCTCTTCCTCTCTGCCTGGACTACAGCCCAGCTTCCACACATTAAGAATCCAGACCTGTTTTGGCACCTGGAGGTTTCCATGCATTGGAGGTAGCACCTGGTAGATGTGATGACAGTGACCAGCAAGATTGATGGTACTTGGTAAGATGGTACAAACAGTATGTTCTGGAAACTGTATCAAGTGCCTACAAGCAGTTTAGTGTATCAGGGATTTCAGCAGAAGGCATTGGTAACAGGAGGCAGAGCAGAGAGAAGGAAAGGGCCAGCCCTTATAGTGGCTACCAGGACTTGTGACAACATGTTAAACAACTCCTAGAGACCGCTCAAAACAACTAGGAGTGACTTTGGGTGGCTGTACTAGTTTATTGATACTGATGCAACACCATATATTCCAATAGGTTGACATGGCATGATTGGTTTTCAACAATCAGAGTCTCAGACTTGAAAATGACCTTAGATGCATCAAATTCAACCCTGTACTCCATAACATCACAGATAAATGCCATTTAACACTTGTTTGAACACCTTCAATGACAGATGACTCACTCCCACGAGGCAGCCCATCCAGCTGTAGATACCAACATTGGCAATGACCTCCTTAGCACGTGACATGCTGGACTAGAAAGCAGGAAACACACATCAGGGAGGCAAAAGTCCTGAATGAAAAAAAAGAGGTTTGTGAAGAATTGCTGACTTAGAGAAAAGGTTGTTTTCCTTGTTTTCAGAGGGAGAAGAACAAGGGAAGGAGAGGTCAACAGAAGACAGAAAAAATAGGAACTATTTTTCTTTTTTGCTTTCATGTTCTATGTCAGTTTGCAAATTAATTAATGTGGTTAAGAGGGAATAAAGCCCAGAAAGTGGAGGATGTGTGAGCACACTTGGCTGCTCTCTAATGATTATGTCTGTGATGCCTAGGTAGGAAGGGACCTTGGGGTAAGATCTACAAGTGGTTCTGCTACAAGCAGACAGATTAAATCTAACACTTAGCTAAAGTCTGACCCTGGTTTACATATTCCGTTTCCCATCTCATGAATTCCTCTCAGATGAAGGAGCAGATAGCCAGGGGTATGTCAGCACTGAGTAATGTCAACTAAGGAATGGAAATGTTATCCTATGGTTCTACTCTGATAAACCCAACTTGAGAGCTGATAAAAACTTGATGATGAGTCCTGGGCACAAGTCTGAAGACACTTTATATAATATAATTACAAACTTTGCCCTCAGTGTTAAACTTTTAGGGAGTTGGGAGCCAAAGCAGCCCTCAGGTGGTTTCAACAATAACACCAAGATCAACTGTCAAGTCAGCCGGGAACTAGTCAGACTGGTTTTTCGACCTCTTAGGTATAACCAACCAGAGAATAACAACCACCACCAACAAAGTTTAAAGATTGAATTTTACGGATCATCCCAAGAATGGAAAAATAAGCACCACATGTACTCACCAGAAAATTGGTTTCCCTGATCATCACCTAAGTGCACATTTGGGAATAACACCAATTGTGTATTTGACAGAGGCGGGGGGTGGGGGGGTGGGGGGAGGGGGATGAGTGTATACCTATATGATGAGTGCAATGTGCACTGTCTGGGGAATGGGCACGCTTGAAGTTCTGACTTGGGGGGGACGGGGGTGGGGGAGGGGATGGGTGTATACCTACAGGAGGAGTGCGATGTGCACTGTCTGGGGAATGGACACGCTTGAGGCTCGGACTCGAGGGATTGGGAGGGACATGGGCAATATATCTATGC
>CM052443.1:74802972-74858088 GCA_028533085.1 Varecia variegata
AATGGGCACGCTTGAAGTTCTGACTTGGGGGGGACGGGGGTGGGGGAGGGGATGGGTGTATACCTACAGGAGGAGTGCGATGTGCACTGTCTGGGGAATGGACACGCTTGAGGCTCGGACTCGAGGGATTGGGAGGGACATGGGCAATATATCTATGCAGAACTTTTGTACCCCCATAATAAGCTGAAATAAAAAAAAAAAAAAAAGATTGAATTTTAAACTTTTCAACAAGCTGTGTTGACATGTAGCTACAACCTTAATGTGCAAACCACTTCAAGCAGAGCGAGTTTTAAAAGCTGTAAATTAAAATCACATTTCTTTTGCAAGCCCTTGAAACCTCTGAGAAACAAATAAATCAGTCAGATTGTCCCCTGTTGAGAATCCAAAATTTTCTTCAGCAATCTTGGAGCTCAAAAAAAAAAATTAGAGCAGAAACTGAAAATGTAGTTTTAGACTAGTGATTTGCTGCCCATCAGAGGGTAGGACTCAGATTGTTGTTTATTCAATTCCATGATAGACCCCGTCTCCTAAAGCTTTCCTCTTAACCCCTGCTTCAGATCCCACCACCATGCTGGTCAGTTGCAGCTGGGCTTTTCTGGTATAGCCTGAGTGTGGTGGTCCGGACTAGAGCCAGATGCCACTGTGGTGGCCTGGCCAGAGTGGAGCAGAGGGCATGCTATGGGCCTGCATGGCAGTGGGCCGCCTCTCAGGAGTGGAGCCTCATCAAAATGGCCATAGCTGAGGTCTTTATAAAATCAAAAGAACATCAATTTTGATCAGAAATATTTTGCTCTAAAATACCCATTATAAGAAGTAGAAACATTGGGATTTCTCAAAGCCAGGATTGAGACATGCTGAGAAGATTAGGAATGATTACTACCGTATTAAAACATGTAGGCTTTTGATCACCACTAAATTAGATCAGTTAGACATCCATGGTTCTAGCTGCGTTAGGGGAGACCCGAGGCTGTTTTTGGAATCTGGTTTGTGTATGTGCCTTTGTATCTCTATGGAAATAAACATGAACATTTTGGGATTGTGGCTGTATCCCAAGGCTAGGAAATGCCACAGTGTTCTCCCTCATACAACACCCCCACCTGAGAATAGCAAACTCACTCCTGTGGTCAAGGGAGAGGCAGAGGACCTTCAGCCTGCCTCAGTGGCTGGTTAAGAGTATGATTTTAGGGAGTTCACAAACAAATTCTTCAAGGGAGCCATTCCTTGAAAGAACGATGTAACCCTGTAGCTGCCAGCAGTGACTTAGCAGGGACACTGCCCTCTACTGGGTCCCAAGAGAGACTGAGTGTCTAATCATGGGCTAGCAAGTGACCATGTGGTCAGAAGTGTACATTATGAACTTGGGATGTCAGACCCCTTAAGACAATCTCTCACTGTAAGAAGGAAGTATTACATCTAGGGTTGGTTTGAGTAAGTTCGGAGGGCACAGGCAGCTGAATGAACAGATGGTGTGGACGCTATGTCACCTACCACCATTGCACCAATCAGATGCTTCTCCCTCAGCTCAAGCCTATAGTTTCATGGAGGTTTCTCTATGACCAGCTGGTAGAAGAGGAAAACCCTGAGCTTTGTTGGCACAGTATATTAGTGCAAGCCAAAGATAGCCATTGGACTACTACCCCACCCGGGAGTGGACCTGAAGGACAGTGCTGAGGTGCAGTCCTCATGGAGCGTGGAGCTTCAGGTGGAGAAAGTGGCCATCCAATTTGTGTGGGTGGAGAAGTGATCCAAGGTCAACATATGCAAAGACTATGGGCATGAGAGGTTGGCTTAGCTGGTCCTTGGTACATGGGACGAGCTTGGTTGGAAGATTGAGGACAAGGTGGTCTGGGGTAGAGTCATGTGGATGAGGCTGTAGGAGCAGGAACAAAGTATGAGGAACTTTTTGTTGTATAGTGACGCCCACCAGACGCCACTGTTGTGTAGTGACGCCCATCCACTACAGAAGTGTCACTAAATAACTCGGCAGATAAGATGTCAATCAGTTCTGCCCTTGGCCAACTTACTGGCAAGTTGATTACATTGGAACCTTTCTACTTGGAAAAATCAACAATTAATTCTGCACAGGATTAACATGTATTCTAGGTATGGGTTCTCCTTTCCTGCCCACAGGGCCTTTGTCAGCATGGCTATCTGAGGGCTCACAGAGTATCTGAAAATATGACACATGTCCTGCAAAACATCACCATGAAGCAAGGGGGCCACTCTATGGCAAAGGAGCCCTATGGTGAGCACAGGACCATGGATCCACCAGTCCTCCTCATGTCATACCATCTAGAAATTGCTGGCTTCCTATGATGGGGGCATGGCCTCTTCGCGTCAACAGCTGAGGCTCCAGCTTGCAGAGGATATCCTTTGGGACTGGAGCACTGTCCTGCAGGATGCCATATACATCTTGACCTGTGGCCATTGGGTAGAAAAGATGAGTCTCGGAACCAGGGCATGAAAGTAGGAGAGGGTCTGCTCCCTGTCACTTCCAGTGCCACACTTGGGGAATTTATGCTTTCCGTCTACAGTTTTAAGTTCTGTGGATATATAGGTCCTGCTTCCCAGAAGGGGATACTTCTGCAAAGGTTCAGAGTAGGAATCATATTAAATTTAAAGCTATGGCTGTGACGGGTCACTCTGGACTCTTTGTGCCAGAAGGAGAGCAAGCAAACCCAGGAGTCAGTCTGTCGGCAGGGCTGACTGACCCCTATCATCAGAGGAAGGAAGTAGGGCTGCTTCCATGTCATGGGGGCAGAGAGAAAAATGTTTTGCAGTCAGATGACCCACCAGGGCATCCCTTCCATGTCGATTCTCACTATAAGTGGACCATATAGCAACACTGACCTGTTAAAAGGCATGGAAGCATGAGTTCAGATCCTTCAGAGATGAGGTCTGAACACTCCACCAGTGGTCCAGGTGACATCACCTAGACCAGCAGAAATGCTAGCTGAGGGCAAAGGAGTCTAGAGTGGGTGGTTGATGAGGTGATGAGTTGATAACTATCTGTTCTAGCTCAGGACCAACTGAGAAACTGAGACTACTTCCTTAAATGAATCTTCCTTTTATAGGTTTCTTTAGAAATGTCGACCTGTCAGAACACCAGAGAAGCTGTGCCTGGAGGGACTGAACTCACTGTGGGAAACATAGGGCCCTGGGCAGTGCAGAGGCAGACTGCACGAGCCGCTGTTGGTGTCCTGCCTAGACCCGCTTTATGGGGCCAGGGCTCCCTCTCTCAGCTGCTCCAAGTGTTGGCTGCTAAGGGCTCACAGCTCCACGCATCTCCGGAGAAACCCCTCATCAGATGGGAGGCCATGCATTCCCCCTCTCTTGCAGGGGCAACCTGCAACCGGTGACAGCATGATACAGTAGTAGTGGTTGTAAGTTACTCAAAGATTATAATTCTGAGTTGTAATTCGTGCTCCAGAGCTGCCTGTGGGCTTAGGCTGAAGCTTGACTTCAGCTGAAACTTCACTCTGGTGCAGCCATCCTCTCCTGATCTATCCTACTCCTCTCTCTCCCATTCAGGTTTCCCCTGAGCTTCCACAGGAACCCCTCTTTCAGTTCTCCTTCTGGGGAACCCAACCCAAGACAGCTGGCCACCAGTAGAGATTTCTGTGTGGCAGGCAGCCCTTTCCTGTGAGCTCAGCCCACACTGTGAGGGCTCCCGAGACACCCCGAGGCAGGAGGGTGTGGCTCTGTCTGCAGAACACACAGTCAGGCTCCAAGCCAGGTGACTCCCTCTTAACATGGACCCTGGGATACAGCCCTGGCCTCACCAAGTACTTACCTTTTTAAAATTCAAGTCCAGCAGGGCGGGAAAACAGAACCTCACTTCCCTCACCTGGCATCTTCCGCTCCCCGTGGACTGCTGCTCTTCAGGCGCCTGGGGCTACTCTGTCAGCTTGAGAACAGGAGGGCAGTGCCTAGATGACACCTGGGGAATAAATTTACACACTGAGATAATGGTTTCCATGTTGGCTCTTCATAATTAACTGAACAGACTGGAGTTAAGTTTCATGTGTGAAAAACTTGTGAGGAACTCTTGACAAGAGATGAAGGTTGAGGAGGTGAGGTAAGGTTTTTAAAAACCTTTATGCTTCTTGGACTTTGTTCTTTCTCCCTCCCTCCATCCCTCCCTTCCTCCCTCCATTTCTCTCTATCTCTCTCACCCTCCCCCCCTTATCCTCTTCCCTCTTCTTCTTCTCTCTCCTCATAAAACCCTCCTTAGTCCTGTTTGGATTTTCAAGTGTCTATACAAACTTCACTTCCCAGCATGTGTGTGAAAAGAAAAATAGTCACATCAACAGATTATATTGGTGCTTCCATAATTTGAAAATTACATCTGCAGTTGTGTCTCTGATCTTGAAGGCAAAAAAATTGAAGGCTTTGCTATGTCTCCAGCAAAAGAAATTGAGAAAATAAATGGGATGGCAGGTGGTTGGAGCTGAGATGTTGCAGCACAGTGAATGGTGGACGCTGCTTCACTACCTGGGGAGGTAGCTCTCAGCCTTCTCAGTGCATCTCTGCAGCTTGTCTAGGGTGGGAGGGGGCTTGTTGTAAAAACATTCCATATTTGTGAAAATGGACCTTGAACTTCCCAGTTCCCCAGAGCCTGCCACGTTTGCAGAGAGAACAAAGGGCTCTATTCCAGTGCCTGGGGCAGATTTTGGCATTTTGAAACTTCACAGCTCATATTGCTGGCTGGGAGCTTGCCGCTCTCTTATGTGATTTATATGAAATGATGCCCCAATAAAAATTTGAGTTAGAACGGCTAGCTTCTGCCAGGAGGAGATTCTGCCTTTGTGATTCGACCCCTGGTTGGCCAAAAGGACTACAAGAATTAAGTTTTTCTTTTTTTGTTTTCTTGACAGAACAATGTTGGTATTGATAATGATCAATTGTATTTTCTTATTCAATTGTTCACTCAGCATCACAAGCCTTAAAAAAATTAAGAACCACCTTTGCAGATAACAGTGAGGCCCTGAGACCCTCAGTTCTCTGTTAAGGTCTTTCAGAAATTGGTCCTCTTTACCTAAGTGAGTTAAGTAACAATATTCTAATTCCGTAAATTCTCCATGCTTGCTGTTGTTTTTTTTTTCCCCCAGAGTGGGCTTTTGTGAGTAATGTATTATGATGTGGGGTTCTGTAACCTTTGCTCATGTTTCAGATGCATTTACTCTGACATGGGCAGTCTCATTCTGTGGCATTATTTTGGGACTTAAGTACAGACTTCAGATCCTCCTACAGGCTGTCCTTGGATGGTTTGGGGTAGAAAATGGATATGTTTGGTACACTTGGTCATCTGAAGTGCTCCCATCCCTGTTAAATACCGGTATATTGGATGCTCTATACATAAGTGGGTATCTATCTGTAGAATTCCTACTTACTGATAAAAATGGAATTATCTATAATAATTAACATGTTACTTCAGGGAATCCAAGTTCTTTTTTTTTTTTTTTTTTTTGAGACAGAGTCTCACTCTTTTGCTCTGGCTAGAGTGCCATTGCATCAGCCTAGCTCACAGCAACCTCAAACTCCTGGGCTCAAGCGATCCTTCTACCTCAGCCTCCTGAGTTGCTGGGACTACTGGCATGCGCCATCATGCCCAGCTAATTTTTTCTATATATTTTTAGTTGTCCAGATAATTTCTTTCTATTTTTTAGTAGAGACGGGATCTCCTTCTTGCTCAGGCTGGTCTCGAACTCCTGACCTCGAGTGATCCTCCTGCCTCGGCCTCCCAGAGTGCTAGGATTACAGGCGTGAGCCACTGCGCCCGGCCTAAGTTCTTGAAAATAATGCAATTTTTTATCCTGCATCCTCCCTATAACTTTTTTTTTAAACAAATACTTTTATGAGAGAAATTCTAAACTTTATTCTCTAATCTTGACAGATTTGGGAAAATCATTACCCAGCAGCAGACCAAACAGAAGACTTTTCTCCAGCCTATCATTGTGAAACCAGATGAATCACTTCCAATGTGGCCCCATCTCCCAATACAGCCCTCTTCTGTGTTCTCCCCTTGTAGACATTGCACCCGTCATTCTCACAGCCACCACTTCCGTTAGGTACTACAGCCATGCCCACACTGCGCTGCTCCCACCACCATTCTCCCTAACTTGCTGGTCCTTCCTCCCACTCTCCCTGCCTCTCCCGCAGAGCCTCAGCTGACGGCTCCAGCTCACCTACTTCATGCTTCTTCTGGACTCCTGTTACACTCATAATCAAGTCTACGTAGTTTAGTGTTTGTGTGTTCGCTAATAATTTTATGTCGACTTTAGTTTTTCAAACCTGTGTATCTAGCAGTAGTTATAATTTATTAAGCACCTATTATGCGTTAAGCTTGTTAATTATGTGCATCACCTCTAAGTGTTACAATAACCCTGCCAAGTATTATCCTTTTCTAAAGCTGAAGAGGTCGAAGCTCAGAGTGGTTAACAACTTGCCCAAGTGGTGAAGCTTGAATTAAAACCCAGAACTGTCTGATTCCAATCTTCATGTTCTTAATGCTCATCTCAGTCTTACTTCTCAAGGGCTGGCACTGTGTGTGTGTGTGTGTGTGTGTGTGTGTATTTAGTTTCACATTATTTAGCATGGGACAGTTGAGTGGAGAGTAGGTGACTATATAAATTCCAGAATGGCTCTGTCAGGCGCTATTTAGCATTTTGTGGTTTCCAGTAATGTTTCAACATAGATGTTTAAAAACTCATCTTCTGTTTATTTTAACATTTATTGAACATCTTGTCCATGCCACACCCTACCCCTGATGCTATGAATTCAGGGATGAATAAGGTAGAGTCCTTATCTTCCAGGTGCTTATAGACCGACCATATAATCTAACTTAACTGGCCCATCACCTGGAAGGATTACTTGGGGGCCTTATTTTCAGTACTGGTATTGATTTGTGCAAATGCACCCATTTTCTCTCAGCTTCATGACAAACAGGAATTTTTGTGATGCCTTGCTAGGTTCAACCTGTAACAAATATATGAGAATTAGAAAATCCACATGGAGAGAAGGACTCATAAGAACTTTAACCAACTAAGCAGTCACACATAATCGATCTTTTGCATTTTGGAGATATTTCTCTGTAATGGTGTATGTGATATGAGTTTGGTTGAGTTTTCCAGGGAGTCAATTCTAATTATATTTAAACAAAATACAATGTCTGGACGTGGAAGCACTAACTACTTTGCAAGGCTAGTATTTTAAGGAATTCTTAGTTCAATGAAATCTTATATTGACATTTCAAAATTCTTTAACTTTTCAAACTCCTAGGAAATTTTTTGAATGATGTTTAGAAAGGCCTTATTGCTATGCTTCTCCAGAGAATAAAGTGCAGAAGATTTGTGACATATATAATTTTTTTTCTTTAAAACTCACGGCCTTTAAATTTCTAGGTATATTCCTAGATATATTCTGTGTGATTGAAGTTTTGTGACATCTAACTGGAGAAATGGAAAGTTACACTCCAACACAAAACACTGGAAAGTTTATGGTGTATGAAATGAATTTTCCACACAATATTCTCAGTGAAGATGAGATGGGCATTGTGTTAAGGAAATTTCCAAACTCAGTATATCTAAGCCATACCAATTAAGGGCTATATATTTAATGTATGAAAAATTACTATAAAATGATTAACTTTCCTTTAAACATTGAAACAATTACTTCATTTTTTAAAAAATGGACCCAGCACCAGCTTTTTAGGTGACTATATGTATTTTGGATATAGTATGGTACCCCTGTGAGTTCTTCATGATATGTAGATGTAAAAAGAATATACAAACCGTTGACTAAATTAAGAGACACATTAAGTAGAAATATTTTATTTTCTGTCACTGGTGTATCATCACACACAAAATTTTATGTTGTGGTTCTGTTCACTCTTTTTAGCTTCTGACTCGCAGCCAACAAGATTTTCCTCCCAAATTTGCCCTTTTTTATTGAGTTGAAAGATTTGTCCCTCTCACTTCGCCTGGTCTGGGTCCTCCTATAAGAAATTTGCAGTCATGCCATGAAAAATGCCTGTAGCACAGACATATGCAAAGTATTACCACTTTGCTTTAATCACCAGAGCAGAGTCACTCCATGAATAATTTGAGCCACAAGCATCCTGTTGAAAACCAAGACCTCTGGGTTGTGAGTCATTTGTTCTTTCTGTGGCAGGTGTTAGGGTCAAAGCACTTTGGATCTTTACTGTGGTTTATAGAAAGGACAGTTAGCCATACGAGTCCCAAAGCTACTGCAGGCAGTGCACTTTCATTAGACGAATACTCCTTTGAGATGGTTGCATCCTGGAGGAGTTTGCTTTTCTCCCTGCAGACTTGAGTTTTAGGTTCTCACTGTAGTATTTCATATGGAAGCAACTGTTGATGGATTTTAGTCCTTCAGAGCTGGACCTTTTATCTGAGTTACAAAACCACCAACCAATTTCACAAGCCTATAAACCTGTCAAGTTCTGTTTTATGGAGAACCAGGTATGGACAATGGTGGGAGAAGCCTGTTCTGCTGCCACCTAGATCCCACATTCAATTTGGTTGAATCTTAATGACATTAACATTTAACAATGGTCAGGCTGAAAGTAAGTGGGGAAAAAGACTCTAGTACAATATCATTTGGGAGAAGGGTACTGTGAATACATGAAATCTTGATTAAAAATAACATAACTGTGGCTGAAAAATAGAATTCATTCATTCCTTTGTTCATTCATTAAAATCATACCAATTAGTGGCAATCAAAGAAGCTTATCAGATAAGATACAATGGTAATTTGTAAATGACATATTGATTTTATATAGGTAGATACCTGAAAAATTCCTGAGGGTGATAAAAATTTCTACCAAAAGATATATAATACATACAAATGTAATGGAGAATAATTTCTTGAAATGCCTTTTTTCCCTATTTTTCTGATTAAGAGTTTGAAATAAAAGTAAAAAAGTAATGATTACATTCAACAAATGGTTCTGAGAAAACTGAATATCCACATGCAAAACAATGAAGTTGGACCATTATCTAACACCATATGCAAAAATTGACTTAAATGGAGCGAAGACCTAAATCTATAAAACTCTTGGAAGAAAATATTGGGCAAAATCTTCATGACATTGGATTTGGAAATTATTTCTTGGATATGACACTAAAGGCACAGGCAACAATAAAAAAAGTATACAAATTGAACTGCATGAAAATTGAAAAATTTTGTGCATCAAAAGATACTATCAGCAGTCAAAAGGCAACACATGGAATGTGAGAAAATATTTGCAAATAATATACTGAATAAAGGATTCATATCCAGAATATATACAGAACTCTTAAAACTCAACAACAAAAAAACAACTAGATTAAAAAATAGCCAAAGGACTTAAATAGATATTTCTCCAAAGAAGAAACACAAATGTCCAATAATTGCACATTGAAAAGATGTTCAACATCACTAATCAGTAGGGAAATGCAAATCAAAACTACAATGAGACACTACCTCATACCCTTTAGGAGTAACTACTATGGCTACTATCAAAAACACCAGAAAACAACAAGTGTGGGTAAGGATATGGAGAAATTGGAATCCCTCTGCACTGTTGGTGTGAATGTAAAATGGTACGGCCACTATGGAAAACAATCTGGTGGGTTTCAAAAAATGAAAAATAGAATTATTGTATGATTCCACAATTTCATTTTTGTGTATATACCCAAAAAAATTGAAAGCAGGATCTCAAAGAGATATTTGTATACCTAAATTTATAGTAGCATTATTAACGATAGCTAAAATGTACGAGCAACTCAATTGTCCATCCACAAATGAATGGATAAGTAAAATGTGGTATGTACAATACAATGGAATATTATTCAGCCTTAAAAAGCAAGGGAATTCTGCCATATGCTACAATGTGGATGAACCTTGAGAACATTATGCTAAGTGAAATAAGCCAGACACAAAAGGTCAAATACTGTATGATTCTACTTATATGAGACACTTAGTGTAGTCAAAAACGGAGAGATAGAAATTAGAATGGTGGTTGCTAGGGGCTGAGGGATGGGGGAATGGGGAGTTATTGTTTGATAGGTATAGAGTTTCGGTTTACAAGATGAAAAGAGTTCTGGAGATGGATGGTGGTGATGATTAAACAACAATATTAATGCATTTAATAATGCAGACTGTACACTTAAAATGGTCAAGATGGTAAATTTTATGTTATATGTATTTTACCACAATAAAAAAATTGTTGACAAAAAGCAGCAATGGTTCTACCCACTAGCAGCCATAGGCAATGTCTATATTCTGTCTCAGAAGAATGAATAGCTTCTTTGAATTTTTGTGATATGCTAGAGAAAGCCTCCAGCAAGTCTTTGGAAGTTTCCAAGGGAAAAGGCTGGAACTTCCTGTGACATGGTGACCAAGAAGGGTGGCCAGTTCAGGAGCTGACCTACACCTCCTCCTGTGCCATGTCACAGGAATAGCAGGCCCACTGAGGGGGGTGGCATGTGAATTGTGGGGGATGGAGCACTAAGTGATGTCGCCTTCCGAGGCAGGCAAAGGACCTGGGGCAGAGCTGGGAGGAGAGAGGAGACGCTGCAAGCAGATCATCTGCCGCCTTCAAATGGCCCATGCTTGCTTAGACAAGGGCCAGCACAGGGTGACCACTGAGACGCTTATTCAAACAGCAGAGGACCTTCCTATGTAAAATGGGGACACTATAATAAGAAACTCATAAATGAGAGAAGGCATGGTAAAAGATTTGGTTATAGTGCTTTGTGTATGATAAATAATAAATGTTAGCCTTGATTTTTATCATTTTTCCTTTTATAATCTTGTCAAATTTATACATTCTGTCTTTTATGAAGTATTTGCCAACCAAAGGTAAACTTCAACCCAACTTGCCTCCATATTTTCACAAATTCAGAATTATGGAAATTTCAATTTGAATTATATATGTTGTTCATATTTATATTGTTAATGGTAAGGATGATTATTTTATATTTGTCACTTGAAAGTAATTCATACTCACTATAAAATGTTATAAAACTGAGAAAAGTTAAAGGTAAGTAGAATTCACTCATGATCCTTTTACTTGGGGTTAGCTACTATTAATTTTCATATACTTCCTTCTAGTATTTTTGAATACACACATAGTGTATATATGCACATATAACAAAATTTGATATATATGTATATTACAAAATTGGAATCATTACTATATATAATTTGTACCATGTGTTTTTAACATTAACAATTTATCATAAACATTTACCTATGTTATTAAATATTCTTCAAAAATATGACTTTTAATTTCTACCTAATATTCAATTACAGAACCATACTATAATTTACTGAATCTTTTCCTGATGTGGGATCATAACTGGGTGATAAATATTTTTGTACATAAATCTTTTACTACATCTTTCATTTACTTAGGATAGATTTCTAGAAGAGGTATTATTGACTCAAAAGTATGAGCATTTTTATGACTCATAATGCATATTGCCAAATAGCTTTCCAAGTTAAGTTTCCAATAGCAATATATGAGAATACTTGCTTTTCTCACCTGACCAGCATCAAATATTACCTTTAAAATGTATTTCAATTCAATAGAAATTTTAATTTGCATTTTTAAAAATTACTAGTTGAACATGTTTTCCATTTTTCACATGTTTAGTGTCCACTTAATTTTTTTCTTTCATGAGTTTTCTGCTTATTTTCTTTCTCTCTTTTCAATTGATATATTAGTGTTTCTCCTGTTGATTTTTGTAAGAATTTTAAAATCTAGTATAGACATTAATCCTTTATAATATTTTTAGTTAACAATCTTTTTAATGAAACACTTGATGTTTAATTTTATTTGGATTCTTTTAAAAAACATATAGAAGTTTAAAAATTTTAGTGTATTAAAATATGCCAATACAGTTTGGACATCTCTAATCCGAAAATCTGAGACTCAAAATGCTCCAAAATTCAACACTTTTTCAGTGCTTACATGACCTTCAAAGGTCATGCTCAAAGGAAATGCTCTTGGAGCATTTCAGATTTTAGATTTTTGGATTAAGCATACCTATTTGGTATGTATAACACAAATATTCCAAAATCCAAAAGAAAAAAATGTAAAATCCAGAACACTTCTGGTCCCAGACATTTTGGATAAGGGATACTCAACTATTTACTTTGTGATTTGACTCATTATTCTATACTTTGAATGGCCTTCCTTGGCCTCAGATCAGTTACAGAGCTTCCTATATTTTCTTGTGCTATATTTAAAAAGATGTATGACTCGAACTTTTATGGAAGTTGTTTTGGCATATGACATAAGACAAGACTCTAACTCTGAGTTAGAGAAACAAGCTGTGGAGCTGAAGGCTTGTGTAGGTCCTATAGGATGGGCTCCCTGGAACTTTCTCCTTTTCTCCTTTGTTACTGAGTTAATCCACACTGAGCTAATTGAGAAGGGATTGATTTTGTTTTAACCCAGAATACAGGATTTAACTCATAATATAGGATTATTAATGACCTTTTCTCCTTGCTCTCACCTTGTGTGCTAAGAGTTTTGTATCAAGGAAGGTAGTAAATTTTTAAACGTTGATTTATTAATATCTAATTTTTATATTATGTCTGAAGAATGTGGCCTCTATTTTCAATTCATTGAGATTTTCCATTGTGTCTCATCATGTCACATAATCATGTTCTCATTCATTTATTTTTATTTTTAACATCATTTAAATAACCAAACAATTCCGTAGAGCTTATGCTGAAGAACAGTTGTCACTCCCCTGCCTCCAACTTCTACCATCTCTCCCCTCTTGGGGGCAACCACTTGCAGCTCTTTTAGCAGATTTTTTTTAGCATTTGCCTCCGTGTCTCTATGTATAGCATTTTCACATTGCTACCTCCCACAGTGCAAGTACGAGGACTTATCCTTCGGATTTCTGCAGTCACACACAGACACACAAACATACTCAGGGTCCTCATCCCCCACTTTCCCCTGATATATTCATATATTTATTAGTATGTGGTAATTTTGGTTTGCTTTCGACCCTGTGTTTACGTTCTTGTTGACTACGTTAATACCACTCATAGCTGAGGAGCACGTGGATGGGGCTTATTGGTGTCATTGTAGTTTGAGTTGACTGGGCTGTTTCACCGGGGAACCAACCTTTGAGGGCAGAAGACTTGCTGGCCTGCATGGGAACTGTCCAGGGAAGGGGGCTGGCAAGGAGGGGGGTGGTGATCAGAATGTGGGCTTAATCCCTTCGTTTTTGGTATAGTCCAGGGCCCTTGCCCTCACCTGTATCTGATGTCACCTTGTCCAGAACTTTCACTTGTACTGTCTCTATAGAATAAAATTCTGGCTTTATAGAGGGTTGGGGGAAGAGATGGGCTGTTTGCCTGTCCACCTACAGTAGGGACAGTAATTAGTTCCTAATTACTACTTATAGGGACTTGCACAAATCCTTCTTTAGTCTGACCTTCACCTCCCCTCCCCCTTACAGAAGTACCTGGTGCTGCCAATTTCTGAGTCTTTCGGGTGTTCTTCAGGGTGAATTGCATTGTTCCCACTGTCAGCTTAGGATTCAGCTTTCTTAGGTCTGCAAAGTCAATTACCATGCATGGACCATCTGCTTTCCAGCTTCCAAAATTTTGTTGCTGTTTTCATTTCTCTGGTTCTGTTCTCTTTATTCTTATGGGTTTATGTCTTTATAAAGATTCCTGTATTGTCATTTCAATGAATGGGGATTGTTGGGGGAAGTTTATCCAAATACAAGCACTCACTCTTTCTTCTTTACCTAGTACCCCATTTTTTCTTTATTAAATACTATGTGTTCATCATAGAAAAACTGGAAAATACAAGGTAGCAAAAATATTTAAAAACCACTCATAATTTTGCCTTCTACACATACTCATTTTTCATATCGTTTTGGTATACAGCTTTCAAGATACATATATTTTCATTTATTGAATATATTTTAAAAGAAATAGGATTATGATTTGAAGACTTTTGGTAACCTCATTCAAGGTCATCTTAACCTGGCAATAAATATAAATTTGCTTTATTCTTCATGATAATCTTAATTGAAACAAGCAAAAAAGATTATCTAGGTGATTTTTAAATATAGTTATAATGTGAATACAGATGCCAAAGATATTCTTACTTTTAGCTACCAAATCATAATAAACAAAGACTTAGAAAATGGGAGTGGGGAGGGGTCTAGAGTGTAACTTGCTAAATTCTTTGTTTTAGATAACATGATGTCAGGAAATTGTTTTATTTTTGATTTTGATAATTAGAAAAAAAAGTAGCTTAAAAATGTTCTGTTGAACTTAAGTGGTGAAGGTAAAAGCAAACACAACGTAGAAAGAAAAGAGAAATAGCAATAAGATGATATAATACAACAGAAAAACAAAAGCAGAAAATAAAAGGTGGAATAATTTCCCACGCAGTTTTATTTTCCCTTTTGTGCAATTTGTCAGTCTCTTGCTGGTTATGATGATTGGATCATCATGCTGACTGTGGTAAAAGCCAATTTTCTTGTTTTAAAAGTATTTCTTGTCGGAGTGACTCCAGTCAGTTGTTTTCAACAACATATGCCATTGCTCCAAGAGTTTCTGGCAAAAAATGTGGATGGCTGGCAGCTCAAAGACATTCGTAAATCATGGAACAATAAATTAGAATGCACATCTTTTTCATTGTGGGTCAACCATTATGTCCCATATTTAAAAACGGCCACCATTTATTGTGCACTTGTTTGCCAGGCACTGTTGGATATTTAAAAGATCATCCATAATCCTTCCAAAAATAAGTTCAGGGTATGAATTATCCAGTGCATTTATTACATAAGGAAGCAAAGGCTCAAAGAGGTTAAGTAATATGCTCAAGTTTACTTAGCTAATGTGTAGCAAATTATGAACTTGAACCAAGGTCTTCTGATATCAAATTCTGTGCTCTTCTGCAAGGGGCTACCTCCAACTGAAGTAAAGGCCTACATAATTTTCCCCAATGAAAGAATTAAACCAAGCCCCATTGCAATTCTTCCTCCAAATGCTGATATTTGGAAAACTGTTTTTCAAGTTGTTAATTAAGTGTTCCAATGTTTGGAAAGGTTTGGTGGTTGGGGGGTGGTGTTGTGTTGAGCAATGATAAACAAGTATTTCTGGGAACCTTTAGGATGCTGGTGTGTCCTGAATCCTCAGAGGGCAGTGCTGTATTTCCTGAGTGAGAGTTTTACTTAGCTTTATATCTATAGCCTCTAACACAGAGCTGCACAGAGTCAGTGCTCAATAAGTTAAGGACCAAGAGAATGAATGAACGGAAAGGCCAAGTCTGAGGCTTGGAAGACTTGGGTGACTTTGGGTACCTCACTTGGGGTCTCTGATCCTCATGGGTGAAATGTCAATGAATCCTCTGTTGCAGGGTGTTGTGAGGACCCACTGATGGGGAAGTCCCTATCACAGTGTCCAGACAGAGCAGGAACTGACTACATCTCAGTTTCCTTCCTTTTCTCTTCCAGGGGGAGATTTCACACTTGATACTGGCAGATTATTTTGGGAATCCCTGTTTCTTAGGGACATTAGTGATGAGGTGAAAAGATGTCTACCAATTAATATGTTCTTAGTATTTCATCATCTTTCTTTTATCCCAAGGATTTTCCCTTCAAATAAGTAGTGCTCGACCCATCCTGTTATGCTTTTCAGCACAAGATAATGGGCTGTCTAGATGCATGTGCTGAGTATTGATCAAGGCTCCACAATGTACAAACTTCTCAACATAAATATGGTGATTGTTTTTATTACCATTGCCCAGCTGGTAACCAGCAGGAAAGCACTGTGTAGTGCTTAGCTACGAAAGTTAATGTACAAAACATAATGGGCTCTTCATTTCATGGGGCACCAAAGGACCCCTTGGGAAGAGACAGGCAGGAAACAGTAGGGGGTGAGGCAAAGTTCACGGGCTAGCTCATAATTATCATGACTTCTTTCCAAAAGCTAAGAGAATCTATGTAGATACTGAACCTAACATATTTATTCCACTATGTTTTCTTTTTTTTCTCACCTGCCTCTGCTCTCAGCTATGGCTGTATTATCAAGGACTGAAGCTTAGCTTGCTTTACCTTCTGCCATTTGCTTGAAATTCTTAAAGAAAAGAGAGAGAAGTGGTCAAATGAACACCTAATAATCGTTCAATGAAAGCAGTGATTTTTCCTTTTTCCTGATCTTTGGGTGGAATAATTCTGTACTACTTGTGTTTGGGTGTGTGGGTGTGCAGTCACACAAACACACAAAGAAAATGCCTTTCAGAATAGGAGAGAGACAGTGTTTGATTTCCCAACCTGATAAGGTCTATGAATGGAAGGAGGAGAAAGAGAGTTAATTTTAGGTGCTGGATGCAAATACTTTTGTTTACTCTGTGGCCTTGTATTCTGAGATGGTGCACAATCGGATTTCTCAAATTTCCTTACATTTCTCAGCTTGATGTTTCAGCTGAAGGTATGTTAACGTCTCTCTCACCAGCAGTAGCAAAACTGTCTCCATGTATGCTTTTTTCCACTCCGCTCTGCATGGATGGATTGCTTTTTTTCCAGAAGGCTTTAGCTGCTGGAGGTGGATGTTCTCTTGAGTGAATGTTTTCTTTATTTTTCACAGGAGAGTGAGGGTAAGGCCCTTGTCTGAGAGCACATCTATCCTTTAAGACCCAGTGACCCACATACATAGCACATAGGTTGAGTATGTTTGTGGATATTGCCACATAGTTAGTGCTCAGCCCACTGCTTGTAGGAAACAGGACAAATTCTTCTCATTCTGTTCATCAGAATTCCCATCAACTGGCCTTCCCTTCCTTGTTACTCATACTATTTTTTTCCTGCTCCAAGTTCTTCCTTTCCTCTAGCACTGCTTGCTGACTCACCTCCCTCACGGACAAGCTTTGGAAGTCCCAGAGCTCAGTGCTGGAGCACATGAGGGGCTCAGCAGATCCTAGTTTCTGTTTAGGATTAAGTGTAGTAGAAAGACCCCTGGACTATGAATAAGAGACCTGATTCTTCCACTTACTGACTCTGACTGCTGAGCAAGCCTTGGAACTAAAACTCAGTTTTCTAATCTGTAAAATGGGGGAATGATATATAGATATATGGTTTTATGAGACTCAAAATAATAATGGCTATGAAAGCACTTTGCCCTTGGAAAAGCCCTGGGCTTTCATAGCCATTATTGGCTTAAAAGGGAGGGATGTTCCAGCTTATGTTCTTTTATCACATCTCAGCAAAGTGCAACTGTAACCAACCCCCTGCACCCCACCAGCCTGGTAAAGTTCTTTTCACTGTCGGAGCCCTTCTTGGTTTTTGCTATAATGCTTTACCCTGGTGCTCTGACCATGTTGGTCTTTCACTTTTCAAATTGTCTGTAACCTTTACTGACAGAGAATATATTTTGTCACTTTAACAAGTTAGCATAGCTCTGTATTTTGATTTGATTCTTCTGCTTGTACCACACAATACATTGATACTCCTTCTGCCCAGTCTCAGCAGTGTCATTCAGAAAATATGCAAGCTCAAAGTCTAAAATTAATTAAACATCCATTAGATCTTCACTACAAATACCAAAGGGGGCTGACATTGCCTAATGTAAAATGATCCCTCTCGATCACAGCCTCACAACAACTCTGCTCCTCCCTCAAAACTCCTTTTACAGCCTTTATGGCACAAAAGGGAGGATGTCTTCAGTTTGTGAACCCAGATCACTTTCTTCCATCCTCCTGGGTCTATCTATTTTTTTGTTGTTTTTTGTGAATAGATCTCTGCCCTTTCTAACAAAGATGAATTTAGCCTCTCTAACCATTTGGAGGGAAGGGAACAATTTTGAGTCCTTCACAGTGCCCAGTACAAAGCAGTTGTAGGCATAGGGTAGGTGTGCATTCCATAATCATATTGAATCCATCCCATAATAACCATGCAGATACTGCAGTGAAGAAAATAAGACTGATGGTGCCACAATTCTTAGGTCTTGAAGTGGCTACAAGAGGCTGGGGATGGCTGTATTGTTGGAGTCTGGAGAAATGGGAGAAGTAAGAGTCTTCCACGAATATACTGTGTTTCCAACTTGGCTGTTGGCCGAGATCTGCTGTCCACTTGGGGCCAGGGGAAGGTGGTGCAGGCGTCAGGTGCAGCTCCCTATCCCCGCCCTCTCCTTGCCCATCTCCCTTGCGTGGCTCTCTCCAATTGGCTGAGTGAGCAGGGCTCACATGGTTGTTTTTTTCCTGGGGAAGGGGCCTCCTGAGTGCATCTACCACATTCTCATTTTATTACTCAGCTAGACCCTTGTCATTCCTTCCATGTGTATAGAATGCCAAGTTTTCAAGCTAATTTCATGTATTTTTTGATATGATATTCAAAACAACCATGAAAAATAGTACAGGACTCTGAGAGAGGCCATTATCCCCTGTTCATAGATGAGGGAATGGAAATAGAAGTATGAGGGTTATTTTTTCCCTTGCTGGCTACAGAATGTTTACAGAAACTCTTTCTAGTGTATATCCCAATCCCTTAAGTTTTCTTTTTTTATTATTTCCTTGATCCATGAGTTATTTATTTTTTTAATTGACAAGAGACAACCTACAGAACAGGAGAAAATAGTTGCAAACTATACGTCTGATAGTGAGTTTAGTTAGTTTTATCTAGTAATTTTCTTTTCTTTATTAATTTAATTGATGTCACGATCCATTTGTCCTATATCTCTTAGTTTTGTCAGCCCTGGTCTGCCTGTGCTGTGTACCCTGCGGAGAACAAATCCCATCAATCTAATCCTACGGAAGGGGAATCAGCAGAATATTCTGCATTTATTATGAGAAATGCTTCTGTCTTGATGGTGTTGACAACTGCATGCCTGTTGGAAGCAGGGCTTGGGGGCACAGATGGTGACCAAAGGAATGAAGATCATTTGGGAAGAGTCTCTTCTTTGACATGTAATAGAGTGGAAGGCACACCTGGACTTTTATGGGGGGAAATGAAAGGGAAATGATTTCCAGGAAAGATGGGTCTTTAACCAGCTCCACCCAGTCCATCTGGGTTAACTCTTAAACACAAGCCCTGCACCATTCACCCGTGGTTTTGTGAACATCATCTGGTTAAGATACTCAGGCCTGCACTTTAATAAGCTAGCCAAACCTGTCACTGTTTGGGTTCCAGCTGTATTTTACTGGTTTTGCTCTCAAGATCAATGTTTCCAGATTGAAACCATGAAAAGTGAATGGTTCCTTGAAGTCACGAGTCATACCCTGGTAGGCCTTGGGCCTCATTTGATCCACAGATGTGTATTGTTTAGGCCACTTGGAGTTAAAAAAAAAAAAAAGAAAGAAAGAAAGAAAGAAAGAAAGAAAGAAAGAAAGAAAGAAAGAAAAGAGTGAGTTTCTAAGCTTTGCAAATTGTGAGATTTTGGGTAAAATTGTATTTTTGGCATCCTTAGAAAAATTAACTTGTCTGAGGCCAGTGGGGTTAAATAATTGCACGTCAGCTTTTGGTCAGGACCAACTAGTGGCTGCTGGGCTGTCGTTTGCCACAGTCCTAATAGGGCTGCTCCCTCATCGGTGTTGCTTGCCTGGCCCCAGGGGGTGCTTTGAGTTTCCCCCCTCTTCTACCTAAAAAGTCACCTTTCCCCAAAACTCTCTTCTTTGAGCATGGCAATGGGCAACACAGAGATAGAATTTGAAGCTGAGGACTTAAGGAAGAGAGGAGGAAAGGTTGATCAGGAAATATTTTTAGATTGTATGGAATTTCTTTTCTTTTCTATTCCCGACCTCCTTTTTCACAGGTAACTTAATGCAGACTGGAGTATTACGAAGAAGGGACTGGAGGTGTGCCAGGTTTGTTCCATGAATGACAGGTTACAACAGTGGTTCTTGATCCTGGTGCACCCTAAATCCTATACAGCCATTTAGAACATATGAATGCCTGGGCTCCACCTCAGATCAATTGGATCAGAATCTCTCAATGTGAGATCTGAGCATCGCAATTTTTAAAGCTCCCTAAGTGTTTCTAATGTGCATCCAGATTGAGAACTGCCGAGTTAGGCTTTTGACGAGGTTTACAGAGGATCTTTCAGGTCTTGAACTTGAGAACGTTCTTTACTATCTTGCTAGGAAGATGCAGAAGTGCGTCTTAGATCCCAGGGTTAGCTGGTAAGACTTGGGGGCCAGATCTCTCTTCCATCAAGGTACTATTAAAATGGTCCAGTCCAACATACTGTTTCCCACCACAGTGGCACTGGAGCATATAGCAGCTAATGTCTGAGTTTTTTTTACCCACTGGCCAAATTCTCCATCTAAGTTCATGGAATTTTTTTCAAAGCACTAAGGATTCTTTAACTCACACTCTAACTTCCAAAAGAACAGCAGGGATATGTTATATCCTCCTCATCCCTAAATAAAATGTCAGAACAAAACAAGACATTCTTTTTTTAGCTTTAAAACAAATCTCAGCAATACAAACTGAGAAATTTTACAGCTATATGTAGAGAAATAGGATCAGCAGACAGGGCTTGTCTCTGGGGCACTAACTCTAGCTGGTTTTCAAATGCTACTTTCCCCTACACAGGTCAGAGGCACATGTGTGAGTAATTCACAGTAAGATGAATAACTGATACGTAGCTAATGGGTACCTCCTGCAATAGTAGATGGCATGCCTTAGAGGTTCCCAGTTCTGACCTTTTTTAAATCATAATCCCGTTTATTTTATTTGTTTTATTTCAATAGATCTAGGGGTACAAGTGATTTTTGGTTACATGGATGTATTGTATAATGGTATATCAGGGTTTTTAGTGTACCTATCACCTGAATAGTGTACATTGCTGATCATTTTAATTCTCTAGGGCACTTAAAAAAATGCAAATACCTTGGGCCCCACTTCATACATACTGCATCAGAATTTCTAAGGGCACGAGGCCTGGGCATCTTTATTAAAAAAAAGTTACCTCCACCACTTCCCAGTAGGTCTTTTCATATACTGCTGGTGGGGTAGCAGCTAGATTGGTTTGGGGACCACTTTGAATGCCAGGAGCCCCTTTCTATAGTTGGAAAGGTAGTACTATATTTCCCCCCTAAGTTTTTCTCTTTGCTTTTATGAATAAAGCAAGTTCAGAAATATGTTTTTAGAATAAAACAGGCGATCTAGTTTTCCTAATAGAAATAATATTTCAATGACTTTGACCCTATGAATTTTATTTCATAGGCCTTATTTTATTAAATGAACTTCTTTTTCTATTTTATGAGTGTAAAGAGGAACTTTATGATGATGATAATTAATTCAAATCAATTGTTTAGTTTCAAGAAAGCAGAAGGTTTGAGGAGGTTTCTGTTCTTACAAATGGTGCAGCGGACATCAGATGATGGGCACAAGAGTTTCTCATTTCAATGAAAGGCTGCCACTCCCCCTCCTTCCCCTTCTCCATTTCCAGGTGATTGCACACCACGTGTGAGGGGTGTGGGAAAGGAAAAGAACAAATGTTCATTGAGTGCTAGGCATTGTGCTTTGTATAAATTGCTTTATCATTTCTCTGAGTACTTCTGCAAGGAGATACTACTATTCTAATTTTACAAATGAGGAAACATATTGAGAGATATTTGGGGAGTTTCCCAAGGTCTCATGCAGTTAGCAAGTGTTGGAACTAACACTGGGACTCCCTAGGCCCACGTCTTTTCCACTGCCTCCACCAAACAAATACCAAATTAGTCATTTCTGTGATAATATTATCTTGGGTATTAAAATAACACAAGAGTCATTTTGTCAAGATTGGAGAATGCTGTTGGCAACCTAAAGTGCTAACATTTTCCTGACCGAATCCCAAAATAATTCCTTTTGTTCAGCTCCTCCTTACATTATATGAAGTGGCAGAAGGTTAATATTTTTGATATTTTCTCCAATGCATTTTGTCCCTTTGGCCCTTTTCCAGTTCATCCTGGTAGACTGGAGGCCCTGCTTGTCTCGGGGAGGAATATTAGGATAGCAATATTAGTTTACTAGGGCTGTAGTAGAAAAGTACCACAAACTGGTGGCTTAAACAACAGAAATTTATTATCTCAGGATCCTGGAGCCTAGAAGTCCAAGATCAAAGTTTGGCGAGTTGGTTCCTTCTGAGGCTATGTGAGACAGAATCTGTTCCACACCTCACACCTAGCTCCTGGCGGTTTGTCGGCAATCTTTGGTCTTCCTTGGCTTGTAGATACGTCATCTTCACGTGGCTTCCTGCATATGTATGTAGCTCTGTGTCCAAATTCCCCCTTTTTATAAGGACTTTAGTCATATTGGATTAGAGCCCACCCTAATGACCTCATATTGTAATTGGCAACAACCCTATTTCCAAATAAGGTCACTGTGAGTTAGGACTTCAATATATAGATATTTGGGGGACACAATTCAACCCATAGCACAATTCCTGACAGGTCTGGGAGATTGAGAGTCAAGGAGACCTGGGCCTCACTTCTCCAGTGGATGACCAGACCCCACCGTAGAGATGACCAAGGGGTTGGTTCATTCAGAGAGGCTTGGTCTTTTAGGAGAGAGCAGCAGAATAAACCGTATGGTTGATCAAGGCTTTGAAGTAGACTGGTTTGAGAGGACCCATGATGTCTCCTGCAACCCCATGACAGTGTTGGAATAGAAGAATGTTTGCAGGCACTAGAGCGTCTCCCTAAACTCAGAGCAAGATTCACACAAAAAGGGTCTTTTTGGGCAGGAATAAGAAAGAACAGAGCTTCCATCTCCATGGAAACTTGGAGGAAAAAGAGTGATCTCTATGACTGTCCCACTGTGGAGAGGACTCAAGCTTTTTCTGCTCCCTCCCCAAGAGGACTGTCATCTGGATGTGTGTGCATTGGCGAGCTCAGCTTGGCTTGCTCCAGGCTGGGCCGGAAGACAAGCCTTAGACCTGTTCATGCCGTTAGCACTAAAACAGAAAAACCTCAGGAGGGCAGGGGTTGTTGGGGACAACCTGAGGCTCTGGGGAGTGTGCTATTGTCAGACAACCCAGAGGAAGGGAAAAGGAGGAGGTTTCCAGGGTGGCCAGTTAGTGAAACGAACGGATTGCCCTATGGGCCAACCATTCACTGCACGTTGGGGGAAAGCAAATATGAAGTCTGTTCCTCCCATTGTTGTTTATGGGTAGAAACTCTTTCAGATAAAATGCCATGAGACACCAGAAGTCAGGTAGATGAGTGAATTTTTCAAATAAAACCAGACTATTCTAAACATTGGCCATGATATTCTTTGTAAATAGTTTTAACCTTAGACCTTCTGTCATCTCGCATTTTTATACAGGAAATTAATTTCCTCCATCCTTTTGGTGTTTGAAGGAAGAGGAAAAATTGAAAAAGTCCTTGGGATTTCAAAAAGCTGCCATATAAACTTTAAAATTAAACAGATGTTGTGTGAATCACATGTAAATTGGAGCCATGGGAACCTGGATCGTAAACTGAGTGGGACGTTCTAAAGCAGGAGAAGTGGTGGATTTTGGCAATTAACAGGGGCCTCGTGGATCAAAAATATCAGATGAAGTGGATCCTTGTGTTTCAGCAAGAGTTACAGAATATTCTAAAGCATACATCTTTTCCAGCAGATTTTAAACTTCCTGAGGGCAGAGGCCATGTCTTTCTCCACATTCTGTTTGTAGCACCTAGCAAGTACCTTGCACAGAGCAGACACCTGAACCATTTACTGAATTCAATCCTTTGGGAGCAAGCACATTGTTCCAGTAGGTAACTTTTATTTGCTGAGATCCCTATAGCTGACCCTGGTTTCATTCTTTATTGTTTTAGTTTAGATTTTCCTCAAAGCAGAGCCTGAGGCAAGGACTTGCGCATAGAAAGTATATTTTAGAGGTGATCCCAAGAAACAGGAGTGAAGGAGAAGTGACAATGAGAGAAGAAAGGAGGGAAAGACAACATTAGGGAGAACTTTCATTGCCTCTGCCATAGGCAGCGGTGGGGGTTGGTTTTGCTGGAATCCCTTTGAAGGGTACAGGATGCCTCCCAATATTGTCCATCCCAAGGACAGAGGCTGGAGAATTTGTCCACTCCTCTAGTGGCCCACGTTGACAGAAGGCTTTCAGGCAGAAAGGCAGAGAGCAGCATCTGTGTGCACTTGAGTGGGACACTGTTATCATGAGTTCAGCTTGGTAGGGGCTGGTACCAGAGGTTGCCCAAGAAGATGTGACATTGGGGCACAAGAGTGTTTCTTCACTTACTGTGACAACTTCCCTTCCCTCTTCCTCCTTTGGGGAAGACCCTCTTATTTGACCTGTTTTAGGTGATTAAGGCTTCCTCAGAGAATCTTTTAAATACTAATAAAAACCGATTCATCCTTAAGTGATTAGTTTTGCCATTTGGAGTAACAGGGCAGGAAACTAGGTCGGGGTATCAGAAAGCAAAATCCTTCCAGCATATTCTGCCTCCATGATCCTTAGGTACCTTAGGCACCTTTCCCCTCCATGGGGAAAGATTCCTGGAGGGTCTTTAGATCCCTTGCCTGGCCTACTCAACCTCATTACTCTTCTTTTCTCTCTGCTTCCTGCAGAGATCCTCACTCTGCTATGACAGTTTTGTTTCTGCCTGTATCACTGCTGATTCAAGTTAGCCACCAATCAATTCATCTGAAAAACTGGCTCTCTACTTCCACACCACTTTCTAGCTGTCACGGGTTGAATTGTGTTCACCCTCCCCGCATCGATGTGTTAAAGTCCTAACTTCCCCGACTCAGTCCCTTAGAATGTGACCTTATTTATAAATAGGATCACTGCACATGTAATTAGTTAAGATGAGGTCATGCCGGAGAAGGGTGGGCCCATGATCAAATATAACTGGTGTCCGTATAAAATTTGGACCCAGAGGCAGGCGAGTATAGACAGAAGACAACACGAAAAGGCACAGGGTGAAGATGGACATTAACAAGCCAACAGGAGAGCCCTGGAACAGATCCTTCCTCCACAGTCCTCAGAAGGAACAAACCTGCCGACACTTTGATTTCTTACTTCTAACTTCCAGAACGGGGAGATAACAAATTTCTGTTGTTCAGTCAAGAAAATAATTGTGGTGCTTTGTGATGGCAGCTCCAGCAAACAATACACTAGCCACCTTTCATGTCAGCTCAAAGCCTTCCTCTTCCACGAATTTCAGCAGATATCGGGAGTTAGAAGCACTGAGACTAGTCCTGGCACCTATGGCTCATGCATTGTATAAATATGGGCAAGGTTCTTAACTTCTTTGGGTCTCTTTCTTCATATTGCAAAGTAAGGGTAATCACTGCCCTGCCTCTGCTGCCTCGGACTGGGGCTGCAAGGATCAAACAAGAATCTGTATGGAGAGCAGAAGGCAGCTGCACAGAGAGGGTGTGAAAAAAAGGAACGTGTTGAATCCTGATCTGGGAGTCAATGACACCTTGGAGCAGTTGTGTATTTCCTCTGAGGCTCAGTTCTATCTGCTGTAAATTGAGATTATTCTGAAGGTCCCACCCAGCTCTCAAGCTCTAGGATTACATGCTTATTATGAATATTAGTCATTTATTGATTCAATAAACATCTATGGTCTGCTCTGAGGCAGGCTTTGCTCGAGGCACGAGGGATACGAGCATGAGTAACTTCAGTGCTGGTCGTCCAGGAGCTTTGCTCCTCCAACATTTTCCTTTTCTGTAAATCCCATAATAGCCATCTCCACCCTTCGATGACATATTTTTCTCATCCTTGGAGGTACAAAAGTTTGGAGAAATATAAAGATGGGAGCAGGAAGGGATGGTTTTGGAGAGAGACTATTTCCAAAGCCATATTGTTTTGTCAACAGTTAAGGAAGCTGTTGGCTATGGATTCCCCCCATATAGGCCAAGAGTGACATTTTAGTAAAGTTACATCTTCCCAAATGTCCTAACTCAGTCTGGCTTCATTTTGCTGGCGAACTCTGCGTTTACTAACAACATGCAGCTGTTTAAGGTGTGGGGAGAGCGTATCCTTTCCTGAATTATTTCTGACAACTAGTATTTGCATTGTAGGTTGTGGCACCATCTTCTTTTTAGTTTTCAATCCATCTTTGTTGTATTTTGCATCACGGACACTCTGTTTACAAGACACGTAAGCTGTACATCCTTTATCTCATCCAGACAAACCTCCTCTGTGCATGTCTGTCTCTGTATCCAAATCACAGTGGCTGGACACTGGTTTGGCTCTAGACCCTGAACTTGAAGTATTTCATTTATTCATTCAGAAAATGTATTTTTTAGGGTATCATACCCAGCTCTCTGGGAATGCGGCAGTGACAAGTCCGGGAAGATTATTGTCTGCATTGTAGGATCCATTCTGTTGCGAATACAGGAAACATATAAAGACACAAGATAAGTTCAGATAATAAGTGCCAGGAAATGTGCTCAACAGTGACAAGGATGGGCCCCTACAACATTAGATGAGGTGTCTAAAGAAGTCCTCTTTGAGAAGTAATTTTTGAGCAGATGCTTGAATGGAGAGGAGTGAGACAGAGAGAAATTTGGGGGGTGATGTGTTGTACATAGAAGAAGCAGAAAATCTAAAGACCTCAAGGAGAGGAGGAATTTAGCATGTTGAAGAAGTCAGAAGGAGGCATGGATAGATTTATAGAAGCAACTGGATTATCAGTATTATTCCAAAGACCTCCCACCCTGCAAATTCTCTGCTTCCCTTTTGTTTGAATGAGTTCTTTGGACTAATTCCTCGCCCTCCCTGCCTAACTCCATTTCACAGATCTGTTACATTGTCTGTAAACCTTGGTCCCTCGAGAGCTGCATTTATTAAACCTGAAGTTAAGAGGAAATACTCCTTGGGATAGTTTGATTTAGTTAGGTAAATGGGAGAAGGCAGGATAAAGTGGAAGAAGTGAGTTAAAATGTACCTCAGACAGGAGCAATTTAATTATAAAAAAGGTGAACGCATTTGAATTAGCATGACAAAAGTGGACATCACTATAAGGATGAAAAGGATGGTCTTGGAGCCCAGTGGCATTAGGTATAGCTGGGCTTCATGGTTTCAGGCAGCTCCTCTCTTCAGTGTCCTCTTACTGGGGTTCTTGTTCTCTTGTGCCTCCTTTTCTGTATGTCTGCTGCATCTCCTTCTCTGCAGCATCTTCCTCGGCAAGCCTCTTCGTTACTTCTCTCCTATAACTTTGAATTGCACTTGACTTAAGGATGCTATAGTGGCAGGCAGCCAACTTGAACATCAGTGCCCAACTCTAAACCCTATAGTTACTATAGCCCAGTAACTATAGACTTATTTTCAACTACAAATTCTCGGAATAATGACTCTGCTTGGCCCAGTAAGGATCAGACATGCATCTTGGGTCGGTTCAGATGTAGCTGATGTGGGGTGTGTTGTTTCCTAAGAGGGCCCCTGTGGCCTATGGGCAGGGCAACTTCTCTAATGAAGTGATATAGGTGAGGAAAAAGTCCAGACCCTCTTTAGAAAATGGGTCATAGGTAGAATGTTCTTGGGTTAGGAAGATTCACACCAAGGGAGGAAATGTGGTGTGGAGAGAAAACCAATGGGGAGAAGAAAGAGACTAGATATTGTAGGAGGAAGTATGGTAGCTGTGAAGATATAGGTTTAGATTTTGCCTGACATTTTTAACAACATGCTCTTGTGTGCATGCACACACATGCACTCCATCTCCTTCTGCAAATGATGTGATACAGCCCTCAGGGAAAAAAAATCTAAATTATAATTCAGAACTGGAGGAAATATTGAGCTTATAAGTTTAAGGTACTTTATGCTGCTTTATTTTCTACCTTCTATAAATAGACTATGACTTAATTTTGACATATAAGTCTTCCATAATCAAGATTTAATTATTTAATGCTGCTATGTCACACCAAAGTCCATTACTTCTTCAGCACCTAGATACTCTACATCTCCTAGCCTTCTCTGAAGCTAGGTGGGTCTGTGTAATGAGGTTGTGGCCCATGGTATATGGGCATACTTCCCACCCCTGGCCCCTAGAACCATCCCAGTGAATCTCCATGCTCTGTCACTCTTCCCTTGTCTGCCCCCTTGATCCTGGAGAACCAGTAGAGAACTCCAAGTTCACAGCAATTGGTTCAGCCACTTGGTGGAAAAATCCTGGGTTCTTAAATGACTCCATGGAGCAGAGGCCCTCTGCAGACTCCCATTAGACTATCACATGGGTGAGAAATGGATAAAGCCACCGAGCTATGGGTTCTATCCTGACCAATACACTGAGGATGTCGATTCTTTCCCAAGGTTTCTGCCTTCTCATTTCATGTATGGCTGAGAAGGTGGCATATTTTAATATAAAACTAATAAGATAGAATGATAAGATTGTAAAAGAGTAAAAATAACTGCAAAATTATTAGTAACATTTGACACTAAAGAAATTATCCTAAAAGTGAAATATCCAGTAATGTACCTAAGATGTTTATTCTTTAGGGATGACATATAATCCACTTAGTGATTTATTTTTTGACCATGGAAATTGTTTGCTTTGCACAAGAATGTTTGAATTTCATCAGTCTTAAGTTCATTCCAAAATGCTAGCGCACTGTGTCCTCTTATTTACTAATGTAGTGCAGGAAGAAATTTTCCTAAGGATAAATATGTAAGCTTTTTCTCTGCCAGACAATGAGCTTTTGGTAATGGAAGTGTAAACAGAAGCACAATTCATTAATGTTTAATTTTTGTCCCCTGCCAGACATATAGCTGACATGGACACATAATGCAGATGGTATATGCAAATACATCAACACACACACACACACACACACACGCACACACACACACACACACGGAGCTATGCTAGCATGCCTCACATTGTGGTGGTTGTTTTATCTTGCTGCTTTGACGTTTCTAACAGTGCTGTACTAACCTGTTTGTTTTGTTTTATTTTACGATTAATTCTGAATTTGCAAGTTGTAGCATTCTCTAAAAGTGGTAGAGAAAGCTCTGGACCAGAGTCAACGATTCTGGTCTCATCTCTGCTCCTGCGTGGCCTGTGACTCGAGACTTGACTTCATCTCTTTGGATCTTAATTTCTTAACTGTAAGACAAAATTGCACTAAGAGAATGGGCTTCAGAGTCAGATGGATCTGGGAGATTGGGCAAGTTCTTTAGCTTGTCAAACCATCATTTTCCTAATTTATAACATGAGGATAATACCTTCTTCCTGTCAAGGTTAAGGCAAGCATTAATGAGAAATATCTCAAGGTCTGGTTCACAGTGGGTTTTTAACTGTGTGCTTTCCTTGCCCTGCCCTCTGGATATTGACTGGTGAACCCTTTCTCCCCAAAGGAGCAGCAAATTTGGGAATTCACTCTTCCTTACCCTGCTGGAGCTTAGGCTGTTGTAGCTTTTACAGGGCAGAATTGGACTTCTGTCCTGTTCTCTTAGTGATTAACGAAAATATGCCTAGAAAAGAAATGTGTTGGAGACATCATTCATCACACACACCGTGAGCACCTGATCAGGTGAGCACCTAGCACTGTGCTAAAGCAGGGATGCGCACACACACACAAACACACACACACACACACACACAATTTGGACTCAGTGTTTGTGAGATTGAATCAGCCATTACATATACCTTTCTGATCCTTCTGCTTCCTCTTGTATTATATGATACCTTGGGAGATAGGAGGAGAAAAGAGGTAGAAAGGAGGGTCTGGTTCTTGTATTTGCTGTGTGATGCTCTGATAGTGTTAGAGTAAATCCACAAGGAAGCCACCAGAGAAGCACTATCAAGAAACATTTTTATAATCCATGAATTATAATATCTTTAAAGGATATTTCTCTCAGTAAGCTATTAAAGGCAAAGAGAGTAAACATCACTGGTCAGCAGAACTTTTGTCAGTGTGATCAAGAAGTGTCCCAAGTAACAAATGAGCTGACCAGGGTGAGAGTTTCCTGTGTCCATGTCAGTCCTTGGCCTTGTTACTTTCAGGGGAAGACAGATTGCAGATAATCCACTCTTCATCTTTACCTTCATCATGTGGATGGAGAACAAGAATTTCTTCTAGGAGCAGGAAACCTCATTTCTTGTCCTGGCTTTGCTACTAACTAGCTTATAACCTTCAATTAGTCTTTTAATTTTCTAGGCCTCAGTTTCTACATTTTTAAAATGAGGGAGTTGAACAAGATTGATCTCTAAAGTCTTCAGTGCTAGCATTATATGATTTGAGCATACGATTTTTCTCAAGCAATTCCACTACTGGGTATTTATCCAAAGGAAAAAAACAGACATTCTATAAAAAAGACATCTGCACTCAGATGTTCACACCAGCACAATTCACAATTCCAAAGATGTGGAAACAACCCAAGTTCCCATCAATACTTGAGTGGATTAATAAAATAGGGTATATGTATACTATGGAGTACTACTCAGCCACAAAAAACAATGGTGAACTAACACATCTTGTATCATCCTGGACGGAGCTGGAGCCCATTCTTCTAAGTGAAGTATCACAAGAATGGAAAAACCAGCACCACATGTACTCACCATTAAATTAGTACTAATTGATTAACACTCATGTGCACACATGGAAGTCACATTCACAGGGTGTTGGGCAGGTGGGAGGGGGGAGGAGGGGATGGGTAAATTCACACCTAACGGGTGAGGTGCATGATGTCTGGGGGTTGGGCATGCTTGTACCTCTGACTTGGGCAGTGCAAAGGCAGCATATATGTAACCAAAACGTTTGTACCTCCATAATATTCTGAAATTTAAAAAAAGGGCATTTAAAAAAAACAGATCAAGTTATAGGTAATAGAACTTTCCTTGTTTCACTAAGAAAGCATTGAATCCTCTGACAACGCATTGTGTATGTCCTTCTATCTCTTCTACATTTTGGCATCTGAGCTGGGTTGTATACGCATCTTAAGACCCCTTTTAGATATTTAAAATATCTAATGTGCATACATTTATTTAATTAATCTTCATTTATTGAATTAGTCCTGGAAGATGAATTCCTTGCATGTCTTGGTTTTGAAAGCACTCTGTAAGAATTAGAGTTCATGAAACACACAGCAAGTTTAACCTAGCCTTCATTTCAAAATCACCTGATATCAATTAGCATTCCTCCAGTTTGGGGCTGATTTATGATGCCCTTGTAAGGCCCTGAAAATATGAAAGCAGAGAAGCAGTATTTCAAAATGCAGCATAAAATCAACAATAAAATGTATATTTATAACCTGAAAAGTATGATTTCATCTTGGAGAATTACCAACCCAATAGCAGTAATAAGCATGATTTTCATTGTACCATATTGTACTTATTAAGCACTTCAGGGGACTTGTGAATAAATCAAACTGTGGGATCAGTTTTGGATATCTGAACATATTTTTAAATATTGTAAAAATGTGGAAAAGTATCACAACTGGTTATCATTTGTTCGTGCTTTCCAAAAGGGTTTTAATCATAAGCTCATTCTTACATCCTCCTACAAGTGGGACTGAGGTTGGAATGGCCCATAAAGTGACGTCCTTTTAATAAATGCAGGTTTAATATGGTCAAGAGATAAGATTAGACCCTTCAAAAACCCTACTCGAATACCACTGATTCTGATTTATGCTCATAAAAGTCAAGGAGAACTAGGTGGTTTGGAGGATGCAATGTTATCAGAGAATCTACGGTGATGTACATGCCTGCTTTTGATTTAAAATTTTAATAAAAATATTCAGTATGGGAGGTTAAGGCATTGAATTGAAATGCCCCAACTTGCTCTGTTTGCTTTATATTGGCTTCCACAAAGTCAAGTCAATTCAGTCAAACCGGCGTTTGTTGACAGTGTACAATGTGTCAGGCGCTGTGATAGGTGTGGCCGCTGTGAGGTCAGGAGACTGAAGGGTGCTCTCATGGGCACAGGGATCAGTGTGACAGAGCTGAAGCTGTAGGCTGACCCTGGAGCATGGCCTTCCCAGATTTGGTTAGTATTCTGAATTGAGCTCGATGGTCGTGGATTCCAGTGGGACAGGGATGTATGGCTTGGCCTGGTCTGTAGAGGTCAGTACCCCCATGGGTCATTTTGGCATTGCCCTGGGTTAAGTCTGAGGTAGCAGCTGGGTTAAGCTGGGGAGTGTGGGGTAAGCAGTCTCAGATGGATGGTTCACCTAATGAGAACCCACTTGTCTGTGAGAAGAGGGTTGGTGACAGGGGCATCTCCAAGAAGTTTCATGACCAGGATGAATAAACAAGTTAAAAAACCCCAACATTTTATTGACATTCCTTTTTCACAAGTTTTCAGATCATAGGTACTGTAGCTGAAAGCAACATGAACCACTTTTGCTTCTGATGTACACACAGTGGCAGGGTGTAAGGTTCCCTCCAGGTTTCCCAAAGGAAATGATAGACGTGAGAGAACTGTAAAGAATTGTCAGGTCGCCAGGCATGGTGGCTCACGCCTGTAATCTCAGCACTTTAGGAGGCTGATCCTGGAGGATTGCTTGAGTCCAGAGTTCGAGACTAGCTTGCGAAACATAGCAGACCCCATTTCTATAAAAAATAAAAAAAATTACCTAGGCATGGTGGTGCGTGCCTATAATCTCAGCTATTCAGGAGGCTGAAGCAGGAGAATTAATTGAGCCCAGAAATTGGAGGCTGCAGTGAGCTATGATTGTGCCACTGAACTCCAGCCTGGGCAATAGAGAGAGACTCTGTCTCAAAAAACAAAACAAAACAAAACAAAACTAAGCAGGGAGATCCCAGTAGCATGGTAAGAGACTGGACCCTCAATAGAAAATAGGATTGGGAGGATAAATATTGGATCAAAGTTGGACCAGGGCAATCTAGACTTTTAAACTAAGGAATGTAGACTTTATTCTCTAGCAATGGATGGAAAGCCATCAAAAAAATTTGAACAGGAATGTGACATGACAAAATAGCACCTCAGAAAGATTAACCAGGCCACTGTACATATGATGAATGGGTGTTGCAGAGAAGAAAGAGGCTGGACAGTTTAGGCTTTTGAAATAATCCAGGTCAGGGGCAATGAGTACGTTGAGTAGGAAGTGGGAAAAGCCAGGCAGAAAATATTAGAGGCTAAAGACTGGGAGATGGGCTGAGCCTTTGACAGAAATAGGAACAGGCTTCAGGGTAAGATGATGAATTCAGTTTGCCACACGCTGAGTTGACCCGTAGGAGGGACATCTGAAGGTGATGACTACGAAGCAGGGAGACGTGGAAACCTGAAGCTTGGTGCAATGTGATTGAGCACAAGGACTAACACAGTTGAGGCAGGCAACAGTGTAGCAGTTGGTGCTAAACTGAAGGTTGAATATTGGTGATAGTGGCCGGATATATGTGCTTTTCATCCTGATTTTCCTACCATTCATATCTAATGACCTGAAATAGCAATGAGGCATTTGCCCACTGGCCTGTAGGATATTCCAGACCCTGCTATTTAATTAATACAGAGGAATTGGTTTTGATGGAATGATTATTAGTATTTTTAATCACGGTTATATTTGTCAAACATCTGTTTTGTTTTGGAGAAGAGTCTTTTCCACTGAAATGACTGATGTCTTTAGTATTTTTGGGACACTGTTGTCTTCATCAGGAGAAGGGAGAGGTAGCATCCTACTGGCTTTGAAACCTGCCTAACAGTTTGGCATCAGGGAAATCTGCCTGGGTCCCTTCATGAAGATCATCCCAAGAGTAGAAACATCATTGGTACTTTGTGATAAGATTAGGTCTGGGGATAATGCATCTTCTATTTGGATAATTTTTGTTTTTTTTGTGGTGGAACAACTTTTATCACTCCTAAGTGAAGTTTAACTTTGTAGCTTCATTGACAAGCATAAAACCACATGCAATGAAACACATATTTACTTTCCTGACTACTCCCTTCCTTTGGCTTTTCTGGACTAGGTTTCCCAACAGTATTCACTTGCTCTCCCTTGATGGATTCTGGTGCTGATGGTCATCCTTCAGCTGGAGATTGGGCTGATGTTTTCCACCAAAGTACTCACTGGTCTCCACATCATGCATATGATCAGATGAGTTTTAGAACTGCAGATCCTGAGATGTATTTCTATTCCTTGATCGGTGGCCTGCAAAATAAATAGTAGGGACCAGGCCCTGGAGTTGGATCCAGGTCTCTTAGCTTCAGCAGTGATATTCAAGGTGACTTGTTCTAGGAATCCCTACAGAAACAGAGTTTAGTGATTTACAGGCTTTTAACAAAGTTACTTCCTCCCTTGTGTCTACCCTGGTCTCCTAGTCTGTGGACCCGGTGGTAAGAAACACCCAACAATCAAACAACTGGAAGCAAAGCCATGGCAGGCTTCGGGCTTCTCTGCCTTAAGTGCATTCTCTAGGATAGCCCTTGGGATAAATCCATCTTTTCAGGATGGATGAGTTGATTATCATACCATAAAACCTTATAAGCTGGAGGAAAGTGTCATGAAAGTAAGGGACACCATTTCTATGAAAACAGAAAATCTTGAACTGTAAGAGTCATCTCTTTGAATATTCTGTAACCAATGATTTATTATTTATGCCCCTAGAAATTTAAAATATATATTAATTGGGTATCAATTGTGAGATAAGGCAGAAGGGTAAATGTGTTCTTTGCATATTTTATGATAGTTGAGACTTATTTCTTGAGTTAGTTTTGTCTACTATCAAAAGCAATTCATGGTCCTAGGGATTTAATGCCCAGAAACCTATAGAATTTATAGGAATAAGTGATTCAATGTGATCCTTTTGGGGCCTGGAAGATCAGAACTACGGGTGGACATAGGACGCAGGGCCAGAGGGCCTCCTGGAAGTAAAAGCAGCCCTGTTTTGCCATTGGCATCATCGCTATCTTTCAGCCATTTTGTGAATTGCTACCCCTGGGAGGCCGAGATATATGAAAGAAAGCAGTGTCTACTCACAGAATCAGGATGGGAGCTTAGACAAGACCTTCGCCAATATTTGTTCATTTTTCTGCCCTCAGCTTCAGTGGTTCAGACAATTGTGAAATTCTTAAGGCAATGAGCATATTTCTTTCACCTTTGAACCCCTAAAATTTTCTAGTTTCTGACTCAAGGTATTAATAAATATTTATTGGACAAATGGTTAACATAGAACACATAATCTTTTATTTAAATAATTCCAAATGATCAAGGCCCTAAAACTTCATTCAGCAATTCATTTTGATTTATCTGACCTAGGTTTTTAAAAAAGCATTTTGGAACTTATGTGTCTACTAGTAGTATATATAGCATGTGCTGAACCCTTACTATATGCTGTTTATTGGTTAAGGGGGTTACATTGTATTAAGGGCCTATGTTGTAGGTACTATTTTTATTTCCATTTCTCAGATGAAAAGATAGAGAATCAGTAGGTCATATAGCTAGAAAGTGGTGGAGCCAGATGTTTTTGACTTCAGAGGCTACACTTTTTGTCTGCAGAAAAAACATATTAGAACCAAAATAGAATCTAATCCATTTAATTGGTTACACTCCGAAGGCAGGAATATATTCTTATGCATTCCTAATCTTTATTGTGTGGTCCTCTATGGCAATGAAGAATGAGGGTTTGCTTGGTTTAATTACTTCATCATCTTGAAGACTACTCTGAAGTCATGCACTAGACTTTTTTAATTTAAAAAATTTTGATTTGAAATTTTGGAACTCAGAAGACTTAGAAATTTTTATTCTGGAAACTCCAGCATGTGACATGCAGTCCAGTGCATCCAGTCTCAGGTTATGGTCCCAGGCAGGATCATGTGGCATATGTCTATGTAAAGACCCCCACTCCCAATGCAGATGGTGCACCTGGGAGTTGTGTGACGTCAGGGCCCTGGTCGCCATGCTGTTCAAGTACCTTCCTGATGTCAGAGGTGCCACACATTGCACCCTCTCTCAGTCGCACAGATTGGTTGATGCAAGTATGAACTCCAGCTGTGTATGGACCTGACACTGCACAGCTGCAGAGGCATAGGTTGTGGAGCCCTCTGGCTTGTGAGGTGGAGAACTCAGGGACAGGTGAGGGGTCGTTTGAGAGTGAGGTCTACATCAGAGTCACAAATACACTGTGTTCCACAGAAACAACTCGTGGTGGGCACATATGTACCATTCAGTGACCATTTCTTTCTACAGTCTTAGAAATATAGACTTTTAAGAGGGGATTGTAATGTGTTTATATAACATCAGATGTTTCCATGATTGATTGATATTTGTAGAGATCGGGGGCATGGACAGCAATTTTTCAGGGAGTTTTTTGCTTTATGGTCCTATTACAATGAACATATTCTCACAGGGACTTCGCAATTCTTTTCCACTTACCTTACTCCCATGGCCAGTTTTGCGTTACCTGCTGTGGGTGAAGAAGGTGCCCAGGCTCCTGCCCTCTAGGAATTTAAGATCCAGTTCTCTATCAATGAATAGTATTTTTTTCCTAAGGGGTGATTTACTGAAATTTTATGTATTTATTTGTACTGATTATTAATATATATGCCACTTAAAACTTTAGTGAATCTATAAGGCCATAGGACAATATAACTGAATGACTTCTTAAGAGTGAAAACTCTCCAATGGTGAATATTTCAAAATTTCCAAAAACTATAGAATCTATTTGCATTTGAAGTCCCCCTTGATCTGGCTCTGGTTCTCTTCTTCCTTATTTCTCCTGCTGGGCACTCCACACATCTCTCCTCACTCTCCTCTCCTTCTGACGCTAGGACTTTGGAACTTTCCCTTTCCCCTTTATCAGGCCTAAACACATCCTTTAATACATTTAACTGTCACAGCTCTATGAGCTCCATCTCCAAACCTGTCAAGCTCTCAGTGGTTAGGTGGGCCTGGCTCTGCACCTGCTCTGCTCCTGCAGAATTCTCTGGACAAACAGGTGAGGCTGCCACTTGCTTGTCCCTTTCGGTTTGATGGCCCGACGGAAGCGCTGCGTCCGTTGGATCTGTGGCCAGGAAAGGGATGTACAGGGATGGTCATGGCAGGCTGTGTAGTCCTGGCACCTACAGCAGCCCCTGTAAGTAGTTGAGTGTCTGGATATGGATTGTCATCTTTGGCAACATCAATAGCCTATACTGAAAGCTCTGCTGGGGTCGTCTTCTCACTCAGGATGCCGTGAACCATCTCCCTCTAGACAGCTCCTATGTGTTTAAGGAATGCAAACTAATACGGACCCAACAGATGAACTATGGACACAGAGGATCTGAAATCTACATCATCTGAAAACTCAAAATTTGGAATTTTTTTCTGCACTATTTTTTAAATAGAAAACGTGTTAGACGTGGCTGGGTTTGTGAGATGGCCTTGGTGTTCCCTTCTCTCCACTGTGGGTCTTTGACCTCTTTAATGAAACAGGGCCAGAGTGTTCAAAGATATGTGGTGAGGTCTTGGTTGGATCTTCTACTAAGTCATGGTTTCAGCTGCCTAAGGATGTGTGTATGTTCTGCTGTCTGTACGGGATTCCACAGAGCACCACTGTGACTCCTACTTATGCCTCAACTCGGGAGCTCTCTGAACTTTACCTCTGCTCTGTGAGGCCTCCAGCTCCCTTTGGCTTCCTATGTGATTATCTGTTCTTGTCTCTGGCATCCCTGTTTTTTTATCCCATTCTTTTCCTCCCTGAATACTCAGATTCTACTTCTTTAGGTGTAATAAGCTACAAATCTCACATAACTCTGGGAAAAATAATGGAAATGATTGTGCTTGGGGTAAAAGCATTTTAATTTTTATTTGTCAGGAATCAACAATGCATATTTTATTCATGCGTTTAATAATTCTGGGATTATTGAGTACCTTCTATGTGCCAGAGAACATTCTAGAAATTGAGAATATAGGGTTAAAATTCTGTCTAGACTAAATAGAAATTAGTATTGTTTTCTCATTGTTCTTCAGGAATGTATGTGCCAAAGAGACTGGAGAGAAGAGATTGCCTTCTCTCTGAGTTCACACAGGCCAGGGCCTTCTTCCCTTCTCTAGAGTTACTCAGCCTGATGACGATTTTGAGGGGCCAGAAAGACTTGACATGCTTGTCCTCCCACAGTGTAACAGTGCATTTGCAGGGTGACTGCCATCTGAAGCCCCATGGGAGTACAAGTTTCCTGAGGTAGTATATTTAGAGCGTCTCCTGTTTCCCAGGAAGGTCCAAATGACAATTTCGTGTATTGTTTTTTGGGGAGTTCATGGAGGATCAGTCCATGAAGGTGATAACTAAATATTTTTTCATCTTTAAATCTTTTAAATCTTCTCACAAATAAAAATATATTCTTGTCAAACTAGGAATCCTGAATTTTGATTTAGAAAAGTATGCTGGGACATAAGGTAAATGTACATTGAAAATTTTCAGTCCTGTCTCAGCACAATTGACATTTACCTTGATCAGCAATTACGTTCTGACTGCACTTTCCGACTCTAAAACTTTTCATGGCCAAGTACACTGAAAGGAACCTAGGAGAAGTTCCAAGCATGGGATTACTCTCTGTTAAAGGGAGTGTTTTTATGGATCTCATTAAAGAACATGCTTATGAAAAGAATTGGGTGCATTATTTTGCCATAAAATAACTTGAAAAGTAATTTCCCTCCTTCCTTCTCTCACTGTGTATGAACTTGGGCAAAACCAAATGTGGTGGTGTGCTGGGTAACGAAGACGGGGCTGCAGGTGATCTAGCGAGTCCTGCTACCACCGGGCACTGGTCTTAAGTACTTGGATCTTTGTCAGGGGCTGGGATAGAGGGGTTGTAGTTTTTTGGCCTGGTAAGTGATGTGCTGGATTCGCCAATAGCGTCAAACCCAAGTGGGCCAAGGCTTGGCTGCAGATTTCACTACCCATTGCAGACCGACCCAGAGTCCTCCCAAATTAAGTGGAGGCACAGAATTGCTGTCTTTTGTGTGTCCAATCTGCCTTTCCACGACACTCTCTCTGGCTGCTCTCATTTTCCCTGGGAAAGATGGAAAGGCCAGTGTCCTTTTCTGCCCCTCAGGAAAGGCCAACCCTTCTTTTCTCTTCAACTCCTTGTGACAGCCAATGCCTCAGGCTTAGAAAGAAAAGTGAAATCATAAAGGACAGTGACATCTGCCAGAGTGTTTATGCCCACATTTAATGCCTGACTTGGGTTAGCATAAACTGAATGACAAAGAGGCCTTTTTGTTTGTTTTTCTGATGAAAATTTCTCTTTCTTACTTTTTTTGCTTGGATGGGATAGTGGGATGTGAGTGAAGTCCAGTGGGGGTGTGGCTCAGAGCTGTATAAACATGGGACATGATCCAGAGTAGGGGTTATATACATCCCCCCACCTTAGGCCTCAGACAGAATTTGTGGAAAATCAAAATAAGGCTTGAAATACTCAAGATAGTACTCACTGAGCCGTCTGATATAGGTTACTGGCCTTGGTGGAGCCAGTGTTAAGTACCAGGTACTGTATAAGTACTTCATGTACATCTCATTTAATTTTTAAAACAACCCTACGGGGTGGGTACTGTTAGCATTATTTTTATGGATAAAGAAAATCAAGTTCTGAGCAATCAAATAACTTGTCAAGATCACATAACTTCTAAGTGACTGAGCTGGGATTCCTGCTTTCCTTAAAGACATTTGGGTTCCCCCAAGGAGGATCTCATAACCCTGTTAATAGAAATGCCAAGATACCCCTGTGTATGCTGCCTGCAAGCGTCTAGTGACACATCCCTGACGCCAGGTGACAGTTGGCATTGCTGAAGAGAAGGGCTCCAACACTAGGACAGAGGAAAGAAAGCATAGAGAGGAGCATCTGTGATAGAATTCAAAATAGCCAGTGCACAGGCAGAGGGTCTTGTACGGTGTCCCTTCATAGCTGGGGTCCCAATCTTCTTATGAAGAGAAGAACAGCTACTTTTCATTTTCCTGAAACCTTAAAATCCTAGGGAGCGCAGGGGCCTGGCGAGGCAAGTGTCTGCATGTCAAATGCTGACGTTCAGGTGCGTGTCAGCTGTGTGAGCATGCGAGGGCATTGATGCTGGTTGGAATACTTTTGCATCCAGAACACCCAGCAAATCCCAGAGAGGAAGGTTTCTTGGCCAAAATCTACATCCTGGGATAGAGATACAGCAGTAGCTACTAGCAGATGATGCCAAGATATTGGTTAGAAACCCAGCTTCATATGCTAACTCATATGACAAACCCTGAAAACTATGTCATGTATATATGGATCAGAAAACACAGAGACAGTGCATGAACTCTGGGAATAACCACAGACCTGGCAAAGGCTGAGGATATTTCAGAAATTATTTCAAATAAAGCGTCAAAGTTAGGCTTACAAGATACTTGATCGAATATGTTCACGCTTCATGTAGTTTAGAATAGGCTGCTCAGCAGGGAACTGACTGCTGTACGTGAGTAAGGGTCTCTGCTCTCTTGCTGCTCAAGATGTGGTCCATGGCATCAGCATCCACTGGAAGCTTGTTAGAAATGCAAATCCCAGGTCATGCCTGAGACCTACTGAATCAGAGTTTGCATTATAAGAAGGTTCCCAGGTGTTTTGTATGCACAGTGAGGTTTGAAAACTGCTGTGTTAACATGTACTAGCCAGCAGCAGTGTACTTAGGATATTGATCTGCGGTCTAACCTTGGCTAACATTGTAATCTCTAGTGCAGCCCCATCTCAGACCAACTAAATCAGATTCTTCTGGATCAGGGCCCAGGAGTTGGCATTTTAAAAAAGTGCCATAATGTGCATTTAGGGTTGAGAATCCCCTGATTTAGATGGTGGGTGCCCTGTATGAGTGTGGGAATGTTGCTTTATTGATTGGAATTCTGAAACAGTTGGCCCCCCAGCGTGGTACTACTTAACACGTTTGTTAGTGACTTAAAAGAGTAAGTATAAGACATACTGATTCCATCTGCCAATGACAGGGAATTGCACAAGACTGCTAGCTAACATCCTGAAACTCATCAGGACTGAAATATTATTAGTAAGTGCCTGTGACAAGAGTGGAGAAAGTGTGGACAAGTGTAAAGGTCCTGCCTGTTCCTAGAGGATGCCCATCCTAGCATATTGGAAAAGTATCCAGAGGTCAAAGTGACACACAAGTGAAGAATGATTTGGCAGTGGGGGACTGTCATTAAAAAGGCAGAGAAAAATCAGAGCGTGTGAAATGGAAAGGAGAAGGAAATTGCTACACAGCCTCGCCCTGGTGCTTGACATTGGTTAGGACTTTCTGTAGTATCGCCCAAGTTAGGGTGCTGGGATTGAAGTGCAATTATGATGGACTTTGGATGCTTTCAGGGGACACTAATAAATCTCAGTTGTGAAGAAAAGCAAAAGATGTTGCCATTATTTAGTGTGCTGAAAATGAGACTAAGGAGAGAACTTAACATTTTTCAAATACAGGAAAAATGCTTTTGTATGAAAGATGGCGATTAGTAGTTCTCTTTTACCAGAAGAAGAGTAGAATAGAGAATAGACATTAGAAAGAACTTTCTTACATGAAATGTGAGCAGGCTCTGAAAAGGGTTGGGGAAAAGAAACCTATATATCCTGATGTTGCTTTGGGGCCCAAGAATGGTCATAATAAGATATCTGGAATGCAAGGCCTCCTACCAAAGGGTGAGTAAGAACCTCTTGCAACTTGCTCTTTCCATTGGGAATGTGAGACGTTGCCCTGGAATTTTGAAAACAGTCACATGTTGACGAAGTTGGTGCACCTTGAATCTCCTAAACACCTGAGCCAATTTGATTTCTGCATATCCAGTCTTAGCCAACTAGGACTGTAAGAAAACTTCTTTACCCTGATAAAGAACATCTAAAAATGACTTTCAGCAAACATCAGACATGATGGAAAACATTAGAAAGCAATTATTTTTATTATTAATATTATTTTAATTTGACAAATCACAATTGTATACATTTATGGAGTACAATGTGATGTTTTGATATATGTATACAAATGTAGAATGATAGAATCAAACTAATTAACACATCCATTGCTTCCCTAATCATTTTTTTGTGGTGATACCTTTGAAATTTACACTCTTAGCTATTTTGAAATATATGCTACATTATTATTGGATATAGTCACCCTGTTGTGCAATAAATTGAAAAAAGTATTTCTCCTGTCTCACTGAAACTTTGTACCCTTTGATCAACAACTCCCTATACCCTCCTCTTCTCCCCATCCTCCCCCACCTCTGGTAACTACCTTTCTACTTTCTACTTCTATGAGTTAAAGTTTTTTAGATTCCACGTATAAGTGAGATCATACAGTATTTGTCTTTCTGTGCTTGGCTTATATCACTTAGCATAATGTTCTCTAGGCTCATTCGTGTTGTTGTAAATGGTAGAATTTCCTTCTTTTTTAAATAGCTGAATAGTATTTCATTGTATATATGTACCAGATTTTCTTTATCCATTTATCTGTTGATGGATGCTTAGAGTGATTCATATCTTGACTATTATGAATAATACTTCAGTGAACATGGCAGTGGAGACATCTCTTTGACATACTGCTTTCAATTCCTTTGGATATATACATAAAAGTGAAATTGCTGGATCATATGGTAGTTCTATTTTCAGTTTTTTGAGGAAGCTCCTTATCATTTTCCATAATAGCTGTACTACTTATTCCCATCAACAGTATACAAGGGTTCCCTTTTCTCCATATTCTTGCTAACGTTTATCTTTTTGATAATAGCCCTTCTAATACATACGACCCCAGAGGACTCATGCTAGGAGTAAGAGTAAACCTGAACTGGACAAATCCTCACAGGACTAGTGTGTAAATTAGCTTAATGCTGATTAGATTAAAGTGATATGCCCATGCCTTAACTGCCTGCAAAATTAACTACAAAATTAAATCCTCTCTGGAGGATAATATCATCATCCAGCATATAATATTACCTTTGCAATTTGTCCTACAAAATTTCTCGGGTGCTATCAAAAATAACCAGGTATGCAAAAAGACAAGACTTTGACAAAAAACAATAGGAAAAAATACAATACAGGCAGACTACACAGGGAGGTCCAGTTATTATAATTATTGGGTGTAGGCTTTAAAATAACTGAGATCAATATATTATAAATGTTAAAAGAAAATATGGAAAATATTGGCAAAGAATGGGAAATTTAAAGAAGAGTCAAATGGAAATTCTAAAATGGACAAATGCAATACTAAATTTAAGAACTCAATGGATGGATTTAACATCAGACTGGACAGAACAGATGAAAGAATGAACAAACTGGAAGATAGATCAGAATAAAATATCCCTATTGAACCATAAAATGGAAAAGGGTGGAAATGGACAATTATAGAAAGAGGATAAGAGACATATCCTTGTGAAGAGTGAAGATGACTAACAAAAGTTGGTGAGAGAGCATGTGGCAGATGCAGTATTTGGAGGATGGCTGAGAATTTTCCCAAACACATGAAAGACCTCAAGCCACAGGTTCAAGAAGTGCTATAATTCCCAAACAGGAAAAATAAGAATAAAATCATACCTGGACATGTGTTCCTGTCTCTTTGGCTCCAATTTTTATTTTTATTTTTTGATTAGCTGTCAGTCTTGCTATTGCTCCTATGAAGGTACTACATCTTTATCCTCTGATTTGCCCTACCCAATAGGTGGTTATTGGCATAAGGGGAGAAAATAAAATAGAGAGATCAGATTCTATTCTTAAATAGAATAAAGAGATCAGAAATGGACCCATGAATACATGGAATTTATTATGATTATTTGGCAGAGTGGAAGAAAAAGTATGTATTTTTAATAACTACTGTGGAGACAATTGGCTACATATTTGCAAAATAAAGAAATTTGACTCCTTGTTCACATAATATTCAAAATTAATTTCAGGTACATTAAAGACCCTAATGTGAAAGGTAAGACTATAACATATTTTGAAATTAATATAGAAAAGAATCATTACGATATCAAGGTAAAAAAGGATTACTTTTTTTTTTTTCTTTTTTTTTGAGACCGAGTCTCACTTTGTTGCCTGGGCTAGAGTGAGTGCCGTGGTGTCAGCCTAGCTCACAGCAACCTCAAACTCCTGGGCTTAAGCGATCGTACTGCGTCAGCCTCCCGGGTAGCTGGGACTACAGGCATGCGCCACCATGCCTGGCTAATTTTTTCTATATATATTTTAGTTGGCCAGATAATTTCTTTCCATTTTTAGTAGAGACGGGGTCTCACTCTTGCTCAGGCTGGTCTCGAACTCCAGACCTTGAGCGATCCACCCCCTCGGCCTCCCAGAGTGTTAGGATTACAGGCGTGAGCCACCGCGCCCGGCCAAAAAAGGATTACTTAAACAAGACACAAAAGTATAACCAATAAAGGGAAGTAGTGATTAAAGTAGTCTACAGTTGGAATTTTTGTTTACTAGAAGGCACCAAATTTAGAATTTCTGTTCATTACACCATAAATTGAGTAAAAATATTAAACAGAATATACAAATTCCTACTAATCAAGAAGAAAGAGAAAGAACATTATAGCAAAATAGGCAAATGACATAAATAGCAATCGTAAAGGATCAATTTTACATGACAAATGCAATGATGGTCAATTTCATTACTAGTCAGAGAAATGTAAATTAAAATCTACTATTTCATACTCAATTGTCGGACAAAATAAAGTGTTAATGAGGACTTGGAGGATTCTATTCCACACTACTGTTGGGCATAGAAACTGGTGTGACCATTCTGGAAATGAGTTTGGCAATGTTGAACGATGAACATGCCCTGTGACCTACCAATTCCATGACAAGATATCTAAGTTGGAGGAAATCTTGCATGTGTGCACTAGGAGACAGAGCTATTCATAATGACATTTTTTATTATGAACAAAAATATATAACACATATGTATTTATATAAGTTATATATGTAAATAATATATAAATAACCCAGTTGTTCATCAATAGAAAGATATAACTCATATACTAGAGTCCTATACAGCCATGAATATGAAAGAACATTTATGTGTATCAGCAGAGACCAATCTCACGAACATAATATTGGATACAAAAAGAAAGTCACTAAAGAAGAATATACTACTGTAATTCCATGATTGTGAAGTTAAAATGTAGGTAACTAAACGACATATTGTTTATGGATACCTGCACGTGTGGTAAACACTATAAATTATAAGCATTCAATATGATAGTTACCTCTAAAGAAGAGGAATGGGTTGCAATTAGTGATGTATAACTGGCTTCTAGGATCTGGTAAGGTTCAGTTTCTTGGAATGGATGGCAGGCTTCTGTTTTAAAAAATACTGCAGCAATGTCTCTCCTTTGTGCGGGGCTGGGTGGCTTTGCCCAGAGAATCACCTACATCCTGGCAAAGGATGTGTGAGTTGAATTTGAGTGAGCTGAATTTGTTAAACCAAATTTGGTTTTAGCCAAATCTGCAGTTGCAGTTTTCCTTTGAGTGCACTTTTCTTCAAAATGGTCAACCCATGCTCATTGGAAAACAAACCTAACTCATGACATTTTAAATCATTGGTGGCCCAATTGCTGAAATCTGATTTTGGTACTGCTACTTGTTTCATGAGGTCTTTGGAGACTATTTAGGAGACTATTTAAAGTTAGTTTTCTTCTGCCCAGCCCAATAAATTCTGAAAGATGTGGGATGAATCAGTTTTTCTAAGCTGAAGGCCTCCATCCAAGGTCAAGTTATGCTTTCCTCTCTGTTTGGATTCCACGAACATCAAGGTTTCACCCTCCTGCACTGCATGTTGTTTTGTATCAATTCTCCTGAGCCCCAGGGAAGAGCCTTCTGTTCAGCTGCAGGAACACAGGACAGTTCCTACCCCGAACTTTGGAAAACTCCCTCTGAAAGAAGAGCTGGGTGTCGCACAGTAGCTTTCAGTTCAAAGGTGACCCTTCCCTACCCTCCTAAGATCATCTGCTGTTTGTACAGGCTACTGGTTCTTGCCCTAATTGTTTTGAGTAAATGAGGGTGAAAACCTGGAGGGGGTGTGTGGGATGGGGTGGGAGAAGCTGAGTTTTCATGTAGAGGCAGTTTTATTTATCATTTGTTTACCCCTGTCCACACCCCTGTCATCTTTAATCCTCCCAATAAACCTTTCCCCAGCTTGGTAAAATATAGTGGATTTCCACATTTCTTTCCCTCCTGGTGTTTGGTGCTAGGATGTACTTTGAACAAAGTATGTTCATCTCAAAAATCTGGGAAAGAGAGGAGGTCGAATTGCAGCCCCCTTGGGTGAGGAGCGGGGCCAGTAGTGGGAGACGGGAAGGATTGTTTGTGTTTTCCAAAGAGAGCTACAAGTGCTTCCTCTGAAATCCTTGGCAAATAACCCTTGCTTACTTCCTTCTGAACATTTTGTGAATTACTGTGGTGTCCTTTATTACGCTAGCAGCAGTAGTGGCCACTGGGGTTTCTAATAAGGAGGAGACATTGCCTCGTGGCCTTTTGCATTTCTGGAGGAGAAACAATGTAAACTGCTTAAGCCCCCTTGTCCCCACCTCAGACCTTATTATGGCCTGACAGCTGGGAAAAGCATAGGAAGCAATTAAAACACCCAGCATTAGTCACAAAAGAAGAGCCCAGCCCAGCGGACAGTGAAAGAGCAGATCTGCAAAAGAAAGAAAGGAGGAGAGGGAGGGAGAGAGAGAGAGAGAGAGAAGAGAAGAGAAGAGACAGGAGAACAGTTTTATGTTTTTGTGTGGCTTTTGAGGCTTCGTGGTAGTGTGTACCTCTGGATTCGTTTGGGGTTATTTATTTCCGTAGATAGTGTCTAAAAAATGAAAAGATCCTACCCAAGCACTTGCCCAATTAACTTTAACACCTGTCTGGTTGGAAACAGTTTGTAAATGCATTAATTGAAAGGGCTGTGTGTGTTTGGCTGGGGTGGGGGAGCAGTAATTCTACAATCCAGAGACGGAGGGGAGATGGGGTAGGAATGGAGCCCTGCAGGGACCACTGGAAAACCATCATCCCGGATGGGGCCCCAGGGCTCCTCTGTCCCTGCCCCAGGGGCTTCTTTGCTGGGACCTCGGGAGGGCAGAGAGCCTCTGACAGCTAAATTGCGGGCCGCCCCTGGAAGGCGCTTGTTTTCCTGGGGCCTGCTTCTGCTTTAGAGCCTAACGGATTCTGGCTCTCCCTTTTCCTCTTCAGAGGCCTACAATCCGCACCAAATGTTTCACATTACTCAGTGTGAAAAACCTCCTATTCTTTCAGATTTTTTACAAGTTCATATATCCGTGGAAACCCGATATTCCATATTTCATTCTGCTTTGTGGATGTCATTGTGAGGGATGCAGGTTCACATGCAACAGGCCTCTTCTGACTTTGATCAGCTTGACCACAACTAATTGTAAATGGAGAACAAATGAAAGAAATATTTACAAATTTCATGGGAATTCAGGCGGGGCCTAAGCCTCCCCTAATGCCTCCATTCACAGTAAATGTTTATTGAATACTTTGACTTTACTGTGCACTTCAATATTTATATAGTATTAGGTTCTAGCTTGTTCTGAGGAGATCCAAAGAGTTAGTAAAACGACCTGCCCCTTCTCTGCTTTACCCCCTTCCCTTCTGCAAACTTCCTTTCTTTGGCATCACAAAATCTGCTGCTGCCTAAAGAAAACCAACTCAGATTCCAAAGCTACAGCTGTAAGACGGGGAAGGAGAAAAAGAGAGGGGTGAGGGGAAGCTAGAAAAAAAAAGACCGTAAAATTTAAAACAAATTTTGAGTTGCATAGTCGAGTTGGGAAAAAAATCAAATGAAAATGTTCAAGATTTGTCCAAAATAAAGTCATAAATGCCTGGAGCCAAGTTAAACAGCTGCTGGGTCAGGCAGGCTAAGGCCTGAGAGGCAGCACCAACTAAGAGCTGAATATTATGCAATTCATCAGCGCTTGCCTGGTTATAAAGAAACACGGAAAGCCCTGTTAGAAGATTTCAGATTTAGGTTTTTCCATTCCTAAGCACCCTTTTCCAGAAGAATTTTTGTTTACTCGGGAACCAAAGTAACCTTCATGACTCCCACCTGGAGGTTTTGGAGAGGGGACCCTCACTCGATGGCTGGGAAAGGGTCCAGCTCCCCTGCCTTGTGGCAAATGTTGGAAGCCCCGTCAGATACCGCCTTCTTCCCACTGCCGTCCTGAGCAGTGGGACGGCTTAGACAGATGACGGTGCAGATGCTGAAGGGAGGAGAGGAGGTGACCTCTGTCCAGAGAGTCCTTTTGCTATCACCTTCTTGGATGGCAAGTGTGTCTGGGGTCTGACAACTTCGTCCTAATAAATGCTCTAACAACTGCTCTTTTAATTAGGAACATTTCACATCTGTGTTTGCTATACCCTGGGCTAGATTCTGTTATCTGCGGAGGCTGGATTAACCTGCCGTTGCCCCTCCTTCTGCCCAGACATGAAAGGCAAGATACGAGGATCACACAAACTGGAAGGTGAGTGACCCTAAACAACCCCAAATGTCTGATGATGGAGGTGCACACGGAGAAGCGTGGTCGGAAGTGCCTTAGGACAGATGACTTGAAACAGAGAGCAGCGGACGGTTGAACGAGAAAAGGAACGAACGTTGGAGAAGGAAGCCAACAACAAAGCTGATACAAATTGGGCATGACATTCCAAAGGAGGGTTTTTGGAGCACTTTATTAGTACAAATTTCTTTTTAAAATCAAATTTTAATTTTGCTTTTTGAGAAGTCATTGGTTTCACTGAAGTCAACAAAGACATTTTTATGAGCACACAAATCTGAAATCACAGTTATAGATTTTTTAAATCATGCCTTTTTGTGTGCTTTGGTTTCACAGCATGGAGACAATCCTTATTCATAAAGATCAGTAGTTTCAAAAATGAAATGTTTCCACATTTCAGTTTGTAATTTCAAGATTCTTTTTAATGAAACTGATCTAAAGCCTTGAAGGAGGACTATGCAATATTTTTGTTTCAAAATACAGCTGCTGACATTTAATATTAATAATTATAAGTCACACAAGCACCCCAAAATTACAAGTGGTGAAACTATGTGAACACAACATCATGATAAAACATGTAACAAGTTTACTTGTTACTGTACAGTTGACTATGATGTGTTGATGAGAGAGTAGCTGATGGTTAATTAAGCACAATGCACATATTCGATATTAAGAGTATACTGATTTGTCTAGTTTTATATCAGTGGACATTCAGAGGTCTGAATTTTTAAAAAAGGCAGTGCCTGGTCTCACATATTTCTACTCAAAGACCTGTCTACAAAAGTTTCTTCATCATTTCTTATACTATAATGTGTGACATGTGTGGACGTTAAGTAAACATATCAAGCCATTGGAAATGACTTTTTACTAGTGATGGGTGTCAGGGTGGGATGGGAAAAGGAAGACAGTATCCATTCCTGTGGTCTTTCCAGCCATAGTCCCAGACTTCCAAATCCAAGGAAGGGCAGGAAAAAGATCTGGCAAAGAAAATAATTAACCCAACTTTTCTAGGCCTCTCCTGCAGGGGGAATCTGTCTCCCTCTGACACTGTCAGAGAACATCACTCCACATAGCAAACCTTGATATGTTACCTCCCAGGTGACACCATTTCCTGAGAAGCAGTCTTCTTCTCATCCAGGGCTTCCAGTTGTGGAATTCTCGAGCTGCCCTCCTGAAGACCTTTTTTCTTTCAAGGCTTAAGGAGGACACAGCATCATGTTAAGCATGTCCCAGGCTGGATGGAGAGTGCCAGGCACCCTTCTGCACCACTCTGCCCCTCTGGCTTCATTGCCGTCCTCCGTATTGAGCAGGACTGAATGATCAGCAGTAGATCAGCAACTGGGTTGTGCTCACCTCTAGGAATCAGTCCCCCAAAATCCCAAATCAGGTTACACTGGCCCCCGGGCAATGTCCTTCTTGTTCTTCTTCCAGTTCTCTTCTCTCACCTCTGGACCTGCCACCTTCTATCCCCAGGAGTCCTGTTTTTCTCCAATACCCTCTCCCCATCAAAACATGCTCTGAGAGCCCTGTTTACCCTTAAATGTAACTGGACAATAATAACAAATTGTTTTCACTTTTAAAGATGATTTTCAGTGAGGTAAACAGACAGAGCTGGAGTGGTGGACAGACACAGCAGAGCAGGGGAGGTCGGGAGACCTGACTGACCACAGCCACGCAGCTGGGCCTTGCCTGTGGTCAGCTAGAGGGGTGGGGGTCTTGGTGAGTAAGGGGGTGCCCTGTAGGACATGGTGGTTAAGAACTTTGGTTTTGGAAACAGATGAGCCAGGTGCAATCCTGTCTCTGCCACTTATCAGCTGTGTGATGATGGGCAAGTTTCCCAGCTACTGTCTACCTTGGATTCCTCATCTAAAAAATAGAGCTAGTAATAGTGCCTACCTTGTGGCATTGTTCTGAGAATTGAACGAGTAATATGCAAAGACTGTTTAGAACAGCACCTAGCACACAGTAAATGGTACATCAATGATAGTTGTTTTTATTATTCCAGGAAGCAAGAGGCATTTTCTTTACCAGAGCATTCATTAAACTCCTGCTGCCATCCTAGCAATAGAAATGTTTATTGAAGTTAGGAGGAGATCTTCTTTTGTTAAGGAGATCCTCTACTTTAGGGCCTTTCCTGGCTTAACAATCCTATTAATTTACATGTAACACTCAGGGGTTACTGCTGTGTTTTCATGTAAATGTTTTAGTTATTTGTTACGAATTTTAAATTCAATACTATATGTGTTTTTAATCATATCTGTATTTAAAATATGTATTTCCCTTCTTAAGAATGGGGGGTAGGGTGGGGAATCCACCTATAGTGCATTTGTAGAAGAATGCTCAATTAGAAAGATCTTCAAACTTGCCTTAGCAGCACAAGTAACCTTAGATCAATTTTCTTCAATGTGCCTTAGCCAAGCAAATGGCCTTTCCCCTAATTATCTGTTTTAAAGCTGGTGATCAAAATTTTTCAACGGTCAGATATCACATGAATTGTTCAGAAACAAAATTAGAGCCCGTGTTAATCAGTATTAATTAATGGAAGCAGAAGGAGGAGATCGTGGACAATTGTGGAGGAATGTTATTTACCTTTCCTATGTAGGAATGTGTCTGGACTTCCACGAACAAGGGATAGAAGACACTTATTTTACTTGTAATTTGAGCTATGAAAATTATCCTATGTCTAAATGTTCTTCATGCCACCAGAATTTTTTTTTTAAACCACAATTTAAAGGCAAAAAAGAAAACTAGCAGCTTGCAAATTGTACCTCTTTGCACAAATGGACCACATTCCAGAACGGGGGTTTATGAGACCCCACCTACATTAAGCTGACCAAAATGGGGGTGACCCATTGACAATAGATCTCTTTATTGTATTGTTTTGACACAGAACAAGTGACATTCCTCAGGCCCCTTTTCATGTTACAGTCTGCCACGAAATACGTCTGTACTCTTTTTACCTGCAGAACTGGGTTATATCAACTTCATCACTTTTAGGCTTATCTGATGGCAAATGAAAGTTGATACTGGTGGGGAGGGTAATGACAACTTGATTACCAGACAACCATTCATCTCTGTTTCTAAGCTCTTCAAGGGGTTTTAGTTTAAACCTGGAAAAATGTTTATGAGCAATGACATACCAAATTTCCATGAATATATTTATACAAGAAAAACAGAAAAGGATGCACGTATGTGCTCTTTATATAATATATATTACGTACTCATACAGAGATTAGACATTATATCATGCTTATGTGTGCACACAGGTTTGTGTGTATACGTGTTCATGTGCTATAACATGACTCTATATATGTATATGTTTATGTGGCTATAAGTATATGTGTGGTTGAAACACTTTTCCTGACACTGAAAACATTGCATATGTGACTATAGAGTGAACAAAGCCCTAAACCCATTGATTGTGTGAATACTGTTTATATAATATGTAAGTCCTACAGTACTCTTATATATCAGAATTGCTGGAAAAGGGAGACTTTCTTAGAATATCTTCTCCAATATTCCTTGTGACATCATGATTTAATTGTCCTGAAATATAGCATGAAATAGATTTGAATCCTCTTTTCCCTCTTGAACACTGAGAAGATTATAGGCTCTGCCAATGGCAAGGAAACAAGGATCTGTTGAAAATGAGCAATCTATTTTATGTGTTTTATGAATGATGACACAAGCATTATAAATATGCAATAATTATATATGCTAATGCACACATTCATTGTACCCAAGGTTTCCACTGCGAATATTTTTTAGAATGCTTTTCTATAGTTACATCTACTATCTATAGAAATTGTATCTTAGCTGTGGCCTTGGATAAATTTCAAAGAATCACATACTCTGGAAATGAGTCCAGACTCCATTGAATACAGCAATGGAAAACTGGCAGTCAGCATGCCAGATTTTGCCTGCAATTGAGTTTTGTTTGGCCATTTAGTGTGTGTGTGTGTGTGTGTGTGTGTGTGTGTGTGTGTATAACAGCTTTAACGAGGTATAATTGGCATACAATAAACTGTATATATACTATACAGTTGGATATGTTTGGATAGAGGTATACGCCTGTGAAATACATCATTTGGATAAAGATATACATGAATAAAACTATCATTACACTCAAGACAATTAACATATTCAGCACCATCAAAAGTTTCCTCATGTCCCTTTGTAAACCCTCTTCCTGTCCCCAGCCCCTTCAGGCAACCAGTGAGCTGCTTTCCAGTCATTATACATTAGTTTGCATTTTCTAGAATTTTCTATGAATAGAATTGTACAGTTTGTACTTTTTTCTGTTTGGCTTCCTTCACTCAGCATAATTATTTTCAGATTCACCCAAAAGTCATACTAATTAAAAAGATTTCTCCTCCTACATTTACTTCTAGAAGTTTTATAATTTAGGTTTTATTTTAAGGCCTCTATCCATTTTAAGTTGATTTTTGTACATGGTCTGAGGTATAGAAGAAAGGTTTTTTTTTTTTTTTTTAATAGAATATCAAATTGTTTCAGCACCATTTGGAGGAAAGACTTACCTTTCTCAGTTGAATTCCCCTGGCACTCTTTCAAGCTGGGGCACTTATAGGGCTTACCTCATGTTCCATTTCTCAGAGGCCACTGTCCTTTGCCGACTGATGTCTTGTGTCTTGAAAATCATTGTTTCCTCTAGTTTGTGTGTGTGTGGGTGTTTTTAATTTCAGGCGGGAAGGTAAGTCTGATTCTTGTTACTTCATCTTGGTCAGAAGTGGAAGTTCCCTACTCAGTTTTATTTTCCCTCTTTTTGGAATAGTTTAGCTTGTTTCCAACAGATAAAAATTAGGATGTATCATATTAAAATCTAGATTTTTGGCTTCTTTTGAAAAATCTGCAGATCTGCAAAATGGGACACACACACTCCCCATGGCAGAGAACCAGTGGTTTCCCGGGTCCCCACCGCACTGGACTCCCTTGAGCCTGATTAGTCCAAACCTGTCATTTGATTCAGGAGGAAACAGAGTTAGAGGGGCAAATTGAGTTGGAATTAAAATCTGGGGTCTTGGACATCTAATCCAATAGAGATCGAGCAGGCATATTGCATTCTCGGTATGGAGCAGAGCAAACTGAAGGTCTGAATATCTGCTGACAGATTTAGAGACTCAATGTCTATAACTCATATTCTTTTTTTTCATCTCTTGATAATAACCTGTGAAGTTTATTATAATTTATCTGTTGTCATGTTTGGAAAGCAAATGATGTGGCAGGATTTAACTGTTACTTAATTCTCTTAAAGGAATTGTTCATTCAGCAAAATTACCTTTTGAGGATTATGTTCATATTTCCTCATTAAGTAAATTGCCTGCAGCATTTATGTTGAGTATTTCAATCTCTAATGAGTTCCCACCAGAAGGTGATACTGAAATGACTGCAATATAGGGAATGTGTCTGCAGCATTCCTCATCCATTCGTAACTTTCTGACTTAGGTTACTGAAGATGTTCATGTCAGAATAAACTGAGAAATTCAATCTTTTAGCCTGGGCAATTATGTGATAAAAAGCTGTATCTACCATTTTCCTCTCCCAACTGATTAGCCAAAAGATTACCAAACTATCATGCAGCGTGTCGGAATGAGGGCCAAAAAACAAATCACAAAATCAGTAAGAATCATGTGAAGTGATACTTTGTCAGTAGATTTAGTAGACAGATGGATTTTTGGAAATAAATCCAATGTTTTCTAAAAACTTTTGTCTTTACTCTGTTGTTAGATGTGATGAAATTATAGACTATCAAGTACAATTTATAACTTTGATTTCATAGTCTGAATTTTTCTTTCACATAGAGCCTATACAAATGTAGAATGGAAAGCAAAATATGAAATTATTTTGGTATTATTTTACTGTGTTGCTATTAATGACCATTACTGATTCAAAAGTAAAAAGGAACTGTTGAACTATCTGATGATTTTCATGTTTAGGATCATATTATACCTAACAGAAACTGTTTTACCTTGCTTGCAAGAGCTGTTAAAATTGCTTGTGTAACAAAGAATGCTATAAGCCATTCCAAAAGTCAAGTGAGAACATGCTTTTATGGATAAAGGGAGCCAGGTTGCAGCAAGGCTTGGGCGGCTAGAGCATATGTCTACTCCCATCCAGTGCCCAGAGAGTTCCTCTGATTGTTGGAACAGAAGAGAGATGCACAGGCCATGGGATTCTACTTTCTGGAGCTGACCATATTTGGGTGTAGGGTAGCTCATATAAGTTCCCAGCCACTATATTCTGCCTTTCTACCAAGTTTTCAAAGTAGCATTGGCCAAAACCACAAATTGCTTTTTCTATTTTTGTATTTTCTCTCCCTTCTCGCCTCTGTCCTTTTCTTCTCTTCCTCTGCACCTTTTTAGGACTTGCTTAATTCTAGTCTTAAGCATGTCTATATTCTTCCTCTTCCTGAGAATCCTCACATAAGCATATCCCTCTCCAACCCTCCTCCTCCCTAGCATGTTTCTTTAACCTGCTCAAACAGGAGATTCAGACCTATGGTGTCTCCTCAGAGCCAGTGTCTGGCCCCGGTTCCCCTTCAAAGCTTCCACTCAGGCCAAGGTCTTCTGTGGTCTGCTTTCATTGAGACAAAAATCCATCAGACTGAATTTTATAGCAATCTCATGCCTCCTTGGACAGAGTTAGTTTGTCTCTGCCCTAAGTCTCTCCAGTTTGAAAACCCGGGACATTGTTCTCACTTTATTTTTCTCACATGTCCTCAACCTTCTCCC
>CM052443.1:74858588-74988678 GCA_028533085.1 Varecia variegata
TCCCCTTCAAAGCTTCCACTCAGGCCAAGGTCTTCTGTGGTCTGCTTTCATTGAGACAAAAATCCATCAGACTGAATTTTATAGCAATCTCATGCCTCCTTGGACAGAGTTAGTTTGTCTCTGCCCTAAGTCTCTCCAGTTTGAAAACCCGGGACATTGTTCTCACTTTATTTTTCTCACATGTCCTCAACCTTCTCCCCCAGTTCCTGGCTGCTGCTCTCAGAGAACTTAAACCCCTGGAGATCAGGCTGTGGGGAGAGGAGGACAGGCAAGTGGAGGAGGTTGGGGAGATGGAAAGTGGTGGTGGAGACAGGTTTCTCCCCAGCCTGGGGAGGGTTAAGAGGTTCACAGTCTGTGGGTTCCATGAGACGTGGTGACCTGTGACACACTCTCTCACATGCCCTAAAGGAGGGCTAGGACTAGGGTGCGGCAAGTAAGGCACTTGGCTTGAGCACAAAACTTGAGGGGACTCCAAACAACTCACTAATCAAGCTAAAAAACATTTTAATGTATTATTTTAAAAAATCAAAATTAATGCAAAAAACCCATAATGAGCAAAATAGCAACAGTTTAAATAAAGACAAGATTCAGAGAGGGCTGTCCCTCCAGATGGTGGATGGTGTGCCAAAGTCCTTGACCCCAGGCATCTCAGCAACCATCCCAGGCTCCAGGACACCAAAGTTTCAGAGTCCCTCCTTTTCTAGAGACCCCGGTGGGCTGGGACACAAGCACCATGATAGTAAGCTGTATGGACAGATGGATAGAGGGTCACTGCTAAAATGATTTTTAATGTTGACAATCCCTGGAGATTTTTGTCCAGCCATGGGTGATGGCAGAAATTAGGGCCTTGCATTTGGATTTGTTTTTAACTTCAAATAAGTAAACAGGAGATACTTCTTGCACTTACGGTTTTACCATTGCATATTCATACCAAACACAGTGCCTCCGTCTGAAGCGTGGCCATTACTCCTAGTGAAGAGTAGGAAGCCGAGATCCTTTCTTTTCTCTCCCCAGCCCTGTATTGCCTTCCCTTCCCTATCACAAAAGTCCACACCTATTATTAACCAGTGACTCCCTGGCCCAGTATCCATTCATTTAAAGATCTGGGAAGCACTCTCTGAATCTTGTCTTTATATATATATAAAGAGTTTTTCTCCTTCTTGCTTTATTTGCATCCTTAATATCTGACTTTTTTCCTCCAGTCTTATTAATAGAATCAGCATGTTAATGTGGGCTTTGCAAGGTGGATTGATTTGGCGGGAAGACCACTGGGCAGAGCATTAAGAGACCTGGACTCTGGACCTGTCTCAGCTCCTAACTAGCTGTGTGAATGTGGGTGAGTCAGTCCCTTTTGCTCCCTGACCCTCGGTTTCCTCATCCGTGCAAAGAGAGGGTTAAACTAGATGAGCTCTAGGGTTTCACTCTGGCCCAACATTCCATGAGTTCTAAGGATGACTTTGTTTCTCACCAAACTACCAGTGTCCAGCCAATGCATCTATAATCACTTTAAAACAACCCAGCTGCAATCTCAGGCTTCACCCCACGCTTTAGCATCGTAGTTTCCGTGTTCAAAATCTGCTGGCCTCCAGTTGTCTTCCGTGTTGCAATGAGATTTCTCACTCTTGCTTGCAAGGCCCTAACTTATCAGAGGAAAATGCCTGACAGTTCTTTGCTCTTCTTTGATTTAAATCTTGCTTAATGTTAAAGCAGAAAAAGAAGCAATAAGAATTTGAGCCAATCATAAGTGAGTTCCTTCATCTGTGAAATAAAAAGATTTTCTTAGATGCTCTTCTAAGCCCTTTTTAGCTTTAAAATTCTGAGTCACTTCAAGTAGCATGACGATGTTCCTGGAATTTGAATAAGTTTATAATATCTTTTTTTTTTTTTTTTTTTTGAGACAGGATCTCGCTCTGTTACCTGGGCTAGAATGCAGTGGTGTAATCATAGTTCACTGCAACCTCAAACTCCTGTGGTCAAGCGATCCTCCTGGCTCAGCCTCCCAAGTAGCTGGAACTACAGGTGCATGCCACCCTGCCCAGCTAAGTTTTTATATTTTTTGTAGAGACAGCTTGTCTCGAACTCCTGGCCTCAAACAATCCTCCGCATTGGCCTCTCAAAGTGCTAGAATTACAAGCATGAGCCACCACACCCAGCTGCTACCTTTTTTTTTTTTCCCCACCCCATGCATCAGTTTTTAAACTCCAAGTTTCTTCTTCCATCAGTTATCTAGAAATTTATATAGAAATATTAGACTTCCTATCTGTTGCTTGGCCCATCTAACTTTTATAACTCAGTGTTTGACAAACACTGCTGTTTTATAAAGAGATTGAGGAGTTTCCATAATCCACATTATTTTAAACATATTTAAAAATCTGAAGGTGTGTGTGTGTTTGTGCATAGGTGTGTTTTAAAGGTATAAAGTGGCCTCTCCAGCTGCTGCAGAATCTGTGTAAGTTCTCTGCTTTGTTTGCCCAGACGACTGCACAGGCTTTGTATACATTCTGATGCTTGGGGACTGTGAAATACGGTCTCCAGGGACTTGTTTTAAAGCTGATTGGTGGAGTGTCCTTGCCTCCTTGCCTCCTTGCCTCCATGCCTCCAACACTTCCAGGTTCCTTGAGTACTTCCAGGTCGTCAGCCCAGCTCACAGTTTCCAGGGCTGCTGAAGAAGCTGTTGGGGAAAGTAGGTACCTACTGTGGAGTCCTGGCTGTGCCACTTCTGTTCCAAGGCCTTCCCTGCAGGGCATCAGCAACATCTTCCTCCTAAGCTGTGGCATACAGTTACACAGTTGCACAGAAGTACACTTTAGGAAACGGTCTTAGGAGGGTCCAGATGAGTTCATAGAGACTTAACAAATTACCCCAACTTGGCCTTCAAGCTCTGCTTTAGTTCGAGAAAGCTATAAATTCTGCATTAGAACAGACAGTCAGGAACAGAATCAGTTTTAGAGGCTTCCTAAATACATACAGAGTCTGTGATCGTGTCTGAGCTTTTGTATTGAATGATGTTGAATTCAGGGAGGTGACAGAGGTCATTGAAGTGAATAAAGTGAAAATTGTAGCCTGTGATGGTAAAAATACTGGCTCCAATACTACAAAATGAATAGAAAGAAAAGGCTTTTAAAAATGCCATCTTCTGCCATTAGGCATCACTTTTTGTAGAGCAGCATAGAAGAGACTTTTAAAAACATTTATTTTAGCAATGCAGAAATGACTACATGGCTACACTAGCCAGAGAGAGAATGTCAGTAGAGTGAAGCTTATAACTGTGGCCTCTTACATTTCCCTTTCTTCTGCAGCATGAAAAAATATAACATTTTAAAATGACAGATCAAAAGGTGTTGCCTTTCTAACAACATTAATAAAGCCATTTTAAACTCTTTGTAGTAATTGGAGGAGCTATTAAGCTAGCAATATGAAGACAGTAGTTTAGCATTTTGAAAGGGTACTATGTTCACTGCAATGGGAGTTAGAAAAATGTATTGTTTCAGTAAAGTCATGTTAGTTTTATCAATTATAATTTTTACAATTGATAAAATGCATTAGCAGAGGCAGTAGCATATTCTAGATGGAGTTTTACTTAGAAAATCCATTTCTTAAAAGTACAAAACCAGGGGTAACATTGGGATGACAAACCTCCTAAGAGATACAACTTTATTATGAAAGCAGAAAATCTTTCGACAGCCCCCCCCCCCCCAGCTAAAACGAAACAACCAAACCAAATCAAATCAAATCAAAAAAATCTATTCCTAGCAATACAAAATAGCCCCCACATGACATGTAAATCATTTCTTGAACTGGCCGTATTGGTCAAATCTAAAACATTTCAAATTTTTCTTAAATTCTACTTGTTGTTAGACTTTCAGTTAATCTCACTAAGTGTAGAAATAAAAGACGAGAGCGTGAAGACTCGAAGTCTTCAAGTTGAAACTTTCAGTGCTCGGCTTGATCTCAGTGAACAGGAACAAGCAGGTTGGAACGGAACTCTACATTTTCTGGATCCTTCTCCTGGTTGTGGCAGCTTCCTCTGCATTGCTCTTCTGCTGCCTTCCCTGTTTGAAATAAACTGGAATGTGTTACTGTCGTGTGGAGCAACCCAGGCAGGAGCAAGTCATGTGAGAGAAAACTCCCCAAGGGGTAGCAGCTGCTGTCCTGCTCTGGCCCTTTGTGGACTTCATGGACCTTGACTGTCACAGGTTGGGGCCACAGCTCCGGGTGTCCATACGTAACACTTGGAGCTGTCTCTTTAACATGGGACTTTTTGAAGATTATGAAAAGAGGCTTTATGGTATAGTGGAGTGTTGAGCTACGGGTGCCTCCAGACCACACGCGTCAGAATCATCATGCGTCTCAGAACCATCCTGAGGTCCAGGGCCCCATCACAGTCCTGCTGAGATTGAAGCTCTGGGTGTGTGGCCTGAGAGCTGGCAATTTCAACAGGATCCCCAGATAATGCTCGCTGAAGTGGAAAGCCTCTGCTCCTGTGGTTAGTTTTACTGTCTCTGATCCAGTACGTCTGGGTTCAAATTCTAGTTCTGCCTCCTTTTAACTGCATGATCTAGAAAACCTCTGAGCTCTCTAAGTCCCACTTCCTTATCTATAAACTAGGAATAATGATGATGCCCACCTCCTATGGCTGTGCTGAAAATTAAATGAGATAATATTGTGTAGCACTTAGCACCGTATCGGGCTCATACGAAACACTCGTATTTTTGAAAGGCTACAGTTATTGTCATTATTATAAAAAGTTCCATGAAGGATATCCAAACCTCCACTCTGATTTGAGTGTAATATATAATGTGTGTTTAAAGGAATTAGTGCAAACTGTACAGTGGACTCTAATGTTAAATTATAGCACCTCTTCCCTAACGGGAGCCAGTGAGGTGGGCAAAGCAACAGTTACTTCCCTTGTGCTATGGTTTGAATGTGTGCCCTTTGAATTTCAGGGGTTGCCCATGTGACAGTCTTAAGAAATGGAGCTTTAAGAGGTGATTAGCCCATGAGGGCGCCTCCCTCATGCACAGGATTAGGTGTCCTTACGAAAGGGCTTGATGGCCACAGTTTGGCTAGCTTGCCTTTCTGCCATGTGAGGGCCACAGCGTTCCTCCCTCCAGAGGATTCAGCAGTAAGGTGCCATCTTGGAAGCACACAGCCACCCTCACCCAACACTGCACCTGCTGGTGCCTTGATCTTGGACGTCCCAGCCTCCAAAATTGTGAGAAAATCGACTTCTCTATAAATGACCTAGTCTCAGGGGTTTTGTTAAAAGCACAAAACAGAGTGAGACATCTCGCTTTGCCTGCATTTTTCTTGTCCCAGATTCTGCTGATGCTCTTTTGGCTGCTCTGTGTGCTTCTTGCCCCAAAGAGTCAATGATATTGCCCTCTGTTGTTGGTTTTAGGGCCATTATTCCTGAGTTTCTGCTTTTGAACCAGCTCCAAGGGGAGTCTTTAGCAGATGATTTACAAAGAAGGCTTTGATGCTCTGCAGCGTGTCCTGCAAAACGCTGTCAGTTTGCCTTCCTTGTTAACCTTGGTGGCCTTTGCGAACAAGGCCTGCAGCTGTCTTTCTCCGGCCACTTTCCTGTCCCAAGCTGCATTCTTTTTCTGCCGGGCTAAGTTTTTTTCCATTGACCATGACCTCTGAGCTATGATTATAGAATCCCGATTTTCTGAGACTTGGGATGAATCACTTCCTTGTGGCCATCTGAGCAGCAGAGGGGTTCCTCACTGCAAATAGGGTAACGTTTCATGGATAACATCATTAGCTATCAAATATACTTCATTCTTCCCGCAAATTATTTTCATAACTTTAATCACTTTAAATTTCTTGGGGCTCAGGGGCTATATTCATGACAAAGAATCATTAATTTCAAGGGCTGGAAAAGTTCTTGAGCTATAATTTATTTGACTCCCCTCCAGAAAATATTCTAGGACAAATCCAAATCTTCTAAGCATGAGAAACATAACAAACGATAATTCTTTTTAAAAAGTAGCATTGGCCAGTACTGTGCATGTGATGTAAACTTGAAACTATCAAGGTTAGTTGGAACATCCCACATTGAACATTCCTTTTTCATGACCACAGCACTAAGCCAGGCATTAGAAAAGGCACAGAAGGACCCGCCTTCTGCAAGAGCACATCCTAGTTGAGGAGATAAGACTTTTGGGTGTGAATAGCATTAAAACGAGGCTGGATAAGGGTGTGAATAAGCACTGAAGCATAGAGAACTTGGAGAAGGAAGAGGCATGTGGGATGGAATGATTTCTTGGCCATTTCCCACCTGCAACCCCGGTTTCCTCTCCACTCTTCTGACCTCCAGGTGATCCACCACTGATATTGCATGGATCTTGCCAAGGTATTTGTGGGTAATGTACTCACAGGTAGGAGGCTGGCGGTCTTAGGAAGTTGGCTCCCACTGGCTGCTACATCTGTTGGTAGAAGGAGGCAGAAAGGAGTTAGCACAAGTGACCCTGAAGCTGACACTTTGTGCAGATGTGCTGCCTGCAACATCTCACCCAGACCTCTGGAAACCCTGCGGGCAAGGAGGTATCGTTTCTGTTTAACATGCAGCAGAAGTGAGGCTGGGAGGTTTAGTAACTTCCTCAAGTTATCACGCAGTTAGTAAGTGGACTTGGGTTATAATTCAGGTCTTTGATGCTGTGATAAACCATGTTCTAGATTATTACTACTGAAAGACCAGAATTACTTTCTAGGAAAACTGGCTCAAGTTTAGCAGTGGCCTTATATGCCAGGGATACCTATGGAATGAGCTGTGAGGGGCCCAAGAAAAGCTGCTGGAGACTGAACCATCACTGTTCATGATGCATCCCTTAGAGATAATGGTTTCCCTCCCTCCCTCCATCCTTTCCTTCTGAAGTTGAATGCTGTCTTAGTCAGTTCTGGCTGCTATACCATGGGTGGCTTAAACAAAACCAATTTATTTCTCATAGTACTGGGGGCTGGGAAATCCAAGATCAAGGTGCCAACAGATCGGTATCTGGTGAGGGCTCCCTTCCTGGTTTGCAGACCACTGTTCTCTTCTTGTATCCTCACATGGTGGAAAGAGAAAGAGATCATCTCTCCTTTGTTTCTTCCTATAAGGGCACTAATCCCATTCATGAGGGCTCCACCCTCATGACCTAATCACCTCCCCAAGGCCACCCTTCCAAATACCTTCTCATTGGAGATTTAGGTTTCAGCATATGAACTTTAGAGAGACACAGATGTTGAGTGCATAGCATATTCTATACCTACTATGGGAGTTTATCAGAGACTCACTGCATAATTTGCAAATCAGGGCATTTGATTCTTGTAAAATAATTTGGTTTTTGATAAAAAGGCAGACTTGAGACCGGTGGTCTAGATGAGGGTAAAGGGGAGAACACTGCTGGGGACTGGGGCTCACTCAGCTTAGCGAGTGTGGGTCCTCCTGGCGCCACAGAGGGCAGCAGGTGGGCCACACATGTCCTCGGGTGGAGAAGCCAGGAGACAGAACAGGTGCAGAAAGGGTTGGAGGAAACACCCCACTTTTGCCATTTTTGCTGGAGGATGGAGCTTCTGTGACTTCCTCCACATTAGGCAGCTGTGTGCAGAGGGCCTGAGTGTGCATGTGGGTAGAATGGGTGGATTCACACCCAATAGAAACTGGTTGAGCACCAGTTCCAAGCTGGGTACTGAACTTCGCACTTTTTTCCTATGACTAAGCTTTCCCAGGAAATGTGTCTTCAGTGCCCAGGCTCTTAACCACTAAACTCTCCTATTTCTGTTTCTTTATCTGTAAAACGAGGATAAATAGCTACCTCAATGTTGTGAAGATGAAACTAAATAAGATGACAATATATGAGCCTACCGTCTTTGTGACGCATTGGGTACCCAACCGCTAGTGGCTGCATTCCTATCTTCCTTTCCCAGGAAACACAGGAACACCTCCTCTTCTGAATGAAGCTGGGGCCTTGTGCCCTGTGTGCCCTGCTCTGCCTTCTTTAGGCTCCTGTCGCTGGGTTTGCACCTGTGCTCCACCCTCCTCATCCCTACACTTGTTCATAACTCATTCCGATTTCTGAGGGTGAGGCTTATCTCACATGACATCATTCCCAGCGGGCTGCTTCCTGGCCACATCTACAAGGCACCTTAATCTCTTCAGTAATTCTTCTCTCATGATACTGGGGGCGGATCACTTCTGGGAAGGGCTGTCTCTCTGCATGTGGCTTCTTGCTAATTTCTGTTTCAGCTGACAGTCCCTTTCCTGACCTTTCCCTGTTGTCCTTTCCCACCTCTAATATCCTACCCGAGGTCTGCCTTATTTTGTCTCTCGCTCTGCCCCAGCAGCCCCTGAGTATATCTGATAATCCATTAGAGACGAGTCCCTCCCAAGTCCCATATCCAGTCGTCTCTGGGTTAGACTACCTTGGGGAGGGTCCTTTCTGGTTAATTTCCACTGGCGACTGACGCAGCGCTACCTGTTATCTTTTCTAGGAGGGTGACCCCATGGACTGCATCACCTGGGATCTTGCGCCTTCTGGCTTCCAGGTGGGTGTGCTCAATGGGAGGCACCAGGAGCAGCTGAGGGGGAAGCAGTGGCTCTAGCCCTGCATGACAGGGCTCTCAAGGGGGTCCAGTTGCACTCTCTCCTCCCCAGGCCTCTTTAGAGCATGGGGTGCAAATCGCTGCCGGTCTCTGGGTGCCTTCCCATCCCTTTATATGTAGCCCCTTCATGATTGCCGGTCCATTTGAGCGATGGCATATTACTTCTGTGCCCTTTTGGGTCCCTGCAGACGTGTATGGCTAGAACCGAGAGGTAACCGGGGGATGTCTTTTATAATTCTCACCTTTACAGGTATAATTCTTATTCTGCTGAGTGAGATGATGAAATTCAAAAGGATAACACAATGTCTGCAAGTACTTGGCTGTCTCTTTACTCTTAGAGACAGATACGATTCCTATTTTTCAGGACCCTATGAAGAGCACGGCTGAATAGAGAAGTTGTATTAATAGTTTAGCAAAGGAGCTCTGTTTATCAGTCCAAGTTTTTTTAAAAAATTCTAACTGTGTGACTTTGGGCAAATCATAAATCTCTTGATCTCAGTTTTCTTATTCAAAATTATGAAGCCACTCACTCAATGAAGTCTACAGTTGCTTTTAGTTCTAGAAAGATAAATATCAGGCAAAGGAGCCACTTTCTGGAACATTTAAAGTCGGTTAAGGATCTTGTTCTTCCTCTTTTGGCTAAAGGTGAAAACTGACCTGTGCTTTTCCCACCTCACCCCCGATTTGGACCTCTGATGTTTCTGCCTCACCCTTGACCACCCCTGTATCTGATGTGATTTCTTTGCTGCACCTGTTTCCCCCAGGTCGATGAGCCTGATCTGGACGCTGGGCTGTGTGCTGGCTGCCCCCACTGGAGCAGGAGGGACCCCTTTATGGGGAAACAAATGCAGCAGCCACTGAGGCATTTCACTGGCCTCATTAGGGCCTAATTTGAGGCCTACATTCACTGTGTTATTAGAAGAGAATAAAGGAAAAGTTTGTAGATTTAAAAGCAAAAAAATATAAAAACCCCAATATCCACGTCTCTCTTGACTGTCCTTGTCCAGTACGGATCTAGGGAAAGAAGGAAGGAGGATCATGGAATGATTTCCCTGGTCAGGCAGTGTACTTGGCAATTTACATACATGATCTCATAATCCTCAGGGGCTGTATTATCCCCGATGTACAGATGGAAAAACCAAGGCTCAGAGAAATACAGCACATTGCAAAAGGTCACATGGCTGATCAGTATCTCAGTCATGGCTGTACCAAAGGGTTAGACCTGACTTTTTCAGTTTGGTTGAACCACAAAATCATTTCCACCCTTCCCAGGCTTTGCCTGCATGTAGGTCCTTGCTTGAGAGATGGGATATTTCATCTCCCCTTCTCTTCAGGCCTGCCTGTGGCAAAGGTTGCTTGCTGTTTTCTATGTTAAATTTTATTTTACTTTTTTTTGTCTTTTACTGGCCGGAAAACACTCAGGTGTCTGTAGATTCATTGCCTTGCTGATTGATTCGGTGTCTTTTGTGCTTTTTCAGAAATTCTATAGTAAGGCATAGACAAGGAATGAGAGAAACAAGATAGGAAAGTTTTCTCAACAACACAAGGCCATGACCCGTATGGAAATGTCTCCTCCTGGAGGGAACCCAGAGGAAAAATATCTGCCTGCCGTAGGGGTCACATCCAAAGCCACTCTGCAAGTAAATCGACACCTCTTCGGTCTCCAGTGGGCAGACTGTGTTTGCTTTTCCTCAAGATAACATCACTCACCTTGAAAAAGTCAAAGCTCTTATTCCTACTTTCTCTCAGCCTTGATACTGTTATCCATATTATTACTAGTAGTTCCTTAATGGATGTTAGTTTCCAGCTCATTTGAATAGTTGAGCCAGACATTTGTAACCACTTCTCAGGGAAATTATAGGCCATTTGTATTAGAAAGAACTTTTATATCTCCAGTGCTAAAATTGAATTGTTTCTCCCTGACATTGTGGTAGAATTAACTCAATTATGTATACAAAACATCTTGTGGGGTATTTACCTTCAAATAGCCTCATCTAAAAATAATTACAGTAAACTCACACTTTCTGTATCTTGTGATGGAAAATATTGATATTTCATACACAGCCTGTTTGAAACAGTTGGGCTCAATAGGCTTTTCAAGGTATTGTTTACATTTATTTGTTCTCTTCCAAGAGGAGGGATAAGAATGAAGTGAAACTCAAGTTCACTCAGCAGAAGGGAATAGGGCAAAGATCACCAGACTAATAGGCCATATATATTAATATATATATATATTTTTGGTATGCATATTTGTTTTTGCCCTACTTCTCTCCTTCTTAGATTTTTTGTGTCCTTAGGCAAGTTGCTTACCCTCTCTGAACTTAGTTCTGTGCCAGTTGTGCTATCATTGAGAGAACTGATTCTCAACTAGGAGTCAGTTTTGTCCCTTGGGATATTTGACAATGTCTGGAGACATTTTTGGTTGTCACAGCTGCGTAGGGATTGATACTGGCCACTAGTAGGTAGAGGCCCCGGATGCTGCTAACCCTCCTACAACGCACAGGACCACCCCCACACACAGCAAAGGACTGTCTGTCCCACATGTCCATAGTGCCCAGGTTGAGAAACCCTGCCTCGGAGACCGTGGTGGTGAAGAAATGGTAGCATCAGGTGCTTTGTAGATTTCTTAGAGATGTATAAATATAAAGTGTTACTGTGGCTTCTTCCAGGCCTGGGTGCTCATTCTGACTAGTTAGTACCCAACGTGCCCTGAAGCACCGTGTAAACTCTGGGACTCCATTGCTTTAGTGTGAACATGTATTAGGCTTCAATGATTTCCACGAACCTTTCTGGCTCTGAGCATCTACGTGGGAAAAGCATTATATGGTACTTTGGCCCAAAGTTGGCAAAATCAATAGTTGCTAATTTCAGCGTTTTTTGGCCCTCATGTAGGTCACTGACCTGAATCTTTGCTCTCCGGATAATCTGAGATTTCCTAAGAGGGAGGAGGCAAAGAATTTTTAAGTTCGTTCCTTTATAGGCAGGTAAGATTTATCTGTGGTAGTGTTCCCTTTTGTACCAAGTAGAATAATGGCAATGTCAACAGCAGTAACCACAACAGCTGCACTCATATAGTGCTCACAGGGTGCCAAACACTTGAACACCTACTGTGTGTCAGACCCTCCTACAGCGCTATAACTGCAAGATCTCATTCTATCATCACAGCTCGTCTGGGTGGTTCAGTATTATTGGTCCAATTTTACAAATGAGGAAAATGAGACTCAGAGAGGCTAAGGAACCTGCCTGAAGTTGCACAGTTGATGAGGCATCCAGTTGCTTTAAATGCAAGGCCCAGATGCCTTCTACTTCTCTACATTCATATTCAAAGTGGTCATTTTTAGGAAATTGCAATGGAGAATTAAGTAAGAGTAAAATGAATGACGGGAAAGCAGGAGACAGCTCTGCCATTTTGTAAGGCTTCGTGCTCTGTGGGAGATGTGTGGCATCTGGTAAACTGGAGAAAAGACTCTTGTGAAAGTTGCTCTCAGCCCGAGCTGTCAGAGAGCAGGGAAGGACCGCTAGGAGAAATGGCCCTTTTCTGCCCTCTTCCAATAATTAATAAAATTAATTCTTAAAGTTCTGCAGCTTTAAGAGTTGATTCCAGTGGGTAGCCAAGTTTGAGAACCAGTGCTCTATATTAGTGGTCCTTACACATCTGTGTGTATTAGAATCACCTGGAGAAGCTGATAAACACACAGGGGCTCAGGCCCATCCTTCTTCAATGAGCTGGGGCTTCTAGGATCTTTATGAACTCTTTAGGTAATTCTGGTCAACACCATAGTTGAGAATCACTACTTTATTTCATTCTTCTTTAGGGTCTATTCTATTTTTAAAATGAGAAAAATGACTCTATTCCTAGCTGAGGAATTGTCTAGGTTAAACCCTGCAGGCAGGTGGGCTCATGTGGGTCTACACTTATTCCTGGGCAGTCGTGCCAGGCAGCAGTCAGTTCCCCGTGTCCTGTAGATGCCAACCTGGCTTGTGCCGCCCTTCTTTTTAGCTCCTTTCTGACAACAGTCCCTAGTCCGTTTTAGAGGTATCTCTCTGTCCTAATTGGAAAGCATATAGTGAATTTGTTGTTGATGTGACTTATTTTGAGACCTGGTCCATAGCCAATATGGCAGTTGCTCATTTAAGAACTCAGGGTGAGGCCACCTCCTGTGGACATCTTGCACCTTATTTTATTTCTGGTGGTTCTTCGTATATTTTCATGCCTTCTAAATTTCTGGGTTTTTTTTTCTTTTGTTGTTTTTTAAACAGCTTGCTTTGTTGTTGTTTCGTGGAACAATTCCCATGTTTCAGAAACACAGCCCCAAGCCTGCCAGTCTGCCAGGACTTGTATTGTCATGCACCTCAGTGGACTCTCTGAGTTTAAACATCTGAATCCTTGAAGCTCAAATTATTTATAGTATTCTGTAGTTTACTTTATATTCTTCTTGTTGCATTGAGTTGTAGGGAGTCAGGGGAGGTGGGAATTACGAAATGAATAGTTCAAATTCATCTGTACTTTTTATTTTATTTTATTCTTTGAGAACAGAGGCCTTTGTCACCTGTGATGAGAAGTTGAGAGATCAGAAGTAGGATTTGGAGAACAATGCTGTTCATAATACTGCTTGTCTTTGGACATTGCCAAGAGTCCTTAGGGTTTGCATAATCAGCTCTTCCAGCTAGTCTTTCTCTTTGGTGGGCAGGGTGAAAAGCTTCCAGGAAAACAATTTCACTAGCCTAATTGTGTCAGAAAACCATGTACTTATTATGGTAATTGGCGGGTTTGCTAGGAGAGCCACACCTTAGGCCACTACATATGATGACGTGAACTGAAGGATTGACAAAAACCCTGTCCAACCAAAAATAACCCTTTGGTGGTAGATGTTACAGTGTTTCAATGGGCACAATTAGAGAACTTTCCTTTGAGTTCTTTATTTACCCAACAAACATTTACTGAGTACTATTCTGTGCTGGATTCTGTGCCAGGCACTTGGTATATAAAGAAGTATAAGACCAGATCACTTCTGCTGGAGGATTTACAGTATCGTGATGGAGAGAGACCAACAAGTAAATTCTGGGGCAAAGTGGGGCCAGCACTTTCCTGGATGCATGCACAGCGTGCTTTAAGAGTTTGGTAAAAAAGGGCTTTTTGTGGGAGGGGACATTTTGAATTGGATTTTAAGACATGAATAATTATTTTCTAAGTGAAAAAGAATTAGGATGTTTATTCTCTGAGTGCAAGTTTACTGAGTGAAGGATGTGCATGAAAGTCAAGTATCCTCAAATATTGATCAGGTAAAGTAAGAACATTTGTGTACCTGGACCCTAATGTGGGTGGGAATGAGTGTAAAGGATGAGGCTGGATCAAGTTCTAGAGGATCTTGTATGTTCAGCAGGAAAGGTGGGACTCTATCCTAAGGTATTAGAAAAAAAAGTGAGATTTCTAAGCTGAGGATGGAGCTCTATGTTTAGGTATGTTGTGAAAGAAGATAACTCTTACAATATGGCAAATAGATTAAATTAGGGAAGCCTGGTTATAAGAAGTGAAGCTTGTACAATATTCTAGGCAAGAGAAACTGAAGGCATAGACTAAAGACATCAGATATCTGGCATGTGTTCCACCAGTCTTTTCTGTACCATGACAGACATAACTAATCAATCACAGTGCTTTTTCTTGGTTGTCTTTGAATTCTTTTCCACACAGCACGTCAGGAAGCCACTGTTAATTATTATGAGTTTATAAGGACAAAACTGGTTTATTATCTCTATTAGAGGAAAGGAAATGAAGTAGAATGAACATGAGGGGTGGAGGCTTAAACACTGAGGCTTAAAGACAAAGTCAAGGATAACTGGTAGGCTCATGGCAATGCAATTAAATGAAACTGAACACAAAGAACACAGACCATCCTTGGGGTGGAAGATGGTAATTGCAGTTTGGGTTGTGTTTTGAGATGCAGGTGCAACATTCAAGCAGAGGTTCCCAAGAAGTTAATAACTGGAAGGTGAATAAAGAGTTTCAACCAGTGTTATTCACCACCTTACCAACCACCAGCTATGGTTCTTAGCTAGAAATGTGTGCCTGGAGCTTGCAAGAGATTTTGCAACTGAAAATATAGATTTGGGATATTTCATTCCATTAATAGAATATAGATTTTGCCATTTAAGCCATGGACATTATTCAAGGAGAAAGCTATTTACTGAGAAGTCTTTTTATGGTGTCAATACACATAAGAATAATATTAAGTTAACTCACAAAGAGTGTTAGTGGTAATTTCAGATATTGCCCTCAAAGATTGTGTGGCCTCAGGTAGTATTCTAAAATCACTGGGGTGTGGAAAGTGAAAGGTGATGAAAAGTCAAGAAGGATGTAAACTGTAGGTGAGCATGTGAAAGAGAGATTTTGCTCACTTGGCAATTTTATCTTGGGTCAAGTCAATTGTTAAGGGAGACAAAGTTTAAGAATAATTTTGGTCTTTGGTACTGTTGAATGAAGAACCTCTATTTGCTTTTAGCCATAGAGAAATGTGTGTTCTAACCTCAGCTTAATAATATTTCCTTGATGAATAATTGCATTGAAGCAACCTGGAGGGGAGAATAGAAGGTAATATGTTAAATTGATTTGTTTTCTTTCTGATTGACGTGCACCAGAGGATTCTCCTTTTCTCAGCTTATTAAATCAATTAACTTGATATTTAAAATAAAGCCAGTGGTTACACTGCCCGGAAAATGGAAATGAGAGCTATTACTCCAAATTACATTCTATTACTTCAAAGGAAAGCTGTAACATTTCCCAGTAGCTGTTTGCATACCTAAGGTTGCCGACAGGAAAACAACCCATCACCCTTCAAAACTGAGATCCCCCTTGATCCTGCCATGACTGGTAGTGAAGTCTTAAGAACCATGAGGAAAAATTTTTGGCCATTTGTTCCCTTCTCAGTGGCCTACAGTGTCTTTCAGGCATGTGGCAGTCATTCAAAAAATGTTTCGGCTTATTTTAAATCCCTGGTTAAAAGGAGTTGATATACAGACATGGCAGGATGAGTCACTTGCTCTGAGGACACAGGCTGAGCTCACTTGTTCCATCTCTGCTCAGAACACCAAAGAGGCTTCCCATTTGGTAAAAGCCAATATTCTTACGTATTGTTCAAGGGCCTTCATGATATGGGCCCTGCGACTCTTTGCCTGTCACTATGCAGCAGCCAACCTGCCCCCCTCCTGTCCTTTGAGCACACAGGCATGCTTGCACCCCAGGGCCTTTGCACTGATTGCTCTTTCTTCCTGGAGAAAAGAGGGGAGCTCCTGGAGCTGTGGTATACATGGAATTTCCCAGTTAAATTATTTTCACTTCATGCTTTTCTCTTCTGGGTTGTGCTCCACTTTGGAATAACTCAACTGAATAACTGTTCAGTACAGGACCAACCATACACATAATGTTTGTTCTAGGAATTTCCATCCCCCAAATGAGTTATATGCCCCCAAACATCTCCCCATTGGCCTATCGAATTCCCTAATTAGTCACTCCAGTACATTTATCCAAGTGAAAGTGTCTTGTTGAGAATACCGATGATAAAAATAACAAGGAACATTTGTTCAGTGTTCATCATGTGCCAAACACTGGACTAAGCACTAATGTGCATTATTAGCTCATTTCCATTTTCTTATAACCTTAGATGAGTAGGGACTGTGGTTATGCTAATTTTACAGTTGAGGGACTGAGAGTTAGGGTGTTGGAGGGAAAGAGGGCTTGCATGGGAGAAGAGTGTCCCAGGGAAAGGAAAGGCACATTTGAAAGTTGAGAGGGACGTGAGGGTCCCAGAGGACATCCAGGGAGGTGAAAGTGGAGAGTGCGTGCAAAAATCAGCCAAGTTGAGGATGGAAGAATCATAGTTGTAAATACATGAGGCCCATCAGTTTAGAAGTTCTTATACATATGTTTTGGCTAATATTTCACCAATATTTAGACTCTGAAGCCCATGAAATTCTAATCTATCTTTGTAGTTATTCTGCTACCTTACAGGAGTTAGTTCTTTTCATGTAAAGATCTAGTTTTTTTTCCGGGCATCTCTAAAACTGAAGAAGAGCAGGCTTTCTTTATTTAAAACAATGTATTTCCTCTTTAAATATGCTCCTAATATTGTTTTTTGCTGATTGTCACTCACCTTTGGTTTATAGAAAAAAGCAATATAGCTCACAGCTATTATTCTGCTTGGTTCTGCTCTCAAGCCATAAAATGGGGCCTGGTGTCAGAGAAGTTTACATGACAACCTATTTTCTAGGATTATTACTTCACTCAAAGATCAGATACTAGCACTAAACGGGATACTTTTCATTTGATTACAAATATCTAAAACAGTGGTTAAAGGAAAAATTGAAAAAAAACCCAGAACTTAAGTTGATAAAAAAACTATACCATTTATTTAAATAAAATCATTCTAGATTATTGCCTACCTATAGCAAATATATGTTTACTATATGGGATATATTGATAATTAAGTCGTTATATATTTTTTGTTACAAATTGGCAATTTGTTTTGAAAAAGAGGATAAAATATAAAACATTACAGAACAAATGCAGAAGGTCTACAAAATTGCAACCATACTCATAATAAACTGAAAACATAACTCTTTGTTTGTAATACTCCAGAAGATATCATCAGACATTCACCAACTTAACATGATGGCAGAATTTTTATGTAAATTGGAAAATGGCTAACAAGTATATTAAAAAACGCTCAATATCACTAAAATCATCAGGGAAATGCAAATTAAAACAACAATGATATTTCACCTCACACACATTAGAATGGCTATTTTCAAAAAGTTGAAAGATAACGAGTGTTGGTGAGGATGTAGAGAAAAGGATAAGTTCTTAAGATTCATTTATTCATTCACTTAAGAAGTATTGAATGCCAGTTATGTGACAGGCACCAGTGTAGCTACTGCAGTGAGTAAAAAAGAGTTTTGTTGTTATAGAATTTATATTCTAATGGAGAGAAACAGACAGTAAACAAACCAAAAAGTATACATCAAATATCAGATGATGATAATTTTTAAGAAAATGATTTGGGGACAGATTGATGTGGGTTGAGGAGGATGTTGCTACAGAAGGTATGTATCAGAGAGAATAAATCAGATTCCCAACCAAATGGCTAACCAGGCAGCTAACACAGGATATGATGTAGTCTTTAGTAGCCCCATTACAAGTCTGGTGACCTCTGTTCTATTTTCATCTCAGACTCAATGTCTGACCCTGGGTATATGATATTTTCTGAGCCCCAATTTATTCAATAAGTGAGTCCTTTAGGCCCTCTTTGGCTGCACATTTCTGGCTCCATCTGAAATGGAATGAATGCTTAGCTATAGACAGGCAAAGTGCTTAGATACCTGTGCACTTAGTTGAGAAGTCTGGTGGGAAGGGAAACTAAGATAGAATATGGTAGTTATTATGGCTATTTATAAATACAGGATCCCAGTTCTCTTTCCTTAGGCTGAATGATAGCACCCAAAGATATCAGATCCTAACCCCTGGGACCTATAAATGCTGCTTTATTTGAAAAAAGGGGCCATTACAGATGTGATTGAATTAAGGGTATTGAGTTAGGGAGATTATCCTGCATTATGCATGTGGGCTCTAAATGCAGTTACATGCGTACTTATAAGCCAGGCGGAGAGAGATTTGACACACGCAGAGGAGAAGACGATGTGAAGACAGAGCAGAGAAAGGTTTGAAGATGATGACCTTGAAGATTGAAGTGAGGTGGGCACAAGCCAAGGAATGCCAGAAACCACCAAAAGCTGGAAGAGGCAAGGAACGATTCTCCCGTAGAGCCCCTGACGGGAGCATGGCCCTGTCAACACCTTGGTTTCAGTCAAAGGATACTGATTTTGGATTTCTGGTCTCCACAACTGTAAATGAATAGATCTGTGTTTTTTTAAGCCACCAAGTTTGTAGCAGCTTCAGGAAACTCATACAGTAGGACTGCACTTCCTGGCCCAAGTTAGGTGTGGCCATGTGGCTGCTCTGGTGTGTCTCTAAGGGCCAACTCCTGCTTCTCCATGCTCTCTTTTCCATTTGGTGATGAGCCAGTGTAGAAATGGTGGCTGCCATGATATCCTGGTAGACTAGGGTTCTCCAGAGAGAAAAAACCAATAGGATATATATGTCAAATTATACTCTCTATATTATATGCAAAAATATATATAAAATATATATTTCTCATAGGTATTGGCCTACATAATTATGGGGGCCCAGATGATCTGTCATCTGCAAGCTGAAGAATGAGAAAAACCAGTGGTGTAATTCAGTCCAAGTCTGAGGCCTGAGAACTGTGGGGGCTGATGGTTTAAGCCCTGGTCTGAATCAGAAGACCCAAGGACCAGGAGCACCAATTCTGAGGGCAGAAGACGGATGTCCAAGTTCAAACAGAGAGAAAGCAAATTAGCACTTCCTCTGCCTTTTTGATTTATTCATGCCTTCAACAAATCAGATGCTACCTGCTCACATTAGTGAGGGTGATCTTTACTTAGTCTACCAATTCAAAGGCTAATCTCTTCTGTAAACACTCTCACAGACACAACCAGAAATAATACTTTACTAGCTATCTGGGCATCCCTTAGCCCAATCAAGTTGACACACAAAAGTATCCATCACACCTGGGTCTCCGAGTGACCATGTTGACTCATAAAGGAAATGAGGGTGGTTGAAAAATTAATCTTTGTTGTTTAAAGCTCCTGAGACTTGCCGATTATTTTTCTAGTCTCTTCTGACTGGCGGCAAGGAGACTGGTTGGACACTGTTGAGACATTCCCAGTAACATTCTCTTTGTTGTACCTTTTGCTCTTCAGTGGTCCTCTGGCGCCTGGGACCCCAACGCCAGCATCTCACGGAAGCCAGGATAGTCTCAAACCATGTCCTCCAGATCACTAGCATCCCATATCATGGTGATGCATATTTCAAGGCTCTGTAGTCAAATAAGTAGAGAAATGCCGGGCTATTCAAGGTGAAATAGTTTCCCTTCCTGTAAGACTTCTCAGAGGCTTCTACATGCTAATGTGCAGTGTGACTCTCTAGGATGCAGATATAGTATACCTTATTTTAAATGCCTTTTTTGCAGAATGAAGCAGATCCAAGGTGAAGCCAGTTTCTCATTGCTTTGGGCCATGACACTTACTATGTCTATTGATAATATGCCACATTCCTTCACCCAGTGAACCCAGGGGCAGCATAGGTGTAGGATGGTTTTAAACCATCTTCTTGCTCAATATGGAATGGACTATATTCAGTTGTTAGAAAATCAGATTAATACATAACTTGTAGACTTTTACTTGACAAATGATGGGGGCAGGATTTAGGCACAATGATGGGAAGATTCACCTGGGTTTTCCTTATTCCCTGCATTTGCCCTCTTGAGCCTGTCCAAAAGTCTGGGTGTCTGAAGAATGCAGCCAAGGGCTTGAACTTGTGAGGCCTCTTCCCAGCTCTTATTTTGATTTTGGATGGATTCCACCTCTCAATTTTCCCAGATATTTTTCCATCTCTGCAATGGTTGAGATCCCAACCCTAGAATTCTTGGAGCTCACAGGCACTAAGAAACAGGTCCCTGCTTTTTATTAGCCATAGTCCTTGGAAAGACTTAAAGTGCTCTTTTCACATGTAAGACCACATGAATCTTTATGAGAAGAGCAATGTTTGCCAAAAGGAAGAATCAGCATGAAAGTTCAAGTGACCTGACTAATAAAAACCAAAAAATAAGTAAAAATAAAAAGGGACTTGACTGATCCCACACTTAGTAGAGCCTGGAAAAAAACTCGGTTCTTCTGGCATTGTTGAGTTCCTGTGATAAATTCCCCAAATGGGCCCCAATTCTTCACCACAGCCCACATCCACTCTCTTTACGGAGCCCATCCCCTCTGGGTGTATTGTTCTGGGTTACCCTTTCACTCTGACCTCAGCCGTGTGGCTTGCTTTGGGCCAGTGCTGTACCGGCTATCTCTCAAAAAAAAAAAAAAAAAATCCTCTTTTTAAAATTTTAATCTACCAGCAATCTAATAGCTGACTCACAAAGTTAGCAATGGACTCTTGCAAGCTGAAGGAGCCAGTTTCAGCAGACTGCTACTTTGGGCCAATGGGACGTTAGCAAATATAAAGAAAACAGAGGCTTACAAAGCACGTGTGAGAGTGGGCTCATTCACTCTTCTTGTTCCTTTTCCATTCCTGTAAGAATTGCATGGAAAAGCCGCCTAAGAGATGAGAGATCCATGGAGTGGAGAGTCCTAGTTGTCCCAGCCAATAGCCAGCTGACCCCCAACTGATCTCAGACACATAAGTACTAACCTTGCTGTTATATGTCACTGAGACTATGTGGCTGTTGGTTACACAGCATTATTGCAGTGGTAGACAACTGACACAGTCCTTTATACCAGAAGCTCATTAAAACGCAGATTCTACACCTCTCCTTCCCTTTGCTTCCACCCCATTCAGGATGGGTGTCTGACAAGCATCCAAAAAGTAATGCATTACCTGTGCCCCACTCCCCCACTGGGTGGAGCAGCACAATTTTTCCTCCCTTAGCCTTTTAAAAATTTTCCTTCTGAAGTTATACTTTGGGTGATAAGACTTGGTGTTTGCCTTGGGTGTGCGTTTTGCATTGGAAGAACATCCAGAGAGCTAAGTTTGCCAGAGAGAGGCCCCAGGGAAAGAAGAGGAGTAATAAGGTGTTTAGAGCTTTATGTTACCAAGTTTTTAAGATAGTGTCCCTTATGGGATGGACTGCAGACATTCTAGGCACAGGGAACAGCAAGTGCAATAACCTTCAGGAGAGTGTCCAAAACTGGCCTTTGCCCCACATCAGGAAATGTTAGCAGATTCTTTTAGTATGCATTGCTCACCTAGGGTAGAGAGAAGTAAGTAGATGCTGTCTGGGTCTTCACTCATGACTCTTGAGTCAGGTTGTATGTTACTGCAGCAGACACGGTCAGTGCATTGCCCACAGATCTCAGACCTTAGAGTGCATTTCGGTGTGCTCTGCCAAGTTCCTACTGTCAGCCTCTGCGTTTTTGTGCAGGAGGACTTTTCTACAGAACCTAGTAAACCTAGTAGATGTGTGCATGACTTGCCACAGGGATAGCCCTCAACCAATGACTCTTGGGAACCTGTGCATAAATACCCCAGCTCCCTTGCAAGCCAGGAAGGATGAATGTGAGGTGTCTGTTTTGCATGATTTCCCAAAGTTTCCCTGTTGAGTTAAATTCCAGTTGCCTACGGTGGTAGCTGGCTATATAATGCACCCTTTATTGGTTGCTTTTATCTTCTTGTATTCTACACCCCTTTTCTTACATTCTATACTCCTACTGGAACTTGAATCCTTGTCTCAGGGTCTGCTTCTAGGGAAGCTTAAGCCAAGACCATTATAGTAAAAGCAAGCTCAGCTTCTAACAAGTTGCGCAAACATGTAGTAATAGCAAACAGGCACGACCAGTTCTGTGGTTCTACCCTTGCTTGGTGTTCCAGCTAACACCTTGCATGAAGATTCAGTGTAGCATGGGCAAAAATACTCTACTAGTGGAACCCGGCAGCCTGGTGGTTAGTCAATGACACAGGGTGTCCATGAATTGAAGGGGTGCAGCGACTGGGCTAGGAACTTGACCACTGCACTGCCAGAGTTCAAATGTTGGGGTGGCCAGATCTTTACACTTTGCTCATTTAAGGAAGTGGGGCCTTTACAGTATTTCTAATCAATCACCTTTATTAAAATCCTCTTGTTTTACCTATTGGCAATCTAATACAATGTTTCTTTTGGTAATTAACTTGGCTTTGGATAACAATATCTTAAGTGCTAAGTAACCAACATTTAAGATATTGATTCTTGATAAGAATACTTCATATTCTAGTTATTTCTATATGCTCCTTGAAAGACAGAAGAGTTTTTGTTGAGGAAAGGTTTGAACAGATATTTTTGAGGATACCTTAAAGGAAAATCATGGGTAAGGATTTTGTTTTTCAAATAAAAATGACTCAGGGAGCTTTCCTTCTCTGCTTCTTCTTGAATTATGCCTCCCCCACCCTGCCACTGTTGCAAAAGAAGATGTAAAAAAAAATGAAGTTGTAGATATGCTCTTGAAAATAGGCCTTTCTGTTTTTTAAGAAACCATTGCATTCATTTTTCACTTCAACCTGAGATTATGCAAAGTGTACCCATCTTTAAAATGCACAAAACTGCCCAGATGTGCATTTACTGTTTTCCCTTTTTATTCTTTCATTATGTTGTTGTTTTTGGGCCATGAAACCTTAATGCTTTGGCTTAAATGGCGCCTAAATTTAAAGGCATCTCTTGCTGAGTTTAATTCCAAATCCACAAAATTAAGTTCTCATTATATTTACATCTAGAGACTGGTTTTCTTCTCCATATGTCAGTTATTTTTAAGGGCTGAATAGTAAGTATGTGAAGTGTGACATCAAGTTATGAAATTATTGTTTCAAGAGGTATATTGAACTTGGACACGAAGATGTCATATTCTCTGGAAGCTGAATGCCATTTCATTAATACCATCGTTGCTCAAATGTTTTGAGATTACTTTTTTGTATTGCTTTCTTACCTGATTTACTAACCTTAAAAACAAAAGATTGATTTTGTAGACACTTTGGTTGACAGTCCCTTCTACCTTTTCCTCCCAGAGTGTCAGATGTGTAAGTGAAACAGATTGCTTTCCAGACCAGCCCATTTTACTTCTGAATATCACTGAGCAACTTCTATCGATGTTACATGGAACAGAAAAATCTCTCAGCAGAGAGTTGCCAAAATTCTTGACCCACAAAAGTGAGAAATACAATAAAATGCTTGTTGTTACAAGCCACTAAGTTTTGGGGAAATTTGTTATGCAAGAGTAGATAACTGTAAAAGAATCCCTAAAAACAATTGCTAGAAGTTCATTTTCTATGCTATCTGACTTAAAAATTATGTCTTATTAGAAGGGTAACATTAACTGAGTTTATTTTATTTATTTATTTATTGGTTTTTTTTTTGAGACAGAGTCTCGCTCTGTTGTCTGGGCTAGAGTGCCGTGGCATCAGCCTAGCTCACAGCAACCTCAAACTCCTGGGCTCGAGCAATCCTCCTGCGTCAGCCTCCTGAGTAGCTGGGCCTATACGCAGGTGTCACCATGCCCAGCTAATTTTTTCTATATATATTTTTAGCTGTCCAGATCATTTCTTTCTATTTTTAGTAGAGACGGGGTCTTGCTCTTGCTCAGGCTGGTCTCGAACTCCTGAGCTCAGTCCACCCGCCTTGGCCTCCCAGAGTGCTAGGATTACAGGTGTGAGCCACCATGCCCAGCCCTGAGTTTAAATAAATGTAAAGGTGTTCCAGGTTGGCTTGTCCCTAAGCCAGGACCTAGGTGTAATTGGTTCAGTGTTCATATCTACTTGGCAGGATCACTGTGAGACTCAGAGACACTTGCCTCTGTAAGGTAACTGGTGCATAGTGGTCAGGTGTATCCATCCACACAGGCACTGCTTTGTGCCAGGCATTGTTCTAGGTACTAGGGATACGATGGTGAATATAATACAATAGATAAAAATCCCTCCTCTTATGGAGTATACATCCTTGTGCTTGTGTGGAATTCAGACAAGATATGAACAAATAACTATGTTATTTCAGTTGGTAATAAGTGCTATGGAGAAAAATGAAGCAAGAAAGGGGAAAGGAGTCCTGGGACAGGTTAGAGAGGGGTGATTGGAGGGCCCTTGTCATTTTAGAACAAGGAGGTCTTCTCCGATAAGTTGACATGTGAGCAAGGGTCTGAAGAAAGTATAAGGATCTGGGGAAGAGAATTCTAGACAGAGGGGACAGCCAGTGCAAAGGCCCTGTGGCAGGAATGTGTTCCGCATGTTCCCAGACAATGTGGAGGCCATTGTGATTGGAGTGGGGTGCCAGGAGGGGAGAGTCACTACAGTTTGTTTAGATAGAGAGTAGGGAGTAGGTCATCCAGGGTCTTGTGGTGACTGCAGTGGCTTTCACTCTGGGTGAAATGGGTACTAGTGGAAGCATGGAGTACAGGAGTCATATCTGGTTGTTGTCATTTTTTGTTATTTTCTGTTATTAGAACTACTGTTAGCAGATGATAGCACCAGAATTAGATTCTGCATCTGTTCAGCTTCCAAGGCCCTGCTTTGGCATTCCACTGTGCTGTCCTGTTACTTGTGTCTGTGGTAGCAGGGTCTTTGTGGTATGAAAGGACTCCCAATCTCCAAGAGTTTACAATGGAAGAGAAAGAAAGTATCTGAATGCTACAGACTCTTTCACTCCCCCAGCACTGCAGTATCTGCCAAGCCATGACATTTTTCAGCTCGTGTACTCCTCCTCGTCTCAGGTTAGCCCAGTTTGCAGGAAGGACTTAGAAACAGACAGACTTCTCCCAAAGGCACAGGAGTTATGATTGCAGAACGTTTGGGTCTTTTTCTTCTGTCCTCCTTCCCCTTCTTAGGACACATAAGAATAACTGGATAAAGAATATTTTATTTCTCAAAGGGGAAACTCTAATGACATTTGGCCCCAATAACCTTTCTTGGCCTTGCTACTTCCACTGAGCTCATCATAGACATAGGAGGACACGATTTACATAAGAAGTGGATCTGTAATAAATCTCTCCATAAATTCCTTCCAGCAGCATGCAAACCTTTTTAGTTCCACAGTGTACGCTCATAGAATGATCCTCCACCTGGCTCTGGACCTTTTATGTGGGAACATTAAACTAATTTTGCTTGGAATGTGGGATGGTTTCTCAAGATGGCGCACCTGATTCTAAATCGCAGTTCACAAGGCACTTTGGAAAGATGGATGGATCCCTGGAGGCTCTTTAGGCTTTCCCTTGCCCTCAGAACTCCTCTCAGAGCCCAGCTCATCTCTGACAAACTTCTGCTTCACATTTGGTATCCCTGTGACAGCCACCGAATGATTGGGTAGGGTCAAGAAGTCAACTGACTTCCTCATGTGCTTCTGCCATCACTCCAGGCCTGGGTGGGGGTAGGGGCCAGAGGAGGTGTCTTGGGCCTCTGTGAAGGTGTGAGAGTGACTGGGATGCTGAGAGGAGTAAAAGAGAAGTTACAGTTCTTCACCAGGCATGGGTTAAATGGCATCTTCCATGAGTGGCAGCAAAACTCTGAGTGGTATGATGATCTCTCCTCTGTTGTTTATGACACGAGGGTGTGCCTTTGTTCTGATTCATGGTGGTGCATAGAATGGTGCTACTGGGAGACAAAGGGGGCTAGTTCCTGAAGGTACAGTGGCTACAGATGTGCATTAAAGTATTTCATCTGTCAGCTACCAAATGCTACCTCATGTAGAAGCCAGGGACAGATCCAGGTGAAGCTTGGCATGAAAGGTCTAACTTAATGAAAAGGATCTAAGAAAACATGAAAGTATTATGTTTGCAACTGGAGAAAAAGTTAAACTAGGGCCTTGTGGTATTTGTTGCCTAAATGGTAACTCCTGCTGTGTTCTTAACTTTCAGAAAACCTCAGCTGAATCTAAATCTCCTGCTTATGCTTTGTGGAGTATCTCAGCTTAAAGCAAAGCCACATTATCCTGCTTGATATAGCTGGCATGATTGCTGGGTTATGAGTGTAGTCAGAAAACCCCGGCATGAAAGAGATTTTAAATGAACAGATGAATAGAGCAATCAAAGGGCCATCCAATCACATCTACACAGATTAGAACTTCATACAGCCTCAGACAGAAATAGATACCGAGTGCTCCATGACATATCAAAGTCACCCATCTGAGACGCTCGTGCTGCCCTGACCCTCAAAAGCTGCTCTCAAGGCTGACTTCAGCTCTATCTTCATAGACATCAGTCAAACAGTGGCCAGGGAATGGGATCCTGACTTTTAGTATTGCTGTCATTTGTCTCCTACTTACTGTTTTTCATTTAAAAGTATGTCTATGTTAAGGTTTTGATCAAGCATTTCACAATTATTATGATGACCGTTTTCCATGCGGTGGCTCTCAACATGGGATGATTGTTTGGAGACCTTTTTGGTCATCAAAGTTGCAGGGGGCAGGGAGTCCTGCTGGCATCTTGTGGGTGGAGGCCCAGAGAGCTCAATGCGTAGGACAACTCCCCACAACAAGGTATCATTCAGCCCCAAATATCTATGGTGCCCATGTTGAGAAACCCTCCCTGTGTGGTGAATTCCTATAATTTCATGTTGCCTCAACATCCATTTTGAATGTAAGCTGGGCTTTCTGATACCAGAAGTGGGGCTCAGTCATCCTTGACACGGTTTCCTGTTCTCCACCTCCTCCCAGTTTTTCAGTGTGGTGGATCCAGGTATCTGCCTTCCACAACTGCCTCCTGGTGACCACCTCCTGTGGGACAGCTAGACACAGCCTGCTGGACTCACCCTGCACGGACTTCACAGATATGCTGCAGTGATTCCCCTCCCCAGACTCCACAGAGCTTGTGCCTGCTTGCTGTAAACCCACCAACTAGCTCTCCCTGCTTGGGTGATGCCCTGGACCCTAAGAAAGGCTCTGGCCCATAGGTTCCTCTCTCTCTTGCTCCCACCTGCTGGTTGAGGGTGTGTGTCCCTGATGTTCTCCCCTCACCACCCCCTTCTGTTGGCCCTGTGAGATGTGCTGCCCTCTTCTCTCTGGGACCTGCGAGTCCTGCACTGCATTTGTTATTTCATGTGGTTTGTTGAGTTGCCTCTTCTGTGTCTCTCTCGCCTGACCAGCACACCTGAACCTAACTTCTTTCCCAGTCAGGGCTCTCCTAGAGAGTGGCTATCTTGGTAGGAATAAATTACACAGGTCAGACAAGAGCCACAGTGTGAACAAGTCTCCTGTGAGAGGGACACCTGGTCATGGGTTGGACACTTGGGTGTTTGGCCATCCACCAGGATAAAGAAGTGTCCCATGAAAGGCACACTGTAAACATCCATGGCCACCTTCCTTGGAGCCCTGTCAGGGTGTGGCCAGAGGTTATAGGTACTCTCCTGAAAGAAACCTCAAGAACAAATTAGAAAAAAACCACAACACCCTGATTTAGAGGGAGGCTCTTGGCAATTTTTGCTTCAATAAAAAAACAAAACAAACCCCACCCCCAATAGTCACTGCCCTATGCCAGGTCTACAATATGTCTTAAGTAGATAGTATCAATAATTTCTAATTTTTAATAATCTGATCTCATTACACTTTTGCTTAAAATCCTTTAAAGGCTTTATGTCCCTTACCATATACAGTCTGGATTCCTTAGCATGGCAAGCAGAGTGACCTCGTGTCACTCCACCACACCCAGTTCAGCATCTGGATGGGTTGGTACTGCCTTTGTCGTGAAGCTCCATCCTTTGCCAGCATCCCAGCTCCCAGCTGGGTGGTGCTTCCTCATCATGATAAAAAACAAGGGCTTTGAAACTGACCTGAGGTCAAGTCCTGGCTCCTCTGTTTACTAGCTCTATGACTTTGGACGGGTTCTGTAGCCTTGCTGAGTCTGTATTTTTCTGATACATAAAATCAAGATAGTTATAGAACCCACAGGGTTGTGATGGGATAGCACCTCATGTGCCTCATACCTGGCACACGACCATTGAGCACTAGTTTAATTAGCTCAGATACTTGTCTTTTTCAAGCCCAAACTATTGCAACAGTTTTCTGACTGATCTCTCTGCCTCTTTCATTAGGATAATGTAGGGAAATGGTATGTATATTTTTTTCATGAAGACTAACTGAGGGAAACCTAAAAAAAGTTATCAGTCTAAGCTTTTGTTTTCTCATTAAAAAAGATAAATAGTTTTATTGGGTTTCAAGGGATAATATATGGATTCTTCCAAGTTAGATTAACTGCCTTACGCAAGTGAAGAATGTCAATGAGAAAACTTTGACTGTTATTTAGCCACTAGCAAAGTAAAAGCTGCATATGTTTAAATGAGAATAGTGACATGAAAGTGGCTTCTTTTCTTTCATCCTCAAATGAGATCACAGGCTTTATCACCAATCCAGGCAACTCTGTGTGGCCCTAGGGTCCGGGTTCCTCACTACTTATCTGGTCCATGTATTACACTGCTGACTCGGACATCACCCTTAAGCACGAGTTGGAACATGCCCACCACAAACACCATTAATAGCTTTCTAATTTCTCACTGCTGTGTTCAATGCTTCCATCATGCGGGACTGTCATACTTTTCCAGTTTTGTCTACTTTGCCCCCTTACCCACCTGCTCCAGCTACCCTGAACCATTCCACAAACATGCTCTGCCTTTTTCATACGTGGATGTGTCATTGCTGACTTATGCTGTTCTCTCAGCCTAGAAATCTGACATGCTCCCATTTCTGCCTGTAGAAATCCTACCCTTCCTTTCTGTGATGCTTCCTTGAATTCTTCCAATCAGACAGAATCACTCAGTTATCTGAGCTTCTGTTGCAATTTGACTTGTGTTTTGGTTAAAGGATTGATTTAATTCTCCCAGGAATTATAAGGAGCGTGTTAGCCTTGCATTGGTAGTGATCTATATCAGATTAGGATGGTATCTTATTCTTTGCTTCTATCTTCTACCTTCATGTCATAGTGCTTTGCCAGTGGTTACGCATTCAACTATTGCTCATTTGTCTTTTTTCCTACAGAACAAAGAAAAAAATCACGTATTGTTATACCTTCCTCAGGATGGTTAGAATCAAGTGAACTAACGTATATTAGACATTTTATAACTTGCACAGTATTTTTCTAATAGTATTTATTACTCTAATTATTCCACCGTCGTTAAGAACCCAGACTTAAGTTCAATCTGACTCTATCATTTCCTAGGTGTCATATTGCTGGCATTAAAGGCTTTGGGGGCAAGTTACTTTACCCTAATTGCCTGAGTTTGTTTGTTTTTTTTTCCATTTTCTTGATGGGGTCTTTATGAAGATTAAAGTGAATGAGATAGTGTATGTTATTTTCTTTGCTTAGTACCTGGCACATTGAAAGTGATCAATCATTGTTAATTGTCATTATGAGAATTTAAAAAAATATATAAATCATTGCTCAGTTTGGCAAATAATGGCAAAAAGTCACGGAAACATTACCTCTCTCCTGCATGCATTTCTGTTTAGAAAGGGTAACATTTTGGCAGTAAATGAGATATTGGCTTAGAACAATTCCCAATATAGAATTGGATAATTCTCTTTTGACCCCCACTGTGGCTCTGTCTGCCCAGGGATCCTTCTTCAACTTAGCATTGGAAAACTTTCCCTGTTGGCAGGCTGAGAAGGGTCCAATCTGCTAAGATAATAGAATGCTTCAGAATTTGGCCTAGAGTAAAGACAGATGCTATGTAAGGTTGAGTGAAGAAACATGATCTCTCTTTCGGCATACTTTTTTTTGTTACTTTTTTTTCTCATTACGAAAGAAATATGTGTACAACTCTAGCTACCATGGAATTATCACTTGCCACTTACTGTCTGTCCTGTTAAATGTGTATGTCTTTTTCCTTACTATTTCTTTGAAGTTTTGTGTTATGTTGCCAAGACTTTCAGATTTTATGGAATTTTAAATGCATGAACTGTATCTTATGCTATTTTAATCTTTCATAAGGAAAGCATTGATTAATTGATTCATGTGAATTCCTGAAATAATTATAAAAATTAAAAATTTGTTTCTATTATAGTTAAAAGATGAGAATGGATGGAGCTTGTAGTTCATAAATCCAGACAACACTAGATTCAATTATGAACACTAACCTCTACCTAATCTCATATTTTTAACTGTATGAATTTTTTTTGGTTTTTTTTCAGAATATTATGGGGGTACAAATGCTTTGGTTGCATATACTGCCTTTGCACCGCCCAAGTCAGAGCTACAGGTGTGCCCAACCCCCAACCATCATTAACCGTACCCATTAGGTGTGAATTTACCCATTCCCTCTCCCCCCTCAACCTGCCTGATGCCTTGTGAATGTTACTTCCATATGTGCACATAACTGTTGATCAATTAATACCAATTCAATGGTGAGTACATGTGGTGTTTGTTTTTCCATTCTTTATTATTATTATTTCAGCATATTACGAGGGTACAAATGTTTAGGTTACATATATTGCTTTTGCCCTGCCTGAGTCAGAGTTTCAAGCATGTCCATCCCCTGGATGGTGAGCACCACACCCATTAAGTGTGAATATACCCATCCCCTGCTCCCCACTTGCACCTCTCCAACACCCAATGAATGTTACTACCTTATGTGCACATAAGTGTTGATCAATTAATACCAATTTGATGGTGAATACATGTGGTAATTGTTTTTCCATTCTTGTGATACTTCACTTCGAAGAATGGGCTCCAGCTCCATCCAGGATAATATAAGAGGTGTTAGTTCACCATTGTTTCTTGTGGCTGAATAGAACTTCATGGTGCATATATACCACATTTTATTAATCCACTCACGTATTGATGGGCACTTGGGTTGTTTCCATATCTTTGCGATTGTGAATTGTGCTGCTATGAACATCCAAGTGCAGATGTCTTTTTATAGAATGTCTTTTTTTTCCTTTGGGTAAATACCCAGTAGAGGAATTGCTGGATCAAATGGAAGTTCTACTCTGAGTTCTTTGAGGATTCTTAACTCTGCCCAATGGGTGAGCCGCTATCAGCCATAGATAGTTTTTATGCACAAATGCAAGCCAGGGTTGCTGTACCTTCTGATTATTTAAGAAAAGATAGAAATCAAGAATTTTGAGTCCAAATTCCTGGTTTTTATATATAACAACTACCCCAATTATTTTTAAAACATTGTGTGAACCAAAAAAGAAATTTCTGTGAGCTACTGTGGACCTCTCCATTGTGACCTCTGGTGGGTGGGGTCATTTATCCACTTAATTCTCGGTTTAGTAGGCAAACTAAATTGAGTAGAGTAAAGGCGACACCCTTTTCCTAATAAAAAGCAAACTTAAAAGTATCTTACCAAATGATATTTGTGGACCATGGGAACTAAGGAAATGCCTCGGAAAGGTGATTACTGTATTAGTAGGGCTGTCTCTGTTAATTTCTCAATTACTTTATTATGTGTAATTATAATTGGGAATAGAGAGAGGGAACAAGTCAAATACCAGCTCTGAGTTCTGCATTTCCTTTAAAAGTTCTATTTTGACCCATGTGGCTGATGAGCTTCTTCTCTAAGTAGTTCAATACTTCATCAGGTTAGTAGATGATAGATTCATCTAGTGAACTAAAAATAAAGTAAAACACTTGCTCATGATGTTTGGTAGTTAGGACTACTAGCTGAGCCAAAGGGCTGTTTCTCTCAAGCCACAGCCGTTAGCAAACAGAAATACTTCTGCTGCCTGAGGTTGGATTGGACTTTTACTCTGAGCTAGATCCTGCCAGTTGCCTACCCAATACATATTTTCCCATTTTTCTTTAGTACCAGCATCAGGATTCTGTGTGGGGGGATAACAATATGTCCAGAAATGAACAACAACAATAACAATAATACAAAAAGCCCCCAAACACTATACTTCTACTTCTTGTCTCAGGGTGGTCATGTGACTTGCTTCTGGCCAAGAAGAATTCAGCAGAAATTGCTGGGTGAGGCTTCTAGAAAAGGTTTTTAAAAGAAGACAAATTCATTTGAGATGTTCCTTTTGACTCTCCTATTGCTTCTTATTTCTATCTGGAGCATGGACATAATAGTGATATAATTTTTTTTAATCCATTTATTGCCTGGTACAGCTCTCTGACATTTTCCCCTCCTACATCGTTTGTCCACGTCTTTTGATTTTCCTTTATTTTAGGGCCCTGATTTTGTAATATTACTTCCCATAGGGAGAAGAGAAAGTTTTCAGTCTTACAGAGTGTTTGATCACAATCTGCTTATAAGTAGTGGTAAATGGTAACACTAAACACAGACTTCTGTGACCTTATACAGAGATAGGCTCCTTCATTGTGGTACTGATTAACATTGTGTCCCACAATCCCAGGAATTCTGTTAGATTCAATTTCATGTGAGTACCATAAAAAAAAAGGATCAAAAAATGTATGTTGTGTTTATGATGACATCAGTACATTATGAAGTTCATTCCTGAGAGAGGAGAACTTCCATTTTGACTACATCTGTAAGGACCTAGTCTTCTAATCCTCTGCTTACAATTTTACATATTGGATGACTGGCAGAATATTTCATAGGCCGCCTTCAGCAGGCGGACATTTCAAATGGTGTCTCTCCTTCACTTTCCAATTCCCCCAGTGCTGGACACTGTAGGACACATTTGCATTGTGAGTGAGTTGGCATCACGGGCTGGGGGAGAATTCTGACGGTTGCTCCTGTATCAGGATGGCTACAAATAACTAAATAATTTATAAAGCTCATGAACATGTCTCTCTAAACCCAAAGAACATCTCTGCCCATGTTGACTTTCCCTTCATCAGGTCCCCAAATGTTGGTGGCAACTGAAACTCACCTGACAGGAGAGGAAGTGTGACAGAGGGGTAGCTAGAGAGGAAGCAGACAGCACCCTTAGCGAATGACAGGGAACACATTGTGCTTTTGCAAATTTTACAGTGACTTATGACATGCGGACACAGAGGCAAAACCCCCTCTGAGGGCCTTGAAAGAGGCCTGTGCAGGTGAGCTTTAGCTTCATTAGATTCTGGGTAATTTGTTTTTGCTTAAAACTTGAATTCACCATAGGCGTGCCTGCCTTCTAAGGGTCATGACCTAATTAATATCAGCAGGGAAAACAAATTTCTATCCTGTTCCCTTCCCACAGAGACACCAGTGGGTAGAGAGTCAGGATAAAATACAAATTGCAAAGCATTTTTTAGTTTTTCTAAGCCATTAAAAGGTAGGTTTGGAGGTGAGGGTCTATGTTTGAGCTAAGTATACATGTACATATTTAGATATAAACAGAAGGGACTGAGTATAGAAGAAAAAAAAGAAATTTTCTTATTATACTATGTATAATAAGAGAATCAAGTTTGAGAGGAGAAACATTTACATTATCTATCAATATGGAACAAATCAGCCCCAAATATAGCTGCTTAAGATAAAAAGTGATTTATTCTCTTTCACGATGCTGTGGGTTTCCTGAGTTTGTCTAAGACAATCTTCTGTTCCATGTAAGGCCAGCAGGGGCTGTGCCATCTGGAGGCTGGTGGTACCTGCACATCCAACGTGGTTCACTCACATGCTACCAGCTGGATGCTCAGCTGGGATGTTGTCCATCTTGGTCTTCCTCCTTGTGGCCTGTCTGAATGGTATGGGCTTCTTACATCATGGTTTTTACAAGTTCTAAGAGTGTTAGAACAAAAATGGAAACTGTAGTTCTTTTAGGGTCCGGTTTTAGAAAGTTAGCATCATTTTCAAAAGAGCGTGTAAATCAAAGGAAGTCACAGATTCAAGGGAAGGAGAAACATACTCCTCTTTTTGATGGGATGAGTGGCAAAGAACTTGTGGCCACCAGAGGAAATATAAGGGCATCCAAAGTTTTGCATTCATATGGGGTCACCATTTACATCTGGATTATAAAGATAGAAATAAGCAAAGGCAGGGAGACAATGCCTACCACATAGTAAATACTTAGAAATTGTTGGTTGACTTTAACTTTATGGGCCAGGTTTATCGACCTATGACTTTTCTTGTATATGATCTTATATTTTAGATTCTTGAAAATGTTTACACTTTCAAACATTCTGTTCTAATCTCACAGCATTTGTCAAATCAAATCCTATGTTTGGGTTCAGAAAATCTGGTCTCTGTACTTACAGATCATTTGTCTGTGGTCTTGACTTGGCTAGCTCTGTGGTATTTGGGTTTTGTGGGATTATTTAGAGCCCCCTTGCTTTCTTTTCTACTTTTCTTTGCTTAATTGGCATTTTTTGGTGGGGGCAGGAGAGATGGATACTATGGCTGAGGTTTCCTCTGGCCTATGGGCTCAAAGGCATTTTTCCAGTGTGAGACAATCTGTCAAAAGTGGTGAGCAATCTTACAGTGAGAGTGATATCCCCAACTCTAGCGCACATTTGCCTCACACCACAGTATTTCTGACAATTAAGAGGGGGGAAAATCAGTTTACCAAAAAATGAAAAGGTTTGGACATGCATGGTAGAAGAGGGGAATAAGGGCCTTGCTTGTCTACATGAAATATTAGCTTGAGTGCAAGAGGAAGCCATGAGAACCATAAAGATGAGGTGGGAATAAAAACCCTTGATGCATGCACAACTCACCTGGGATTAAAACCCAGGGCCATCCTGGAACCTGATATAACCATTCATGTTGTAATCTAAAGCCTTGTCAATGTACTGCAGGTGCACACCACATGACCAGGTGGGGAAAAAAAAGAGGTGAAGCCAACTGGGAAGAGATGTGTTGGTTTCATCTTCATAATGCATACATCCCAAGGTGCATGTGTGCATCTGGTTTCTATTACAGAACTTTTTACTAGTAGCTTTAGAAAAAGCAGGGCAGACAATTCTGTGAGTTAAGGAGTCCATATGTTAACAAGGGGTTGGGAGGGACGTGGCAGTGTTGCTGAGGGACCTAGGAGGGCTGGAGGGGGCCAAAAGGAGGAACCTAAAGGACCTAGGAGGAGGTACCCAGACTTGAGGTTGGGCCACCTAAATAGTCATATGTTGCTTGGCAATGCTAGATCTTCACAGTCCAAAGAATTTTGAGACATGGATTTCAAAAAAATTGTTTTGAGGATGATTGCATTTTGGACACAGCTAAAATGCTTTTCTGATGTGGAACAGATGGAAAATCATTGAATTCTAGAGCTGGAAGGGAATTTAGAGTCATTCAGTCCCCATCTTCATTGACAGGATGGTCCCTGAAGGCCTTGTGTGTCAAATGGGTTATGGAGCCTGCCCAAGGTCACAGAATTTATGTTAGAGGCATCCCAGAGATCCATGTCCATGGGCCAATCCAGGGCTCTTTTCTGAAATGTATGCTACACTTATAGAGCACCTGTCCCATGAATGTGTTAAGACCCCTGTAGTCCTAGGTTCCTGGGCCACTGCCCTGGCCATGATGATCAACTACCTTGCATTTCTCCAGTGGTCTTTGTTGAAGATCACATTTGGAAATGTTTTTGTATGAAGTAAAGAGATGCCATGATTATACTGTCGCTGGAAACCCCTGTGAATGCTTTAGCCACACAGAAATTTGTTAATTTTCCTCTGGAAATCCGTCATCTTCACTTTTATAAAGTGGTGCCCAGATAGGTCCCCTTCACCCTACATTTCACCCATGCACCCATAGATTTACCCTTGAGCTCATTTGTTCTCAATTTATTTATTTATTCATTTATAGAAGAAGGCTTTATTGAGGACCTATTTTAGGCAAGGCGTTATGCAAGGGTAATGTATGAAATGGATATGAACCCTGAACTTAAGAAACAGACTACTTGTAGGGTTGAAAATGTAATACTACTTTTTAAAAAAAAGTGTTTAGCTAAAAAGGATGATAGGAGTTTGGTTTTACAGCTGAAGCTTTTGATCTGGGCCTTAGAAGTTGGGTCGAATTTGGTGGTGGAGGAAGAGGGGCGGCATCCACGTGTCAGGGGCTGTGTGAGGAAGGGCATTCTCTCTGTCTCTTGCTCATCTTCAGGAGCTGGAGTCTTGAAGAGAGGATGACCAGTCTGTCCTGCTGCTGCTGCTACCCCTGTCAACAGTTCTCCCAGCGTTTTCACTAAGAAAGTAATAATTTTTCAAATTTCTCTTCCTTCTTCTTTCTACCTATCTCTGACATTTTGATTAGACATCAGTAAAGAAGAAACTGGGAAACAAATTAACTAGCTGTTTTTTTTTAATATTTATTATCATATTATCATCAGAATCGCTGAGTCTCATAAGAAAAGGAAAAGGGACAGCTAGTGCCTTATAAATGTCAAGATAGATTCGTTCCCTTGAAAGCATCCACTTCTGCAGTCTCTGAGGCTTTCCCATGTTCTGCTTTGTTTTATTTATCTTGAAACTTCCACGATATGCTCTTGAGCATCTAGCAAACTCAACAACATTGGACTGCTTTTCTGCACAGGGATGCTCCATGGAGCTCCTCCTTTATGTGGCCCTAGTGAGTTTGAAAGGGCCTATTTTGCTTGTCCTGGAGGGACACCCAAGTGAAACTTTCCAGTGATATGCCAGGAAGCAGCGGGCCCTGATGTCTGCTTATTCTTTTGGCAGTGTCGAGCTGACATGAGCATCTGTCAGGGCTGCTTTTTTATGACTCCCTGTAGACAGCTTGAAAAGAGATGAAAAGGTTTATTGGATCTGAGGAAGAAAGTGGTCAGGAAAGAGCATAATGTGGGTGGGGCTCTTTGCAGATCTGAGATTCCCTTCTGATTTCTCAGAATGCATGTCTGTTTTTGCTAGCCAACAAAGGTGTGTGGTTTGTGTCCTCTCTTTTTCTCTCCATGCCCTCCCGCCCCCAGCCATCTTTGTATGAAATCTCTTTAAAACCTATTGCCTTGTATTTCTTTGTTTTTGGAAACCTAGAGTCAGCCTATGAAGCACCCTCTTGGTGTTTCAAATGGTGGCAATCTCTTTAGCCCCTGTGTTTTTGGAGTCTTTTCTGGAAGATGCAAGAGGGAGAGGACACAATGGTTCAAATGCTATTTCCATCTTTGTGCAAGCCCTCTGCCCACCTCTTAGAACTTCCTGAAGCTGTTTCTTTCTCTTCTGCTGCAGCTTGTGTTACCTCTTTGGAATCTGTAGACTAAGGCCTCCTTGATGCCCATTTTAACCAAATTTTACCTGTCTAAACACTTGGTCCCTACCTGAAGTCCCAGTTTTATCCTGGGCTCTAGAGCCAGCCTAGTCTCTGATTGGGGCAATTTTAGGAACACTGGTTTAGCTCAGGTTTCTCAAAATGAGGTCTTTTTTGTTGCCACTGAAGATCTAACTCTGTGACTCAGTTTTTCATTCATTTGTTCATTCATTTACTCATTTAACAAATACATATTAACTACCTACTTGTCCCAGGCATCGTTGTAGTATCTGGGCATATGATAGGAAAAAAAAACAGACAAAACTCATACCCTCAAGGAAGACATAGCAATTCAATAAACAAGTGACTACTGCATACAATGAATTAAATAGTAATAAGTTTTATGGAGAAAAAATGAAAATGTAAAAATGGAGTGAAAATAGAAAGAGGTGCCAGTAGGGGAGAGCATTGCAGTTCCTATAGGGTAGTCATGGACATCTCCACTGGTCAGGTAATATTCGATCAGTTGTCACATGGAGACCTTGAAGAAGACCATTCCAGGCAGAATGAACAGCAAGGCCAAGTCGCCTGAGTGAAGAGTCTACTTAGAGAAGAGGATCAGCAAGGAGGTCTGCATGGTTGGAGTGGAATGAGCAAGGGGAGGGAATAGTTGGAGGTGAAGTCAGAGTGGGGAATGGAGGCTGTAGGGTCTTGAGGGCAACTGTAAGGACTTTAGCTTCTGCTGTGAGTAACATTGGAGGCTATTGTTTTGTTCAGTGTTAAGAAATGATATAATTTATATTTTTAGGGTATTATTTTGACTATCGTGTTGAGAACAAATGGTAGGGAGACAAGAAAGGAAGCAGTTTGGGGGCTTTTTCTAGGAGCAAGTTGATGGTGTCTTAGACAGTTGGTAGTGGTGAAGGTAGGAAGAAATGATTGGATTCTAGATATACCTCGAAGGTTGAAATAACAGTATTTGCTGATGGTTTGGTTGTAGAAAGTAAGAGGAAGAAAGGTGTCAAGAACAATGCCAAAGTTTTTGACCTGAGCAGCTAGAAGAACAAATTTGCCATTTCCTGAGATATCAATAGGCTTCAGAGTATAGGGAAATAACAGAAGTTGGTTTTAAACATGTTATTGGAGATGCCTATTAGATATCCAAGATGCCAAGTCAGGGGTTTGATATAAAAACATAGAGTTCATGGAAGAGGTCAAAGATGAGTACATACTTTTGGAATATGTAATTTTTCATGTGCCATTTAAAACCATGAGACTGACTAAAATCACTAAGGAAGTATGTGCAGAGAGAGAGAAGTCTGAGGAACAAGCCCTGGTATATATCACAAGTGTGTGGAGAGAAGAGGGAACCAACAAGGGCAGATGAAAAGCATGAGCCAGGGATGTAGCAGAAGAATCAAGAGAGAATGGTGTCCAAAGCCCACTTACAGGGTATGATCAAGTGTTTCAAATGCTGCTGATGGATCAAGTAAGGTGGAGACTCAGAAACTGGCCATTGCATTTATTAATGTGGTGGTCATTGGTGACTGTGACAGTGTAAGCCTAACTGGAGTGGGTTTTAGAGAAAATGAAAGAGACACATTGGTGATGCACAACTCTTTGAAGGAACTTAATGAAAATGGGAACAGAAAATTTAGCCTTTAATTAATTGGAGGGAGATTTTGGGTCAAGAGAGGTTTTATTTATATTTTTAAGATGGGAGATAAACTGCAGCACATTTAATGGTAATGGTAATGATTGAGTAGAGAGGGGACAATCAATGTGGACTGAAGGGGAAAATTGCTTGGAGTGATGTCTTGAGTAGGTGAGATGGGGATGAGACTTGCTGTACCAGTGGAGGGGTTTCTCTGGCACGTGCAGAGAGAGGAAGGCAGGTGAGCACTGGAAGGTAACTGCTATGAGAGCACAGATTTTGTGTGTTTTGTTAGCTGATGTCCCTTGTACCTGGCACATGGAGAGTTGTCAGTAAATATCAGCTGAATGAATAAATGGTACAGATGCAGGAAGTGGGAACATGCAGAGTGTTACCCCAATTGTGTCCATTCTGGCAGTGAAATGAGAAGCAAGATATCACCTGAAAGTTTGGCACGGAGGGATTGTTGGAGGTTTGAGGAGAACAAGGTGTGGGAGAGTGAGTGGACCAGAAATAAACAGGAAGGTTTCCAGACAGCATTAAAAACCCATTTAAGTTTATACCATGAGTTAAAAGTGAACCAACTTGGTTATGGGCTTTTTTCCTAAGGATATTCAATGGAGTTGGTGTAGGTGCAGAATAGGCAGATGTATGATTTTAATTAATCTCGGGATTTTTCCAAATATAGCTCCTCAGTGTCCATGGGGGTTTGGTTCAAGGACCCCCAAGGATACCAAAATCTACAGATGCTCAAGTCCCTGATATAAAATGGTGTTGTATTTCCATATAACCTATACACACCCTCCAGTATACTTTAAATCATCTCTAGATTACGTATAATACCTAATACAATGTACATGCTATGTAAATAGTTGTTATACTGTATTGTTTAGGGAATAATAACAAGAAAAAAGTCTGCATATATACATTATAGATGCAACCATCCACTTTTTACCTGAATAGTCTTTATCCATGGTTGGTTGACTCTATGGATGCAGAACCCACGGATACAGAGGGCTGACTGTATATACCACAAAGGGAAGGGGGCAGGTGAGTTGAAGGTGTATGCAAGAGAGGATTTTAAAGGTGGCCCATGGAATTTAAAATGGGCAGAGAGGACAGTGAAGACTTAAAGTGGGTGAGTAATGGAATTTCACCATGTGACATACCCTAAATGGAATTTCTCATCTTCCCCCATAAAACAGTTTCTCTTTCTGTCTTCCTAGTCCCAGTAAGGGCACCAGCATACCCTGCTACTCACCCAGTAACCTGAGGATCAAATTTTGATTCTTTTGTTTCTTTCAATTTCCATAGTCTGTTACCAAATCCTGTTGGTTCTTCCTCCAAAAATATCTCAGATACATACACTTCTCTCATCTTCTTACTACCATTTTAGGCCAACCCATCCTTTTGCATAATTGAAGTTCCTGTTTCTGCTTTTATCCTTTTCAAGTTAATTCTTCATGATCCAGTAGAGGGTTCTATTGTAGAAGGCAAATTGGCTTAAAATCCTTCCATGTTTCTCATTGCACCTAGAATAATATACAAATGTCTTAACTCCACTTCAAAGCCCATGTGTGATCTGGCCCGTGCCTCCGACCCCTCACTCTGTTCCCTTCTTCCCCTCACATATTAACTGCCTTCTTCCACAGCCTTGAACGCTTCATTATTCTCCTTATCTCAAGTCTCCTGTTCCAAAATCCTTCCCATTCTCATTCCCCGCTCTCACCCTTATCCTTCAGCTCTCACCTCGAACCTCACTTCTGCAAGAAGCCCTTCTTCACCTGCCATGGTTTTCCCTGTCAATCTCTGTCATCCATCTTCCTCTTTTTCTTTTATAATTTTATGTCTCTTATATGTACATTATCTGTTTCTTCTCATTGATTTTAATTTTTGCTTTGTTCACCATTATATAGCCCTGCTAGCATAGAGCCAGGATCATGGTAGGTACTCAAAAATATCCAAGTAATAAAAAATGGGGGCTTCCATGTCAAGATGGCAGATTAAATGCATATGTTCCCATTCTTTTCAAAAACTCTACTAAAATGAAAATAAAGGAATGAAAAATAGAAATGCATAGGGACAGGTGAAAATAGTGGATGATAGATAAATTTTTGGAAGATGAGAAACAGATTGAGGGTAGGTAACTGAATTAGTGGAACAGAGGAAGCTGAAGATACCTCTGTATACAGGAGAATGTTGACAAGACATTAGCCATTTCTTCTTAAAGAATCATGAAAAGTTTCTGGAGCGTTAGAAGCCAGGCTTATACTCCTCTTGGTAAGGGGTTAGAGGGTTCTTCTATGGAGAAACAGGCCTAGAAGAAAATATATACAGATATTGTTGAGGGGAAAGGGGCCCCAAACAAAAGCCCTGTGATCCTAAAATGAAGCCCAGCAGCTTAAAAGCCTAACTCAAGCAAACAGAGCTTTAATTCTTTGCTTCTCAATATAAATGGATGGTTAAAGAACAATGGACAACATGAAATTCTGAGACTATAAAAAATACTATATACTGGGACTATCCAAAAAGGAAAAGGAATGTGGAGGAAACAGATTTCAGAGATTAGAAGAGGTAAAGGAAAATATCACATATACAAAAGGAGAAAATGGTACTCCAAAAAGGAACCAGAAGAAAGAAAATTTAGAAAGTAAACTCATGACAGGAAACATTAAAATCTAATAAAAGGGATAGGCCTGGAAGATGATGCTACAGATTGCTCCTAGAAAGTAGAGATAAAGACTAAAGGACACCCATAGGAGAGGATCCTTAAGTAAGTTAGAGAATTGGTGCAGGAATCAGAGAATAATCCCATATAATAGGATTTCCAGAAAGAAAGGATTTTTTTTTCAAAGACATAATATAAGAAAAAATTTCCATAATGGAATAAACATGAATCTCCATGTTTCTTTGGAACTAAGTCCACTTAGTTCCAAAATCCATGACCAGAACCAGGACACACACTTATGACAGGAATGAACAGGAAATCCTGGAGCCTTCCAGAGGACAAACCACAACTGACAAAGGACGAGAAACCAAGATGGCATTGTTCAATAGCAACATTGGAACCAATTCAGAAGATAATAGAACAAAGCCTTCTAAATTTGTAGAGAAAGTGATTTCCAACGTGGAATTATATACCTGGAGAGACTCATAATCAAGTATAAGAATAGAATAAAAACAGAAATTTTTAGGTATGCAAGTGTTCAAGGAATCTATATCTTGTGCTTCTTAGAAGCTACTCGTGGATGACATGGGTTCCATGAAACAAGACATGCAACACAGGAAAGTGGTGAGGGGAATTTCCAGGAGGGCAGGAAGGAGAATCTCAGGGCATCAGCTCTGTGACAGGACTGAAGAGCATCAGTCCAGCCTGGAGCAAGAAGACAACACAAGAAAAAAATGTAATTAATGAATTTAGCTCATATATTTGAAGATACGAAAATTTGTACTGAGGGGTTCTGAAAGAATATAGGAATTTTCATAAGTACCTAGAACTATTCTGGTCACAGGTGCCTGGAAAACAAGGCAAATCCCGGGAAAAGCAAAAGGTTTTATGTTCAAAGAAATGTAATCATCCTTAACGTTTGCCACACCAGTAAGCAATACTCAATAATCCCAATAATGTATATATTGAATGATTATGTAAACCTGAACAGTGTCTCCATCTATACTGGGATGCAAGTGGAGGGAAGAAAAGGGAATCTGCTTTCCAGAAGGTAGCAGCTCTGTTTCCTCAGGCTCTGTACTTCTGGTTACATGAGTTTACTCAGGTGAAGGAAACTTCATCCCGGCTGATGGACCCCACCAGGTTAAACAATGATGTGCATCCTCCTCTCTTGGGATCAAAGGCAAGAAGTAATGTACACACACTCACCAGAAGATCTGCAGGCTATTTTCACATGAGTAGCATGATAGCAAATATGATTTTTTATCCTTTGGAATTCAAACATTTGACCTGGATCTTAACACATATGAAAGTCCCTCTCAAAGCATGTTCTTAACATTTTAAAATGTTTTGATCTATTGGGAAAACCAGAATTGACCATTGGCAGGGAGGTCAGGGGAGTTTGTTGACAACGTTGTCTCTACTCTGACTTGACCCACATAGTTGGGCCTTAATCCTCTTCACGTTCTTACTGACTTTAAACAAAAAGGGTATACTCCTATGTTCAGGGGTCTGAGAGGTAGCCCGATGATTGGGCTCTTTAGGGGTAGTGATTCATCTCTCAATTAAGAAGGAAGAAAACCGCTATAATGACACAGGGTATGCATGGAAACCAGAGCCCTGTTAAACTCATAACCTGAGTGCGCATTCTTATCTCCCTATACCCCTTTTAAATCGACATGCTCATGTTATGTTCTTTTTTTTTTATTACATGTGATAGCATTTGAGGAAAAGAAACTTGATTCTTTTAACAGATCTGTTTTACGCTAGGTGTTATACTCAGCTTTTACAAGGGGAACCCACCATATATTTCTGGACACCTTGTATATGTCTGATAAAGAGTGAAAAGCTGACATCATTTATATACTGAGGACCTGAATTGTTGTGATGCAATGAAGGGTGTGTATATAATCAACAGGACAATGGGTGAGTCTGGTTAGATACACCAGAAAGCCTGATGATTCTTATTTCTCCACAAATTGTAGTTCAAAGATGTGGTAAATGTGGTGATCTCCCACATGTGAGTATGTAGAAGTGTGTGAACACTCTCACACACACACGTCTTTAAGTTAGAGTAAATATGTACACACATATGGCAAAGATAAAGCCATGGTTAAGAAGAAAAAGGTATAAAATCACTGGAGTGAACTGAGGGCAGGAACTTTAGGAATGTAGCAGGGGAATGAGATTCAAAGTTAGAGGATCCATGCCAAAAGGTGAAGGTGAAGTCTTTCTGTGGGGCTGGAAGAACTTTTTTCAACTTCCTCCTGCTTATAAAGAAGGAAATGGCTACCCAGGGGGAAGGAAGTGACATATTCAAGTTACATAGTTAGCTAATGGGAGAGTTAAATCTAGACCATGACTTCCCTAGCTTTGCAGTGTGCTTTGTAATTTATTCTGTTGCTTGAGTGATCAAGTAGTAAGAAGAATCAGAGGTCCATGGTCATAGAATTCAGGACACAGATAGATTAGGTCAGGTTTTCTAGTGACCATGGCATGGGCAAAGTTGACATAGGGAAAGGGTGAAAGGTTAGACATTGACCCCAGCAGAAATGACCCATCATCTACTGAAGTTCAGGCTGGGGAGGCTAAACAGGTTAGAGATGACCAAAGATAAAAAGAGTTTCCTCTTGAATACATGTCTTATGTGTAAAATATACCCAATGGGAGCTTGAAACAAAATGGATCAATAGGAATTTTTCTAATCACTTTTTATATCACAGAAATAATCACATTGTAGTAAATAAGCTTTTACACACTGACTCAGAGTGCCAAGACTGCTTATTGGCTAAGCATGAAAAAAGGGATTGGGATAGGGCATGGGTACAGTGGCAGAGTCCAGATATGGAAAGGAGACAGGCACTCCTTGAATGAAAGGAACCAACTTTTGTTTAGATAGTGTATCAGTCAGAGTCCCAGCAGGAAATAGATGGCACACTCAAACTAGATAATTGGGAATTTAATAAAGGAATGATTTGCAAAGATGTGACCAAGATATAAGGAAATAGACACTGATATTGCCACTCCTTGGGGTTGGTGGCAGTAGAGCCCTTAGCATCCTAGACCAGAAGGGACAAGTGGATTGAACAGTCCCTGGAACCTGGCGACTGTAGCTCCAGCTTGAGGAAAGGGTATTGGCAGGAGATTTAGGTACAAGGATACAACCAAATCATGGTGGTCTGACAGGAAGGAAGGCAGAGGAAAACAACAACCCTCATTTCACTTTTCTCCAGTGCTGTGATCTCCTAGTGATACCTCCCTTTACCAAACCCAACAGGAAGCTGGGGGGCACTGGGGTTCATTGATACAGTTTATATGGGTCATCCTCCCTGGGCAGAGAAGGGTAGAAAGCAAATCTGAAGTGGCAAAAGCAAGATATCCAGACAGGTGTCTTGAGTGATTGTGACACAGTTTCCACAAAGTGCATATTGATTCATTATCTAAATAGTCCTGTTCCTTGAGTGCTGTGGTCTGAATGTTTGTGTCTGCCCAAAATTCATAAGCTGAAACCTAACCCCCTAGTACCTGATAATACTGAGAGGAGGGCCTTTCAGAGGTGACTAGGTCATGAGGGCAGAGCCCTCATGCATGGGATTAGTGTCTTTATAAAAGAGGCCTGAAGGGCCTCCTTTGCCTCTTCCACCATGTGAAGATGCAGCAAGAAGGTGCTAAGCAAAGAACGGGCCCTTACCAGATTCCAAATCTGTCTTGATCTTGGACTTCCCAGCCTCCAGAACTGTGAGAAATAAATTCCTATTGTTTACAAACTACCCAGTCTATGGTAATTTGTAATAGCAGCCCACATGGACTATGACCTTGAGAGACAATTTTTTTTTTAAAAGAGAACTTATGCTAACATTATATCAAATTACCAGGTTTTGGATACAGTAGCCAAAGGCCAACTTTGGGAGTGCTCCTAAGCATGCTTCTATGATCACTTCTGCTGCGTGGCACTGTCCTTTAACTTAACATGGTAAGATGGTGTTTCCAGATTTGTTGACAGGTTCAAAAACCTTACTGATCCTGTATGTTTTTGTAAAATTCAACTCTCTTGACTAAATGAAATGCATTATTCACATGGCAAAATCTACTGTGATGAGTTAGCCTCCTTACTTTTAGTCTTGACCCGTAATAACCACTGTGGTTTCCAGGTGTAAAGGAATGTGACTGTTCAGTTTTGAAAGTGCGTAGATTTCAGTGGAAGCAGGACACCTTGTTCCCACAGACCCATCTTATGCAACACAAGACTAAATCCTGCCTCACTATTTGTAAGTTCAGTAAACATCTTATCAGCTCACCTTGGGGTACTGAGACTTATTACCCCTATTAACAAGTAATTGACCTTACAAGACCCTAATTAATAAAATGTAATGAAAAGTAATTTATAAGTTCTATTTTTTTTTTCGCTCCTACACAGGTGTTGTTCCCAAGACAACTTCCTAGTAAACCTTCTCCATGCAAATCTTCATGTTAGAGTTTGTTTCCAGGGAACATGAGCTATGGCAGTTGGGGCCAGGAAGCATTTTAGGAAGAAGATTACAAAGTGGGATTTTGGAGCTGCATTCCCTGTCAGCCGGCTGTGAATGAGTCTCCATTTAGTGGTGGTGAATGGGGAATTGACAACCCCTGGCATGTGGTTGCAGAGCAATTGTTAAAACTTTCACTGGTGTTGAACTTGGATGAGACACCGGAGGAAGGGCATGCACTGCTAGTTGCAGTAATTCAAGCTTTTAAGAGGTTCATGTAGTAGTTATATGGACTATGGAATTGTATAGTTCTTGCTAGGGCCTAAGGAGATATTGGAAAAAGATGATGATAGGCTGAGGATGATTAATTACCAATTTAGGTCTCAGTGTAAAAGCCAGCGAGCCCTTGGCAGCACATAAAAGGGCTCTCATCTCCTGTAGTTGGAGAACAGAAAAAGTGGATGACCTAGGACTTAATTCTTGATTGTTAGGGTAGCAGACCACCAGGGAAGGCTCAAGTCTCCACTGTGGCACTGTGGCAAGGCTGCTCTGACAAGGTTAGGACCCTGATTGGAAAAAGTGAGATCTTGAGATTTAGCATGAAGACAATATACTCAAAAATTGTGTATCCTCGGTTTTCTCCCTGAATCCCCTGGACCTGCAGAGGGCCTACTCCTCCTTGTTATAGGCTAGCACTCCCTCTTTTTTGCAGAAGATTCAGAAGTGTTTGTCTTGGATGACAACTTGTAGCTCTTTCAGGATCTACCCTCACCACCTTCCTGGCCAGTAGACTAATGATTAGGGTCAGGTTACAACATAACCCAGCAGGGGAAGAGCTTTTGTGCTAAGAGAGGAAAGGAACTATACCCCTGAGAAGTTTCAGCGCTAAGCTAACATACCAGCAGGAGCCAGGAAAGTATGGCCCCTCTGGGTGCTGAATCAAGTCTGTGTGTGTGTGTGTGTGTGTGTGTGTATAAATGTAGGGGGATATAAGGTACATTTATTGACAAGGGAATATTATTCTATGATATAGGATTAAACACCTGGGAAAACCCCAAGAATATGATACAGCTAAAATTGTTCTTAAAGCTTAGACAAAGTGGTGTCCCACACTTAGTGAAGGAGAGATGCCAGAACTGCCATGGAAGGTGGTGGACAGAGGAATTAAAACACTCAGAGAAGCAAGTGTTCTAGAGTGCAAACACTATATATAAGTATGTAAGAACCCAATAGTGAATTATATTCTATGTGAGCATTTGAAGGACACTCTACTTACCAAAGTGATAAAGAATGCACTGGTGAGAAGGGGCCCTGGCATTGAGAAGCACAGTGGTATCTGTCCTCTGAGGCCAGCTGATGGAAGGGGTGTTATTATAGAATGGGGCTCTGAAGAATGGGATTGATAGGCCAAGTGGTGGCGCTTTCCCGACAGAGCAAGGTGAGAGCACTTACTGTAATGCACAGCAAGGTTGGGATGGCAGCCGGTGTGCCAGACCTGTAGAAAGCTATGGTGAAGGTTAATAGAATACAGAGTTCCTAGGGGCAAGATAGATGGGCAGCCATGATAGTATTACCTAAAGAAATCAAGGATAGATGATTAAGATTCTGAGGCCAGCTATCTCAACAGAAAGCCACAGTTCTTAGACTTGCTTCATGACCTGAGGTAGTCTTCAGACCTGAAACCCAATGGCTTAAGGAAGAGCTAAGTATTCAGGAAGAAAGGCCTTCCAATACCAAGACAAGTATATATATTAATTACACTTCCAGTCATTTGCCAAAGGCACATGTGGTCATTTACTTGGGAAACCGTGCATTGAGGAAAAGGCATGAACAAATACTTTGAGGACTGTTGGACACATGGTCCAAGCTGACATTGATTTCCAGGGTACTGAAGCATCATCATTGCCTTGCTATTAATGTAGGGCTATATGGGGGCCAGATTATAAATGACATATTGGCCAGGTTTGGCTCATATTGGGTCCATGAACCCATCCGTCGTCATTTTCTTGGTCCCTGAATGTATAGTTGGAATGGATACCTTTGGTAATTGAAGGAATTACCACATTGGTTCCATGGGTTATGTGGTAAGAGCTTTCATAATAAGAAGGACCAATTGGAGGCGTCTGTACCTGCCTTATACCTGCTATCTAGGATAGTAAATAAATAACAGTACTTTCTAGCAGAATTGCAGAGATTAGAGCCACTCTTAAAGCCTGAATTAATGCAGGGATGGTGGTCTCCATCAGATTCCCAATTAATTCACTACTCTGTCATTTGAAAAAAACCAAGTGACTCTAGAGGATGATAGTGGGTTTCCACAAACTCAACCAAGTACCCCAATTGCATATGCTGTCTCCGACGTGATAACCTTTGCAATTAATATTTCCTCAAGTAATGGTATGTGCCCATTGATTTGGCAAATAATCTCTTTTATGTCCTTATGAAGAAGAAAGGCCAGATGCAGTTTGCATTCACATGGAATGGTCATCAATATACATTCATCATCTTTCCTCAGGGCTATTTCCATTCTCCCATTCTCTATCACAATATAGTCCAAAGGGAACTGCAGCATTTGGATATTCTGTAGAACATCACATTGGTCCACAATATTGATATCTTTTTATTTGGATCAGATGAGAAAAATGTGGAAAATACATTGGAGGCCAGAGAGTGGGAGAAATGATTCAGGGTCTTGCAAAATTAGTGAAATTTTAGGGGTCTCTTGATCTGATACATACCAGGGCATCCACTTTAATAAAGGGGAAAATATTGCATCTTTCTCCTTGCATCACTAAGAAGGAAATATAATGTCTGGTAGGTCTTATTGGGTTCTGGAGATAGTGTATTCCACATTTTGGACTACTGCTCTGACCCATTTGCCAGCTGACAAAAGGGGCTGCCAGCTCTAAGTGGGACCCAGAGCAGAGAGGGTTATGCAGCAAGTTGAGGGTGCCTTTAGGTCATACAACCTAGTACATCCTGTGGTCCTGTGGTATTAGAGGTAATTGTTTAGTGAGAAAAGAGGCCATATGGAAAGTTTATGGAAAGCCACACTCATGCCATGCCATCTGTATCTGTAGCAGAATATTATACATGTTTGGAAAAGAGCTCCTGGTATACTACTGGGCCCTGAAAGAGATAGACCACCTGAACATGGGACGTTAAGTGATCATTATGAGCTTGGTTCTCATACCCACCAAGTTGGAAGGCCAGGCAGGCCCAGCAGTAACCCATTATAAGATGGAAGTGGTACATCTAAGACTGATTGTGAACATGGTCAGAGAATGAAGGTAAGATGCTGAAGCACACACCCAGACCACCGTGTCATCTAACACCATCTCAGCTTCTCTACCTCAGCTCCTACCTTCATGGGGAGGGTCCCTCTGTCTAGATGACAAGAGAGAGAAAAGTCTGAGCTTGCACAGGGTGGCTCAGTGTAAGGGTACAAGCTGAAAGTGGTTTGTGGCTGGACTACAGCCCTATTCATGGGTGTCCCTGAAAGAAAGCAGCTAGAGAAATCCTCCCAGTGGGCAGAACTTTGACAGGTGCATCTGGTATCCACATAGTGTGGAAAGAGATATGACCTGATATAAGAATATATATATTAATAGATTTATGGGTAATGGCAGATGGTTGGTGGTTTGCCAACAGCTTGGGGGAATATTGGAGACAGGAGGTTTTGAAAGTAACAGACATGTGAATGGACCTATTGGTGTGGGCGTGAAGTCTGAAGGTCTTTGTATCACTTGTTATTTCCAATCAGAGAGCCTCCTTCGAGGAAGAGGCGCTGCACAGTATGACTCCAACAGTTGATGTCAGCCAGACTGTCACTGGTCACTCCATTGTTGGCACAATGGGATCGTAAACAGAGTATCCACAATAACAGGAAGGGAAGCTCTGCATGGGCCCAACATCATGGGCTCCCATTCACCAATGCTGATCTAGCTACTGCTGCTGCTGAACGTCCAACCTGCCAACCTGTCCAACCTGAGCCCCTGACACAGCAGTATTCTTCAAAACCAACCAGCCATTATGGCCCTCTTTACTCTGAGGGATGAAAGGGGGCAGCATTCATCCTGCCTGGAATTTACATAATTCCAGGTTTGGGAATTGCCTTTTGTGATGCCAAGTCTGTGATCACCATCACTATCTGATGCCTTATAGAGTGTCTTGTTCACTGAAACAAGATACCACATAATATTCACTCAGAAATGGGGCTCACTTATATCCAAAGAGGTGTGTCCATGGGCACATGACCATTGGGTCCACTGGTTCTGTCATATTTCACACCATTTAGAATCCATCAGCCTGATAGGGAAGTGGAAGAGCATTTTGAAGGTATAGCTGAGGTGCCAGTTTGGAGGTGGCACACTGCAGGGATGGAGTACCACCCTCCAAGTTGGAATGCACACACTAAATTACTTTACATAGGCTGTGTCCCTAATAGGTCCAATATTTGGGTCTAGGGACCAAGGGTTGGAAGGAAAGGTAGCCTTTCTTATCTTCACTCCCAGTGACTCACTTGGAGGCATTTATGCTTCATGTTTTTGTAACTCTAAGCTCTTCAGTTTGGTTTTAGAGACTCTCAAAGACAGAACACATTCATCAGGAGACACAACAAGAATCCTATGACATTTTAAACTATGGCTTCCCCCTGTTCACTTTGGGCTCCTTATGCTAAGAGATGAGTAGGCAAGAAACTGAATCATTTTCCCAGCAGGAGTAGTTGATCCTGGTCATGGGGAGAAGACAGGGCTGCTTTTATGCAATGGAGGCAGATAAGAGCCTTTGGCACCCAGGTGCCCTAATGGGGGTGTTTTGTGGTTCTCTCCCACACAAATTTGATAGTAAGTGCACAAGTGTAGCAGCTACAGCCTGAAAACAGCATGTTGCCCAGGGGCTCATATTCCTTACCCCACCTGATAAACCACCAACCCAGTAGAGGTGCTTGCAGAAGGAAGGGGAGTCTAGAATAGATGGCAGAGAAGGGAGAGAGTGAGCACCAGGTGGATCCCCGTGACCATGTCATTCCAGAAGTAATTTGACTCAGTACTGTCCTCCTAAAAATTTCTCAAGAAAATACACAAACCAGAAGGAATCCTGTGGGAGCTGTGTCTTGATGGAGTGGATTCACCATACAGAGCAAGTGGTTTTGAGGGGCAAGATGTGGTCTCCAGTGGATCTGTGGTATTGACCAGGTCCCACAGTAGGACTGAGGTACTTATCTCCCCAGCTGCCACAAGTCATGGCTGCTGACCACGCAGGGCTGAGTTCCTTTTGGAGAGATGCCCTCAGCTGATGAAGCTGCCTCACACAGATTTACACCCTCTCTCAGCAAGCACCTTGCATTCAACGACTGGCCAAGGCTTGGGGACAAGTGTCTGGCCTTCTTTGTCTCACTTTGGGACACCTCTGATGGGCCATTCTGGCTTCAGAGCCTTCTGGAGAATTGGCTGAGGCTGTCATTACTGCACTACCATTTAACTCTTCCTTTACCCAATCTGATTTCCCCACTTCCTCAATGAAGTTATTCTCCAATTAATTACCTTCATGCAAATCATCCCGAGGTCTGTTTCCTGAGAAACCCAAACTATAACAGATAAACAATCTCTAAACTGTAAAATATAAGGGACACCTACTGCTCCCAATCATTGTGGGTTGAGTTTTGTTAATTTCATTTTTTTTATAGAGGAGACCTTTTCCTGATATTGTTGTTGGATTTTAAGTGTACCCTATATGCATTCCAATAGTCCTCTATCCTCTTATTGCATTAATTAGAGACACAGAAATTCTGTAAATTCCCAGCTGCAGAAAAAGTGTCCATTGTAGAAGGCATCTTGGTGTGCATTTGCATTTATTATGGGCTTATTTGGTGGCCTTGCCAGCTGTTATTTTCAGATGCTTTGAGTTGGCCCATGTTGTCATTGCCCTCTGGATGCTGTTAAGAGAAAAATTTAGTTCATTGTGTCCCTGTGGTACTGGCTGGACACTTCCACACAGATTGTTTTATTTAGCTTTAACAAGATTGGGAACTAGATACAACGTCCAATTAACAGATAAGGAAAACTGACTCTCACAGAGGTTGAAATATCTTATCAATACAACTAGCTAGCACGTTTTAATAGTCCAGATTCAAAGTTGGATGCTGACTCCAAGTCTAGTATTGCCTTCTCCCTCCTCACCTTAACGGGATAACCTCTCCACATGTGTGGATTTAGATCTGGTGTGTGGACCATGCCTGAGTGACTCTCCACATTAAGCAATCATCTGTAATGAAGTGGAATCTCTTAAAAGCCTTTGAAACACTCCACGTCCCTTTTCTAACTGGCATGAATTCACTCTAAGTCATGGATGCTGTTTTTTCCCCTTTTTGGCGAGCCCCTAAATCCTGGTTGGGGAGTTGCATCACTGTTCTGGCTACACTTTTCTCTCTCAGATGAGGACGCCCAGTGAAATGCTCATTTATGCGCAGCCATAAATAAATATGCAGCAGAAAAGCTCAACAAATACTTTGTTTGTTTGTTTCTATAGTTAGTATTACCTGGAAAGTCACCTTGTTTAGCTACAACGTAAATTTGCAGTCCTTGGCTCGGAAAAGGCTTGTTGGCGAAGCCTGATACTGAAAAGTAATCTTCTTCAGGAAATGAGTACCAAAGAGCTGTTATTCTGGGTAATAAGAAAGAAACAAAAAGAATCCCAAGAGAGAAGTAGTTTGGCAACCGATGGACGGCAGTCATTATAGACTGAGAGCTCAAATAAAAATACCTTCAAACCCTGAAGAGTGGATCTCTGTATTTTAAATATAGATTCTTACTTTTCAGATGGGACTGTTTCCAAATGACCTCCTGACTTGAAGGGGTAGAGTTAAAGAACAATTGAAGGCACTTGTGTAGTGGGAGGAAATGAAATGAGACTAGCCTTGGAAATGGCAGAATACATCTTCGGCTGTTTTATATTTTGAAACAAAAAATCCCCAGGCATACATGGAAGAATATGCAATAGCAAATGTGTTGTATCCAACTAATGTTTGATGGCAAATTATTCATTAGTCTCATTGGTTCAGTCTAGAGGGCTCATCAGGACTCAATAAAGCTGGTCCCTTGGAAGATGGTGCAGAGGAAAGCCCGAAAAGTCCATGTGATTATTCACTTAAAATATCTTTACACCTATGAATTTTTTAAGGAAAGAAATCACTTTGCCATACAACATCTCATCCATGTAAGTCAATTCATTTGGCTAGTGGAACTAAGCTCAAGAAAGCAGCTGGGAGACTGCTCTCACCAGGATGGCCGATTCCTTGGCCATTCTTCAAAACACATTAAAGGAGAGAGAGAGCAAGTGAACAATTTTGCCATTTGCCCTGAAAGTGTGACTGTTTTATGTGTCTTCTAGGAGAAGAGATGATGGAGACATAGGCCCCATTAATTCCACAAGTGGATGTAGGCTTGATGTTCCTAAATGATTTGAAAATTCTATATGCATTGTTGCAAACTGATTTACTTTAAACAGCATCAAAAACATAAAAACCAAAGCCTTTACCTTTGGTTGCCTCATTCATTACATTTTCCTTAAGCATAGCCGTCTTAAAAAAGACTCTCCTCACCCTGATTCCCCCCTTTTCCTTATTGCTATCTAGAGTTTTTTTTTCCTTTTTGGAAAGTTTCAGATTTAAATAAATCATTTTTATAACCAATTGCCTAAGTTAAAAATCCTTTTCAAATAAACAGGCACCTTTTGAGTGTGATGAAACATTAAAAAATCATTAAGACACACATTCATCGATTCTTTCAACTTGTTAAAGTACATTAAAATGGAGACCAGACCTGAAGAATCCCTGAGTAGACAAAGCCATTAGACCTCATAGTGACCTTAACCTTCCTTGATGCACAAACATAAGCAAAACTTAACTTGAGTTATTTCTTGTAAATGCCTATATTAAAGAAAAACAGAGTTAAGCACAATCAAAAACAGTCAACTAACTTAAAATTATGTAACTAGGAACTTTACAATGGGAGAGACCAACTAAGGCAACTGTATAACTATAACCAATCAAATATTTTCTTTACCTCACCTCTGTGTTTGTCCTGTAAAGCTGTACTCCCCAAGCCCCGGGCTGCGGACTGGTACTGGTCCATGGCCTGTTAGGAACCGGGCCACACAGCAGTAGGTGAGTGACAGGTGAGCAAGCAAATGAACCTTCATCTGTATTTACAGCTGCTCCCCATAGTTCGCACCACTGCACAAGCTCTGCCTCTGTCACATCAGCAGTGCTTTAGATTCTCATAGGTTCACAAACCCTACTGTAAGCTGCACATGCTAGAGATCTAGGTTGTACATTCCTTATGAAAATCTAATGCCTGATGATCTGAGGTGGAGCTGAGGTGGTGATGCTAGCTCTGGGGAACGGCTGCAAATACAGATTATCATCAGCAGAGAGGTTTGACTGCACAATAAATGTAATGTGCTTGAATCATCCCAAATTATCCCCAACTCCGATCTGTGGAAAAATTGTCTTCCATGAAACTGGTCCCTGGTGCCAAAAAGGTTGGGGACCGCTGCTATAAAATACTCTTCCTTGCATTCCCTTTGTGGATAGAGCTCCCAACCCACTTCTGGTTTGAAGCTTCCTGATTCAAAAATTTTTTTTGATTTTATTATTTTTTTAATTTCAGCATATGGGGGAACAACTGTTTAGGTTACATATATTATCTTTGCCCCAACCGAGTCAGTGCTTCAAGCATGTCCATCCCCCAGATGGTGCACACTGCACCCATTAGGTGTGAATATACCCATCCTCTCCTCCCCCCTCCCACCTGCCTGATACCTGATGAATGTTGCTACTACATGTGCACATAAGTGTTGATCAGTTAATACCAATTTGATGGTGAGTACATGTGGTGCTTGTTTTTACATTTTTGTGATACTTCACTTTGTAGAATGGGCTCCAGCTCCATCCAGGATAATACAAGAGGTGCTAGATCACCATTGTTTTTTGTGGCTGAGTACAACTCCATAGTATACATATACCACATTTTATTAATCCACTCATGTATTGATGGGCACTTGGGTTGTTTCCACATCTTGCAATTGTGAATCGTGCTGCTATGAATATTCTAATGCAGATGTCTTTTTTATAGAATGTCTTTTTTTCCTTTGGGTAGGTGCCCAGTAATAGGATTGCTAGATCAAATGGTAGTTCTACTTGTATCTGTTTAAGGTATCTCCATATTACTTTCCATAGAGGTTGTACTAGTTTTCAGTCCCACCAGCAGTGTATGAGTTTTCCTATCTCTCTGCATCCACGGCAACATTTATTGTTTCGGGACTTTTTGATAAAGGCCATTCTCACTGGAGTTAAGTGATATCTTATTGTGGTTTTGATTTGCATTTCCCTGATGATTAGAGATGTTGAGCATTTTTTCATATGTTTGTTGGCCATTATTCTGTCTTTAAATGTTTAAATGGAGATCTATGCACTAAAATCATCTTGAGTAATCTGGAAGAATGTATCTCTTTAAACTCTTACTGAGCCAATTCCCTAAAAATAATTTCCTTGTCTAAAATTGTTGGCTAATTAAAAATGATAAGAATGTATAAAAGGTATTAGTTTTGGTTGTAAGCAACAGAAACCAATGCCAGATAGTTTGGGGGAAAAAGGAGATTTATTGCAAGGAAATATGAGTTTTCTCAGGAAATCCAAGGGTGGGCGTGTAGCTGGGCCTCAGGAATAAATGGAACGGACTCAGGGTCAGGGTTCTTTCTCCATGTGTCATCTCTGTTCTTCTCTCTCTGCATTTTCTCTCCTTGCTGACTGGCTTTCCCTGCTTGTCCAGTTCATGTGCTGGAAACCATGGCTATTAAAAGGCCTCCAGGTTCATTTGATACAAGATCCTCCACCAGTTTTGATGGAGAATATCATACAATGTGAGAATTCCCAGTTCCCTGACCCAGAGTGGATTCCAGGTGCATCCTGGACCAATCAGCTGAGGCTGGATGGGTGGGCTCATGTTTAAGAATTGGAGTGGCAGGAGCTCAACCATGTGGGTCCTTAAAGTGTGGGGAAGGCAATTCTTAAGCAAGGGTGGCTGGAGAGTCTTTGGAAGGAATTGGGCTGTCACCAAAGTAGGTGTTTACAAAAAATAATGCCAGTTTGTCTTCGTGTATTGCACATACATTTAAGAAAATTGTTGTGTGAGAAATTTTGGCAATAAACTGGGGTTGGCAAACTAGCACCCATGAGCCAAATATGGCCTATTGCCTGTTTTTGTAATGGGCCGTGAATGACATTTAAAAATAATAGTTAAAAAAAAAAGACAACTATGCAACAGAAATTGTATGTGTTATCTGGCTCTTTACAGAAAAACTTTGCTGACCCTTGCTCTATAGTATGGTGGATGAGTGTGCAGGCTCTGCACTTGTTCCCCTGGGTACTGACCCTGGCTTAGCCATCTAGAGAGAGACCTAAGGCCAGTTGCAAAACCTATCTGTGCCTTTATTTCATCATTTGTAAAATGAGAATAATAACAATAATGCCTATTTTATGAAATTTTCATGCAGAATTAATGAATAAATATATGCAAGTCCTTTAGAATAATACCTCATAGCAGTTAAGAATGTTAACTATTATTATGTCAAATCACATATAATCCCAGACATGTTTATATATAAAAACAATATTTTATATATAATATCCTATATGTGTTTGTATAAAATGGATATATATATATATAAATATATTACATATGAATATATTCATATATGCACACATATATACAGGTATATGAATATCGTATCTTTGTGAGTGTAATTGGCCATGAAATATATTCTTGGAGAATACTGTTGGAAGGAAGCCTGTAATGTAATGATTTGGGAAGGAAAGAGTTTTTAATTTTTTTAAAAAGGAAATTCCTAGTATGCCTTCTCTCTCTCTCTTTGTGTGTGTGTGTGTGTGTGTGTGTATGTATATATGATACTCAAAAACTCTTAAAACAGGACAGAACTATATTTGGATGTGGTCAGATTTAAAACCAATAGCTCAAATCAAGCCAAATGATGCAAATTTTTGTCCTAAGTGTTATTCCCTCCTTTAAAGGCAAAATTTACTTTCCAACACTAAATGGGAACGTTTTTATTATGAAAATACTAATGTTTTAAAATTAAAATATTTAAGAACCTCTACAGATGTCACTTTAGACATTCATAGTTCTCAGTCAACATAATAGTACAAGGTGAATATCTAAGTGTGGATTAAAGTCTACCTGAATACAGTGACCTACTCTATACGAATGCATTTTATCCAGAAACAGTCTCAATGGCAATCTCTCTCCTCTCTCAGATTCTCTCTCTCCCCCATCTCTCATATTTATATAAGTCTGTATACACACTGTACACAATGTGTTAGAGAGGATGTAAAGAGGGAAATATAGAGGCACAATCTATATCTATCTGTAGCCATATTTTACATTACATACTATCTACAAAAAAAATCACCCTTGTAATATGTTTTATCAGAAATAAAACCCTGGGTGAAAAAGTATATCTTACTGACTTTTTGGTACTTCATTTAACACACACAGTTTAAAGGCCCATTTGGAAAAGATCTTTCTGAAAAAGGGACTATCTCATCAATCAAGCGCTTCCTGTGTATGTATTGTAAATAATAAATGTATGCCACATGTGTGGCTGGAAGAATGCTAGAAAAAACTCTATTGGCATGCTGAGGAAATGCTGCTAAAATAACTTCTCCTACCAACCCCATTCATTCCACTCAGCAAAAATTGGGCAAGCCAAATTCATCAATATTGATTTCAGGTTTCATCAGCAGGGACTTTTTTGAGCAAGACTCTTTCAGTTACATTTTCCACTTGACATTTCTCATTAGACTCAAAGCTTTCCCTGTGTATAAGTCTTTTCATGTAATCCAAAACCAAGCTCATCAAGCAACCTTTCCAACAGAAACAAGAGACTCGTTTGCTGCTTGAAGAAGTAAATTTCTATATGTAGGCAGTCTTCATATATCAATCCAGAGTCCCTGCTTCCTCCTTGTGTTTTGGAGGCAATATTTTTGTTTGTTTGTTTTTGTTTTTAATCAACTGCAAAGAAAGGTAATGTCTCCTTGACAGAGCAATATTGGAAATATCACAAGGCACCGACTCTGAGGATTCACACTGCTGGGTATTGAATGGAACATAATGCTCTACCAAGGGCTTTTCGAGTAAACTCATTCTGTCCTGTTGACTCTGAAATCTGATCTGTTCATCACTTAAGTGACTTTTACTTTTCACTCTCCATGCCCATGGGATGAAGAATAAATTGCAAAGTACCTCTCATGTGTGGAGATGAACATGGACGGGTTATTGGTTATATACCCATCTTCGTTTATACCTTCATACCGCCCACCTTCCTCCCAAGCCATCCCCATAGTTATGACTTCTATTTTTTGGACTTGTATTGTGATCTAAATTTTTTTTGTCGTAAGTTGATGACTTTTAATTGTATAAATCTATAGGGTACAAGGTGATGTTATAATTTATGAATATAATGTGGAATAATTAAATCAAGCTAGTTAACGTATCCATCATCTCAAGTACGTATCATTTTTTGTGGTGAGAACATTTGAAATTTACTCTTAGCCATTTAAAAATGTACAATGCTCTATTATTAACTATATTCACCATGATGTGCGATAGAACCAAAAAAGGAAAAAACATATTCCTCCTGTCTAACTGAGATTTTGTGCCCTTTGACAAACATCTCCCCAACTCTACCTCTTGGCCTCTGTAAGCAGCACTGTACTCTCTGCTTCTATGACTTCAGTTGTTTTAGGTTCCACAGAAAAGGGAGAATGTGCAGTATTTGTCTTTCTGTGCCTGCTTATTTCACAGAGCATAATGTTCTCCAATTCTAATCATGTCCCAAATGATAGAATTTCGTTATTTTTGAAGGCCAAATAGTACTCCATTGTGCATATATACCATGTTTTCTGGATCCATTCATCCGTTAATGGATGCCTAGGCTGATTCCATAGCGTGGCTGCAGTGAATATTGGAGTGCAAGTATCTCTTCCACAAACTGACATCAAATCTTTTGGGTAAATACTGGAAGTGGTATTGCTTGATTATGTGGTAATTCTGTTTTTAGTTTTCTAAGGAACCTTCACACGTTTTTCATAATGGCTGTACTAATTTACATTCCCACCAGCAGTGCACCAAGGTCCCCCTTTCCCCACATCCTCACCAACACTGTTGTCTTTCATCTTTTTGATAGCAGCCATTCTGACAGGTGTGAGATGAGATCTCATTGTGCATTTAAGTCATGATTTTTAATTTTTTAATTTATATTTTTTATTTCAGAATGTCATGATTTTTATATCCTGAATAAGTCTTAGAAAAGAAGCAATATGGTAAATTAAGAAAATTAACTCCGGAAAGAGTGTGAATATTTTAAAAACTTAATTTGACGTAAAAGATAACTTCTTGGTTTGCAGCCATTCACCCTGTCTGTTAACAGGCATGCTGAACACTGACCCTGCCCCTTGATTGATCTAGGGGTAGGCACCTGATCCAAACTGGGCTAACTAGATCTTGCTTTTGGAAATCCGAGACACCTACTGGAATGCTTGGGACCCCAGGGCTCCTTGGAGCCCAGTTAAGAGTAAATTAGCTCTTTAGTGAGAGCACAGTCCTGGAGACTCTAGGGATGTCTTGGTGTCTATCTTTCTTAAGGCTTCCCTGTTCAACAATTCCTTTGATTCCAATAAATTACTGCTCTTTCCCTTAAATTAAACAGAACTGATCTCTGTTGCTTGCAACCAAAACAACAACAACATACATGTCTTTTATCAATTGGTAACACATAGAAGATAATCAATTTAAGATTTATTTTAATGTGTATATATTGGGAATGAGAAGGATGGAGTAATTGTGTAGGAAATTTTGAGGAACTGGAAATGTTTGTGTGGTTAATGGATCTAATCCATCTGTCAAAATGTACAAATCAAAATGTATTTTTTTTTTATTTCAAAGTATTACGGGGGTACAAATGTTTTTGGTTACATGGATTGCTTTTATAATGCTTGAGTCAGGGTTATAAGTGTGCCCATCATCCGGATAGTGTTCATTGTACCCATTAGGTAAGTTTTCTCCCATCCCCTCCTCCATATCCCCCCTGTTTCATTTCCATTGAGTTTTACTTCCCTCTATGTACATGTACCCTTATCAGTTTGATACAGTTTAATAGCGGGTACATGTGGTGTTTGTTTTTCCACTCTTTAGTTACTTCACTTAGGATAATGGCCTCCAGTTCCATCTAAATTGTTGCAAAAGGCATTAAGTCATCCTTCTTCATGGCTGAGTAGTATTCCATGATACGTGTATGAACACACACATGCTGTACATTTTGTTAATCTACATTTTGAAGGTATAATTTTCTGAGATTTATAATGACCTTCATATTAAACTGGAGAGACTTCAGCTTTGTAGCTCCTTGACATTCCTGAATCATTCTGAATCAATAATCCCAAATACCCATTGAGGTGGCTCTCTGTGCTGTAAGCAGTTAGATCCAGACTCAGAATGCCACTGCTCAGGAAAGCAGGAGAGTGGGAGAGAGGATGAAGTCTAAGCTAACTCTCATGCGGCCATTAGTGAAACCTAGGGTTACCGGTCAAGGTGTGTACCTTTAACAAGCAATTGTTCATTTCCTTCACTTCCATTGTACTTATTTATGATGTGATTGTATGAAGTATTTTTATGATAAACTATGCATCTTATTCACCTGTGTCCCAAGTGCCAATTGGTTCTTGGCACATTTAGGGCTCTCAGTGAATGTTTACATTGAACAAATGAGTATATATGATAATGCAAATCATGTCACTTCATTTTATATATTATTTCACGTCCAAAAGTCTTATGAAAACAGATTTTTTGTTCATTGAATCAAATTTTAAATATATTAATGTCAGGTGTTATGTAAAAGAGTTTCATTATGAATCATTTTGTGATAGATGTGATTACCTCTAACATATATTGCCGATAGTTTGGTTTGCTGTGTTATGGATTTGCCTATGCCAAGGTACTGGGGGAAACACTTCTCACTTTAAACAATGGAACTTATCTGCATGTGATTGTAGCTTCTTAGACCTCAGGTTTGCATTTGTCAAAGATTAAAGTAGGAAATTCAAAATAGCAGGCCAGGAGGAGGGGAGGATGGAGACCCATCTGGCAGGGAAGTATCTTACAGAGGATTTATTGATCAGTTAACAATCCATATCACAAGCCAGATGGGAGGAGAGCCAAAATTCCTTTTATTTTTCATCTTACATATTCTTAGATATGTATGACATAGTTCATAAATAGAAGTTTTAAAACTTAAGCAAAATGAAAGGGATCTTACATTAGATTGTGGGCATTTTTAACACATAAAATCTAACTGCCACACTTAATTATATTTATCAGATTTGATGACATCATTTTCTAAAATCAAATTTCTATTTATTTGCTTTTCTTTCAGAATAAAAATGAATGTCCTAATTGTGAAATTAGAATTCCATTTTGAATTCCTCATAAAAATGAGGGTACTATTCAAATGTATTCTCCTTTAAAAATATTTTAAAATTGATTTCAGACTCCTCAATAATGGGAGGCTAATTTAACTCAGTAGCTTATACGTACCACGGGGTTGGTATTTTGACAAGGGATTTTAATTACCACAATATCCAATGAGATTAAAAATGGTAAGTTCTTTTTGATCTGCTAAATGGAAACGTAGCCTATTTCCACAGAACCTTCAGAATGTACAATATTTTCCTCCCTCCTGTAGGAACTTATGCTTTTGGAATACTTTTACATAGAGATCATTTATTCCTTTTAAACATATTTTAAAAAGCTTTTCACTTTCATGCCCAAAATCAATTAATGACCTCTTTCTGTGAAAAGATGAGACACACTGAGTGATGGAACCACATGGCCTGCTGTGACCCAGAGGTCATTTTAACGACACATTGAGACTCAATGTTGAGACGGGCCTTGTTGCTTTGAAAAGATGGTGGGTAGACGGTTCACAACTGCCTGGGCATAGTTTGATAACCTTTCCCACTCTTGCACTGGAAATTAAATTATGATAAAAGAGCAACCTTTGCAAGAATAATTTTTATCATTTGCAAATTTAGTAATTTTATTAGTTTCTAGTAATGCCATAACAAAGTACCACACACTGGTTGGCTCAAACAAGAGAAATTAATTCTCTCACAGTTCCAGAGGCTAGAGGTTGAAATCAAGGTGTCAGTAGCAGAATCTGTTTCTTGCTGTTTGTTTCTGGTGTCACTGGCAATCCTCGGCTTGCAGTTACATGACTTCAATCTCTGCCCTCCTTGTCACATGGCATTCTCCCCCTGTATCTTCACACTGTCTTGGTACAAGGGCACCAGTCATAAGGGATTAAGGACTTTCCCCAGTCCAGTATGATCTTATCTTAACTTATCACAATCTTATCACATCTGCAAGGACCGTATTTCCAAATGTAGTCTCATTTTGTGGTATCAGGGGTTAGGACTTCAACATATCATTTTAAGGGGCACAATTCAATTAATAACAGTAATTATTTGAAAATTTTTTAGAGAAGTAAAGTATCTCTGTGTTTTTATTTTTTTGTAATTATGAGAGGAGAATTATTTGATGAATGCCCTAGAGCCTGAGGAGAAGTATCTTTTCTTTGATGCTCTTGGAGTTTGCCCATCGAAGGAGTGAAGGCTATTAATGTATTGCATGTGCCTACTCCAAGTTAAACCTGTCTTACCGTGGGCTTCCTGGAATCCTACACACTGCCACTGCCCAGAGCATTAGAGCACATTTTATCCTGGGCTTTTTCAAACCTTATTGCTAGGTTTTGAGTCTCTTAGAAAGCTTGATTTTATGGGGAGCTTAATCCTTAAACACAAGAAGGCTGAGCTATTTTCCTTGATGCGGCGGTGGAGGTGGTAGGACCTTTTCATATCCACCTCCCTTGCCCCCCAAACTTTTGAGGCACCTCCACAATCCTAGTGTCAGAATCAGCCGAAGAGCTTATTAGTACTTTAGCCTACTGGGTCCTCCTCCCTCCTGGCAGACTGTACTGTGAACACACTTCCCAAGTGAGTCTCTATGCCCATCAAGGTTTAACAACCTCTTCCTTAAGAACTTCCTGGAAAGCTTTGATCTAGTCTAACCTTGAAGATGCAGAAACTGAGAGCCAGACAGAGGAAGGTAGTCAGGCAGACTAGGCTGGTTAGTGACAGAGCCAAAGTCCCCCCAAGCCCCATTTCCCCAGCCTGCATCCTCTTTGCAAGGTCTATGCAGGAGGCGGCTCTTTACTGTGTAGTGGAACTGAGGAGAAAGTGCACCTTTGAACTCTTTCAGAATGTTTCCCACACATTGATTATCAATAAAAGGCATTTATTTCTTTATTTTGAGGGTGAAAAATAAATTCGTTACTCGTGTTTTCACCTAATAGAACACTGTATTCCCCAGGGTCAGCATTTAGAAAACTTGTAAAAATTGATCTCCAAAAGCTAATGGTTTCGATGGGGAGGTAAGGATTTTGGTTCTGAGCCTTTTCTTTTACCTAATGGCTCTATTATAGGACTAAAATCATTGGAGACCGAAAGGAATTTCCCATGATGAAGGAGCATCCTAATAAGAAGTGAGTGGGATAGAGCTATAACTCCAAAGTCTTGGCGCTCTCAGCCTCGTAAACCTGCCGAAGTCCATGAAAACAGTCTTTGTGCGTCTTCTGGCACCACATGTGAGAGAAAGCCCAGATTTCTTATGAACTGAGGTGGCGGGAGGGACGTATCTGATCGTGTGAGGTGACACACACCAGGTCTTGGAACTGCCTGTAAATGAAGGTCCCTCTTAGCATTCGGTCTTGAACTCTAGGCAGGCGAAGTCAAGGGAACTTTTCCTTTTTTTCCTATTGGTTGGTTGTTCAAGGCATGCACTGTAATTTGGAAGTGGATTAGAGGAAGGGGAACCCATGTCCATTAAATGCAAGTGTAACTTGAGTCTGTAGTAGAAGGTAAAAGTAAGGCAAGACCCTCAAACCTCACAATTTTAAACAGTTTGAATTCCCACTTACTTCTCACTAAGTTGTGTGTACACTGTTTTAGCACGAGTCAGTTAACTAGTATTTTCATGCTGTGTTTGTTCTTCTGGGAAGTGTCTATGTTGCTAGTCCCATTTGCATCTTTCCTTGTTGGGAAGTGGCCCAGCGGTCTCACAAAATGATGGGCCAATTCTTTCAAGATTCAACATTGTACCCGGTCGTGAAAACTACTCTCATGTCTATTCCTAAAGAAGCTGCTACCAGTATGGGGTATGGGTATGAGGATGAGCCCGAAGAGAAAAGTTTTCTTTTTAACTTACAGAGACTGTCTCTTCCTCACTGATACAGATGCAGCTGTGCTCTTCTGATAACAGTGCTGCCAGCACCTTCCCAAAGATGGATGCTCAACTTGATGACCCATTTGTGACAAAGAGAAATATAGCAGCTGCGTGTCTTAGAATGCTCATGCCAGCATGGTAAGTGTGCCTTCTCTCTCTGTGGGCAGATTTCTAATTGCAAGCAATGCCAGCTACATAGTTTATGGGGCCCTGTCCAAAATGAAAATGTGAGATCCATTGTTCAAAAAGCAGGGGAAAATTTTTATTGAAGGAACTAAAATATAAAGCTCTTCACTATCTTCCATGGTCTTTCTTTCATTTGTCCTAAGAGCATTTGCTATTTAATGTCATATTAAGTAAAGGAAAATTAAAATTTTAAATTATTAACATGAATTTTACCATTTATGTTTAATGCATTTTATGTAGAATGCTAGTTTTAAATGCAAATTTAAGAGCATTTGATTCATATGAGGAATCATCAAAATTGCACAATGGGTATTTCATAGCTTGTGTGTGCATATGTATTTTATATTTACTAGAATAGTGGAATCATTGCACAAAAGTAATTCACTTCTTTTATTTCATTGTTTGATTTGCTCACATTGTACCAACACTCCTCACTCTTGGCTTACTGAAGATAAGGAAGAACTGAAAGGAAAAGGAACTGTGGGTTTCCCTATCACTTCCTTTTAGGCCATATTTTTCAGCATAAGTGGTTGGCCAATATAGGGAAATAACATGGGTAAGAAAAGATACAATAGGGTTCCTTGGTAGTTCTTATTTCTTAAAATACCACTGCATTCATTCTGTGTTTGAAGCAAGTCCCAGTTAGAACAGAGAGCATGTCCTCTCTGGGCTGTCAGTGGGCCTGCTTATTCAGTTATAGACATAACATGCTTATATTAAACTCACTTGGAGTACTACTGAACTCCCATGCATTGCACGTCCACCAGAATTCTGTGCTCATAGGACATTGCAAATGTTGTATATGAATGGGATATCTCCTTTGTTCATGGGCATGCTCCATTGTCCTATTGGACTTCATTTGCAAAACACAAGTTCAAAGATAAAATTACTAAGGATTTCAAGATGGCTAAGGCAAAGCATTAAACCAAATTGGGATTCTGAGCACAGAGACATGAAATAAAGACCAAAGACTTTAGGAGAACTTAAGTGACCATTATGGGGAATTGAGACCAGAGCATGTCCTACCTCAAGTGACATTTAGGTCTTGGCTCAGATGTCATCTTCTTAGAGAGGCTATTCCTAAGCACTCATTCTAAAGTAACTCTCCCTTCATCATTCTTTATGATAGCAATAGTTCTCAAACTTTAGTATGCATCTGATTGCTGGGTCATATGTGGAGAGTGTCTGATTCAAAAAGTTGTGAGTGAGGCCTGAGAATTTGCTTTCCTAACACGTTCCTGGGTGATGCTAACAGTGCTAATTTTGGGACCAAAATTTGAAAACCACTGCTCCATTTCATCATTCAGCTTTATTTTATTTATAGCATTTATCTGAAATTGTCCTTATATTTATTTGTCTATTGTCTGTTTACACCACAAGAAATTAAGTTCAATGTGAGCAGGAATTTAGTCAGCTATGTTTCACTACTATGCCTCTTAGGATTTATAATGTGCCTAACCTGTAATAGGTACTCAATAAATATTTATAAGATTAACAAATGAATACATGACCAGGAAGTTCAATGGGTGAAAGATTATTAGCTGGCAGTGAACGGAGTGGATTTGGGCCACAGAAACACTTAGACTTATGCCCACATAGGAGGTATTGCTGGTCAAATTTGCTTCTAGGCAAATAAAACACAAAGTTGCAAATCTAGGGGCAGGGAGTAGAAATCATGAAACATGATGTTAGGGAACCAGCTGGCTAATTTAATTGGTGGAATAGGAGGAACTTCATAATTTCCTCTAAGGTTTGGGCATTTGGCTGTTGCTAAAACAGAATGACATGCAAGGGTCCCTCTTATGTACAGGTGGATTCTAGAGCCTCAGGAACTCTGCACATGAGGAATCCCTTTGTGGCTTCTGGTTGACCAAAAGCAAACATGTAAGCTAGACTGTATGTTGCAAACTGCTAAGCGCTACGACTCATGTGTTTATGAGTTGGGATGTGCAGAGTAATCCACCATGATAAACCTCAGGAAATAACCAGGGCTTTCCCAGCTGTCCATTCTGGATGCTGGCACACTCCAACCCTGCAGCCCCCAGGATGCCAGAGACTTTCGGGGCTAGTAAATTGTGACACCCCAGGAACTGCTCTTTTACTTAAACATACATAATCCTTGATCCACTGAGCCCCTTCGGCCCTCCATCTCTTAGCAGTTGTCCAGCATTTTGATCAGCTTGACCTGATCCTCTTCTCTCCTTGCATTTTTCGTTAAGAAATAGATTTTCATGTTATCTTAAAATACCCCTTTGAGCTATCTTTCAGATGGCTTTGGCAGAAGCAGTTCTGAGGAAAGAAGTTTCTTTGAAACTCCTAGAACTAAAAAGTGGCAATTATTTTATAAGGGGTCAAGTTAAAGGGAGGGGAGGAAGAACCAAGACCCCACTGTGGACAACTAAGAGTGTTCCTATAGCAAAAGTGTGATTACTACTTGGCCACAGTCAGGGCAGGTCAAGGTGATGGACCATCCGGAGAAGCCTTTTAGCCTCTTGGGAAGAAGTCTGTGTAGTTGGTTCTCAACCTGTGGTGTGTTAGACTCACCCCTGCCCCTGACCTCTAGAGAATCTGATTCTCTGTGTCTAGGGTGTATCCGTCAGTTTGGGCTGCATAACAAAGTACCATAGATTGGGTGGCTTAAACAACAGGCACTAACTCCGTGACAGACCTGGAGGCTAGAAGTGTGAGACTAAGGTGCTGTCAGGGTTAGTTTCTTTTGAGGCCTCTCTCCTTCACTTGTAGACAGCTGTCTTCTCCTCTTTGTCTCCACATGGTCTTTCTTCTGTGCTTGCCTATGTCCCGATCTTTTCCTTTAAGGACACCAGTCATATTAGATTAAAGCCCACCCCAAAGACCTCATTTAACCTTAAGTATCTCTTTAAAGACCCCGTCTCCAAATACAATCATATGCTGGGGTACTGGATGTTAGGACTCCGACATACGAATTTTCAGGGGACACCATTCAGCCCAAAACAGGTGGACCCCAGGAAAGCTGTATTTCTAGCCGTGTCTCCAGGTAACATGGACACAGCCAGGCCTAGAGCCAGTGTTGAGTAACTGCTGCAAACACCTGCTGGCTCTGCAGCCTCATCCACGGGCACAACCCTTGCTTTTCTCCTTTGCAAATGAGAGCTGCTCTGCCAGGCCAGCTGACTTTCAACGAGCTTGTAACAGATATGCTCCGGAAGGACTTGGTAACCTAACACCTTGCTGCCTGCAAATATAATCTGGGTTTGTTTGTGACTGGACTTCTGGGTATCAACCCAGAGACATTTCATTTCCCATGAACTATGTTCTCAAAGCAAAGCAGGTTTGCTCCTGGTTGAAAAAAAATGTGAATCTGAAGACAGGTTGTGAGTGAAGCTTGGCGTGCTGGAAAACAGATCAGATGTAGACCTAATTGCCTGTAATTTATCTTCTGTGGCCACAATTTAGTCTGCTCTCCAAGAATCCTCATTAATTCTTAAAACTCAAGATACCCCAAGGAGCAGTGCAACACTAACAAGCATTTGCCTGAAAAGTCAATCTTCAGTATATATTTCTCTCATATAAATCCTGTCTTTCTGCCACTGTCAACACTGTCCATATGAATGAAAGTAACTCATCAATGGCGGGAGCCATTCTGTGTGTGTATGTGTTTGCGTGTGTGTGTTTGGGGTTAAGGAGTATGGGGGTGAGGTAGGCTGGGATTAGGCTCCCATCGTTTGTCTGAAAGAGTTTAAGAACATACTCTACTTGCCATTTTTTGAGTTTATGCAGTGATAGGTCTGCTCCTAAGTGGAAATAATATTTTCCTTTGAATTCTGTGGAGCAAGAGCATTTTTTGAATTGTGTCTTCCATGTCTCGGAGTAGTAACAATGATACATTTTCTTGACCAGTCCTGCTATATATTGACTGCACTGGCACCAAGATCACAATTTAAATATATAATTCATTATTTGTGTGGGACGTCCAGGTTCAGCTGTCCTCAGTTTTGATCTTGGACCGAAAGGAGGCCTAGATGCAGGTTTCGAAATACGTGGAAGTGTTTTCTAGTGGCCATATGTCCGGGGCATTCCTGGAATGGAATGAGGGGGAGGCAGAAAAGTGAGACATTTTATTCCGTTCAGGACGGTTTCACACAACGGAGACTGATGTACTGAAAATGCTTTTAACAAGCCTGCTGAGAGGCACTGATGGATATCAGAGGATGAGCTTTAGTAACAGCCGTGATGGAATGAAAATTGATGTGGCACTGAAGCAGGCTGAGCGGGAGGCTGGCCTGGCTTGTCCTACCTAACTCATTCAAGAGAAGAGTGGGAGCCCCAGAAGCCAGCCTCTATTTCACACAGAGCCTGCAGCTCCAGGCAGTGGCCCGAGCTTGGATGCTGCTGGCTTAGGAGGGAGGTGAGGCCACACAAGTAAGTGTTAACTCCACCCAAGGAGAAATGTGGCCCCATGAAGGCAAGTCAGCGGGGCAGGGAGGAGAGTGTGGGGTGGAGCAAGGAACAGAACTTCCAGAACTTCTCTGAAAGGACAGAAGAATTCACATGGGTCTGTGTACTAAAGTACGTGGACACAATATCGGAAAACTATGCTTTCCTATTTCTTTAAACTTTATCTTGTACAAATTAGTATAAATACTTTCTCCATGACTTTTTCAATTCCTCAGCATTATCCTCAAGGGATAGGTCTTTCTCCTTGATTCCATTTTCAAAGAAAACTTAATTTCTTCTGCAGTGGGTACTTTTTTACCCTTAAAATGAAATCCCTAAACTTTTAGTTTAATTTCACATACTGTTACCCTTGGCTAAAGGGTTAATAAGTAAAACATATATATACATATATATATATATTTTTATTATTTACTTTGTTTCTGTTAAAGTTATCAGAAATGATTATTTGAAGCAACAATTATTTTTGCAAGCATCCTCTATTTGTCTGTTGCAATAGGATACCCCAAATAAATTTGGGGTTTATTTTGAAAAGAATCTTTCCCCAAAATGACTTAAAGTTGAAAATAAGATCATTTCTCAACTAATAGAAAGTACATATTATTTCTACAACTTGTACTTCAGGAATACCTTATTTTTGCAGCAATAGCAGTATGAGAACAATGTGCATCACTTACTATTGAAATAGTTATTATAGTTCCAAGTGTTATAATCAAGAAATGTCAAAAACCTAAATTTGATTTCATGATTTTCAGAGATTTTTGTTGTTTGTATAGCTAAGGCTCCCCACATGTTATATGTTTTTCCATTGTGAAGAAAAAATTATATTTTACTGGATCCAAAACTTTCTTTGGACCTCCAATGGTGTAAATAAATTTAACTGTTCAATTTCACAAACATTTACTAGGAACCCAGTGTGTTTAAAGTAATCTTTTAGGTGCATGGGAGATGCCAAAATAATAAGATGTATTCTTATTCACTTCCTGTTAGGGAATAGAGACAAGAACTGACATAGCTGGAATCTAAGGCAGGCTTCAATCAGTACTGCAGTAGTCACGTGGAGAAGAAATGATGTGGGCAGCAATTCAACCAATATGTACTGAACATTTGCCAAGCCAACGTCTCGCCTGTGTGCTGAAAAATACAGTGACCAAAACCCCCTAGATATTGTCCCTACTCTCTTGGAGTGTATAAGGTAGGGAGGGCATCTGGTTGGGATAATTGCAAAGACCATACTGGAATTTTGTGGGAATGATATGTAGAAATGTCGGGGAAATGCATTCCAGACACAGAGAACAGAAGCTCAGAGAAGAGTCTTTGGAGAGTGCATTTGGAAATGGAAAGTAAGTCCCAGAAACTGGATCCCATACACTGGAGCATAGGATGAGTACAGAAAGATCCATCGGAGATTGGTTCCATGTTGTGAAAAATTCCCAGTGGGCACACTTTACTTACCATTTCATGAATTGCAAAGTGACAAATATATCTCTTAATGGTGGAAGTACTTCCCAGTAAATTTTGTAAGACAGGCATTTTTTTCCCCCTGTGGGGGTAGTCATCAAAACCTTGGAGAGTTTTGATCGGGAGGATGCTGTGAGCATATGAGAACAGCTGTGGCAAGAGGGTTGTTTCAGAGATCTCAGTTAATAGCTACCCTCCCCTCTGCCATGGTCTGACCTACGGTGGGTCATCATATCCCCCATGGACAGTGAAGCTGTAGGCCATCAATTTACCTGTGGTGTAGCAAGAAAGTATGAATGGGGCCAAAGTCTTGCTTTTGTGAACTTGATCTATAAGAAATTTGCTAGTTAGCCATGGAACTGAAGATGAAAGGAGGACAAGAAGTTGAGACTGAGCCAATGCAACCCACAGCCTCATGAGAGCCAAAAAATGAGTAGCTGATGATGAAGAGAGAGACTTGGATGGTGCAGATGAACAGAGAAAGGCAGAGGATGTGTGTGAGAAGGAAAATGCAGTGACACCAAGGGCAATTTTCATTCATGGTGTCAGAGAAAGAGGGGATAGCTAGGAATCCACTGGGGCAGGACATCTGTGTTTTGGTAACTAGATGGATGTGGGGAAGATAACTTTTGATGAGGGATAGAGTTTAAGAGAACTCTGAGATTTCAACTCTGAGTGATTAGAATGGTAGTGATTCTATTTGCGTGTGTTGGAACACAGGTGTAAGGGAATTTTGTAGAGGCAGAAGGTGCTGAGTTCTGTCTTGAACAAATTGGGTGGATCCTTGTGGAATACATATATAGAGAGATACAGAGAGATGCAGAGATGAATATTGTGTGAACCTATGACTCAGAAGAGAAATCAGTGAAGGGGAAGAGCATTTACTGTATCTTATGCGGCAGGCATCATGGTAAGTGCTCTACATATAGGCCTTCATTTAGCTCATGTTCTCTGGGCGGGCTGTGTCAATTGTCTGTTTGTGCTCAGATCCATCCTCTGACCTTTATTTGCTCTGTTCTGCGTTGAAGGGGGCTGTCCCCTGCAAGGACATTTCCTAGGCTTCCTTGAAAATGGCTGCAGGCTGGGTTTGGCCAGTGGGAGGCATGGTGAGAGTCTGGAGGGCCAGAGAGAGATATTTCTCTCCCTTCTGCTTCCAGCTGCATCTCCAGTAACAGTTGCTGTTATATCTCTTCTGTGGTACTCTCGCCATTTGGACAGAAAAAGAAAAGGAGGGGGCAAGTGGAACCACAGTATATATGCTAGATTTGGCTGTATACACATAAGAGAAAAACCTTGCCAAACAGTGGCTTAAGCTAAATTTAAGGGGTTTTCCTCTGTTATATAATATGTAGGTGGTCCAGAGCTGTTATGGTATTATAGTTTTGTAGTCTGTTTAGGGACCTAGTTATGTATTTTTCTGCTTGGCCACATCTAGCACATGGCTTCTACTCTCAGGGTCTCCTCCTGGTCCAAAATGGCTGCTGAAGCTCAGCTGTCACATCTGTGATCTAGGCAAGAGGAAAGTGGACTAAAGGGTATCCTTCTAATGCTCCAGCTTATATCTCATTGACTGAAACATAATCACATGGCCATGTGAGGCTGAAAGGGAGGCTGGGTAATAGTCTTTTAGCTTGGCTCTAATATATTCTGCTATAAATCAGGGCTCCATTGCTAAGAAAGAAGGGTATAATGGACATTAGACACCATATAGAAGTCTCTGCCTCATTTATGAAGTAAATACTATCCTTATTTTAAAGATGAGAAATGATTCTGGAGAGCTTAATAAGGTCTCACAGGTGGTATGTAGCAGTGCCAATATTTCAGGCCCAGCCTGTCTGACTTCAGAGTTCACTGGTGTTTCTCTGTAGCAAGTCTAGGGCTGAGGGGGTAATGGAGAGTCCACCATGTAGAGCTGCTGGTTGAAACATGAGAGAAGATGGATGAGATTTCCCAGGAAGAACATAGGAATAAAAAACAGTGGGGCTCAGGAGAGAAATAAAGAACCCAAAGGCACTGGGGAAGGCCCAGAGTTAAAGGTGAAAGATGAATAGCCATTGAGGGGAAATAAGAGGAAAGAGTTGGAGACGAAGGAAGGAAACCAGGGAACCAAGACCCGGAGGAGCCAAGGAAGGATCAGGCAGAGGCGACAGTTTCCTGATGGAGGAATGTTGGCCTTGGAGTTGGGGAGCTCAGGTTTGGATCTCAGCTCTGTCATTTTATGATGACATGACCTTGGGTAGTTGTTCCATGGCTTGAACTTCATCGTACTCATTTCCTGGTAAACAGAAAACACACTGAGGTCATTGGTGGAGAACATCAGGGCAGTTTATTTTTGAATATGGACACAGGTAATATTGACAAGGGTGTTCCGCAGGTTATACACCCTAGGTTCAGAAACACTGCTTGGTGAAGTCCTGCTGTTTTAATAGTTTCCACTACCTTGGATGTGGCCTGGGAATAGGAGTTGTAGTTTATGGTGCATGTCTTAATTCCGGATCACTATTTCTACCTCTATTTACAAAACAAGTGTGGAATAGCCAAAGGCATGGAGAGGTCAGGCCATTTCCTCCTTTAATCCACAGTGGGGCAGGGGAGCTCTGATCCAGCAGAACACACCCACACCCAGAATGGGTCCCTGACACTGGATAACTTCAGCCATCCACCGCCTCCCTGCACGCCTCTCTCCTCGGAAGCCTCTGCCTGTGGACTTGACTTGTGGGTCCCTTTCCATTTCTTAGGAGAAGGTGTTGTTATTGCATTGGCCCTCTCTGTGATATTGTGCAGCACTCTGCACATTTATAGCTTGCATAAATACTGAATAATAATAAATAACTACAAGGGAGGAAGAATATTACAGGCTAGGGAGAGTGAAAGATGCTGAACTCATTATTCGAGGGCCAATCTCAGGCCTCTTGGCTATCTCCTTCAAAGAGATTTGTTTGCCAGCTGTGTTGAGAAATATACTTTCCATATGATAAGCCCAGAGAAGAAGCCAATTTCCCTACAGAACGCTTTCGGAGCGTCCTCAGGGGGGCCCACAGAATTCTTAATGGCGTTTCAGAGAGGATAACCCCTCACGCCTTCTTGGCAACTAGGTTAGCGGAAAGCCCTGGGGAGAATGGCTGTAGCAAGATGATGAAATTAGAGGAATGGGATGGATTCTTTTTATTTCATTTTATTTTCTGATTCCGTGTGCAAACAGGGCAGCTTTCCAACCATTTTATGGATACATCATTGGCTGAGAAGGTCACTTGCTTTTCACTTCACAATGGTCTTGGCTCCAGGAGGGCATTTCTTGTTTAATATGTAATCCAGGTTCAGTGTGTCAATCAGATGCTATCTCTTCTATATTAAGAACTGGTTTTTTGATGTTTATAAACTAGTTAAGACAGACAACTGAATTCTTAAATTTGAAGTATGGGAAAATATTGAGTAAATATTTATAGATCTGGGAGATTGGAGAAACTATAATCAAAAAAAGGCAATATGCAAAGCAGCTGGGCTCACATCTTTCGTAGTTCTCACTGGCTGCAGCCCAGCCCAGCCACAGGGGTGTTTAGTAAATAAAACTAATACCTCTTTTATATCGTGATCGATATCTGCATATTGTACTGAAAATGTTTCCATCGTTTGTGAACAGATTGGTTTCATTCACTCAGAATGTCACATATTATTCATCTGGGCATAGCGGTGAGGTTCTACTCAAATCTTGCACAAACAAGAACCAGTACTTGCCTTGCCCACGTGTCTCCTAGCCCATGTCTCACCATCCCCTTGCGATAGCCCACCTGTGGGGTGAAACACAGCAGGGGCCAGGAAGAAGTGGAAGGTGAACTGGACAGAAGTCAAAAGCAGGGGATAAAGGTGGGTAGAAATTACAGTTTTGAGAACAGCAGCTCAGTGATGTCTTCTCAGGTATCAGAGCTCTGGAAACCTCAGCACGGGTTTAGCTACCCCGTGGTAGCTGGTAGCAGCTGGCACCACAACTGTACTAAGAGGGAAACTTTTTCCAGACACCCAGAACTGTTTGCGACCAAAGATTTGGAGATCAGATTTTAGGATTTCAGCTTTTTTCATTTGCTAGTAAATGATATAGGATCAGAGCTTTTTAAACTTATCTTTCAACTATCCCCCTCCTCACAGAAAGACTCTTAAGCAGGGACTGTGAAATCCTTTTCTTATCATAGGAGACCCATTCTAGAAGTGGACTAGGAAGATGTGGAAGGGGCCCTCCCTGATCACGTTGCACAGGAGGACTGGCCAAAGAAACTACGAATGTTTCACCCAGAAAAAATATATGATTGTCCTTAGGCCTTAGCTGTCTTCAAATTTTTGAAGAAATGTTACAGGGAAGAGAAATCCATCTCTCAGAAAGGCCCTTCCTGACCTTATTAACTTACTGTAGGCCTCTCCTGCACTCCTGCTCTTGGTTAGTTTCCTTCATAGCACTTCTTACAACCCGAAGTTATTTTGGTTGTTGTTTGTTTGTTTACTTTTTGGGTCTGTTTCCCCTCCAGCAGACCAAGGGTCATGTTTGTCTGACTCCCTTCCGTCTCCTTAGCCCTGGGTGTAGCACCAGTCCACGTCCAATACACAGTAAATACGTGTGGAAAGAACAGGTGAATAGGATGGCTTGGGAGGACCAGGCTGGTGATGTTGTCACTGAAGGTACAGACTGATCCCAGGGAGCCTGCCTTCTGTCCCGGAGCTATTGGTTGCTCCTAACTCCACTATTCATCCTGCCAGTTGAAGTATAAATTCCCACAATGGCTCACTTGGGGACCAGGTGAGAAAATATCAGTGAATTGATGTAAATCTTCAGTTTATATAGATATAGATAGATATAGATATAGATAAAATAAACCTAAAATTGTCTTAAGAGTAGTTTTCTTGAAATAGGAGCAATAATGTAAGTCAGTCCTTCCCCTTTCTGCTCTCCTTCCTCTTTAAATACACACAAAGAAAGAGTGGGAAGTTCAACTTCACTTTCAGACACTACTGGTAGACAGCTTGGAATTCAGTGGGCTTTGTGCCTGAAATGGCTAGCTACTTGGGGAAATGCTGAAGAATTGGTTGTCTGTCGGCTTTCTTGGGTTAATGTGACAAAGGGCTTCCACTATGTTTTGAAGCAAAACAACTCCCTCCCCTCCAAAAAAACCCCACAAAGACAGTTGTGAATAAAACATTTCTCTGCTTCTACCCATTTGTCAACCTCAAATACATGACACAAAAAGATCTCTTTAAAACTAGACATTTGAAAAACTAGAGCCCTTGTTGAGCCAGACTCGGGTCATCTTTTTTTTTTCCTCTTTTATTTATTTATTTATTTATTTATTTTTTATTTCAGCATATTATAGGGGTACAAATGTTTAGGTTACATATATTGCCCTTGTCCCTCCCATCCCCCTGAGTCAGAGATTCAAGTGTGTCCATCTCCTAGACAGTGCACATCACGCTCATTATGTATGTATATACCCGTCCCCCCCTCCTCCCCACATCTGCCCGACACCCAATGAATGTTATTCCTATATGTGCACTTAGGTGTTGATCAGTTAAAACCAATTTGATGGTGAGTACATGTGGTGCTTATTTTTCCATTCTTGGGATACTTCACTTAGTAGAATGGGTTCCAGCTCTATCCAGGAAACAAGAGGTGCTATATCACCATTGTTTCTTATAGTGGAATAGTACTCCATGATATACATATACTATATTTTATTAATCCACTCATGTATTGATGGGCACTTGGGTTGTTTCCACTTCTTTGCAATTGTGAATTGTGCTGCTATAAACATTCGAGTGCAGATCTATCTTGAAGTGGCAATTTTGTGAGACTTCTTAAATTGGGTGGTATATTTTGGAACCACTCTCTATGTGGGGTTCACAACTCAATTCTCCAATCCTGCCTTTGACAGATGCACTTTCAGTAATTCAGGAAATGGCTCTCCCTCACCACATACCACAGAATTAAAGGACAGTTTCTAATATGTATACTGCCCCCACTTATATATTAGGAGAGTTTACCAACAGGGTGGGTAGAACACAGGAAATCAAAGTTGTGTAGCATGTGAAGATCTGATTACACCTATCAGTGTTTATTCTGGAAGCAGAAGTTACATCAACTTTCATTTTGAAGATGCAGGAGAAAAAATGCAGATTCTGCAAGAGAAAAAACCACTCAGCTGGCAGTGGAATAAAGTCCAGAGCCCGTGGCAGGAGTTTACACGACTGGTATAATGGACTCTCATTATTTTCCCAGCTATGGAGACCAAGAATTAAGCCACATTTTGGATCCAGAACAGCATGCCCGAAACACTCCATATTGACAGTTCTTCCTAAGTGACCCAATGAGAGTCATGTTCTCAAGTGTTTGGTGAATATTCAAGAAAGATACCATCCTTCCACTACAGGAAAATAGCAATGCCCTCTTTCCTTACCTACTCACTAAAGAGAATTTGTTACAGGTTGCTGGGTCTCCTGGGCAATGGGTAATGAATAAAGGGAATAATTGAGGCAAATTAAGACAGGCTTGCTTTGATTTTCATTAGAAAGTGTTAGAAAAAAATTCCAAAGGGTGAAAAGGTGAAGAGTTATTGAAGTCCATGTGGCCAGATTTGGAGGAGATTTAGAGTGAAGAAATGGTGAGTCCAGAAACAATTTCTCTTAGTGTGAGAAATGAGATAAGGAGATCGGGAAGAGGATTTTAAGAATTTGGTCATATGTTATGAATGAATTCTTTTTTGACATTTTCTCAAGATATTACACTCAAGTACCACATAGCTTTGCAACGATTTCTGGATTCAAGGCTGATCGATCTTTATTTATTTATTTTTTAATTTTTTTTAATTTCAGCATATTATGGGGGTACAAATGTTTAGGTTACATATATTGCCCTTGCCCCACCCAAGTCAGAGCTTCAGGCGTGTCCACCACACCCACAAGGCTGATTGATCTTTAAATGCAAATCTGTGTCCAAACTGGGTCACTTGGCAGGTAGGCTTTTTAAGAGGTGCACAGTTATAAACTTATGTGTGAACGTACACAGTGGCTCTATCCTGGACAAGATCTCATGCATCACCGCAGAGAGGAGGTACAAAAATCCTCTTAATTAAGAAATAGATATTATTACTAAAATCAGGATTCAAGACATTGCAGTCACTGTAAAACCTAATTTGATATTTTCATTTTTTCATAGTCAATGAGGGACCCAAACATTCAATGAGGGACTCAGTGCTATTCTATTTGGTTTTTGGTATTATACCCATTGGTTTGAAAGTTGGAAATACACTTTATTCTATAAAGGAAAATTTTTTTAAGTAGAGCTTGATCATCTAATTAAGCCAAATGGCCTTAAAGTAATAATCATTCTTTAAGTTATCAGTAGACTAACCCAATTCTGTTGGTAAGATGAGCTTAAAAGTGGATGATTAAGAAGTCATGTTAGCCACAATATTAACAACTAGGACTTAACAGTCTATCAATTCATTAATGGTTTTCTTGGAACAAGTAGGCGGCAAGTTTTGGTGAAGATGTTTTGGGAAGTTTTGTATTGTTAATGTCACTAAAATTTCTTTTGCCTATGACATTTTTCAGGGTTTCATGGAGATTCCATCTTGTAGGATTTCAGGAGTGGTGCCATGTTTTAATGCTTTACTAACATGATATCAGGAAAGGGTAAAATTCTCAATAGACCAGTAAATCCTCCCTCAAATATTTTAGTTGGGGTTAAGAAAAAGACATATTGATTTGAAACTTGCAGCACCAACTTCTTGGCTTCCCTCTGGAATGCTTTGGGATTAATTGCCCTCCAAGGTGATGTAGATTCAACCTCTTGGGATTTATTCTAACATCAGTGCAAGTCCTTCTGGCCTTCCTATGGCTTCTCAATATCTACTCTGTTTCCCTTCCATTAACTTCCATCATTGATGAATTCTTTAATGTCTACCGTCCATCAAAATGAGCATTACTTACTATTTCATATCTTTTATGCTTCATCTTATCTTGTAGGGTTTGTTCCTAGCCTCAAAATACCAGATCCCACAATGTATTTATCATCTTTACGGGATGTTAAGCATTTAAAAAGCACTGAGGGGAAATTCATGGCAAATTTGCAAGACCAGTAAAAAGGAAGATCAAATTAAAATGATTCTAAGTACCGTTATCCCATTTCCATCTCAGGTCTTTATTTTGTTGGTCACTTCTTTGTGTCAATTATTTATAAAACTAGGATTTGACAGGCACTGTTTCCTAGCAAAGTTTTCTCACTCAGCTCAATTGAATCTAATGCATGTGTGTTTAAGAACCCAAATTAAAAACCACTGTGCCTTGCCACTTCAAGCAAGGGAACAAACATAAAAGAATGATACAGTCTACTTGAGCATGCCCAGCGAAGTAGATTAATAGAGGACACCTATCAGTAGGACATTACAGGTTTGTTATTTGGCAACATATCATTTCATTTGCAATAACAGTCTTTTCTGGTTTGTGCAAATTACTAACAACATAACATCTCCACTGTTACCAAGACTTTATTCTGAATTTATGTTTCTTTTTGGGTTTTTTTGTTTGTTTTTTTTTAGAGACAGGGTCTTGCTCTGTCACTCAGCTGGAGTGCAGTGGCATGATCATAGCTCACTGTGTAACCTCAGACTTCTGGGCTCAAGCAGTCATCCCACCTCAGCCTCCCAAGTAGCTGGGACAACAGGAATGCACCACCACACCTGGCTAATTTTTAAATTTTTTGTAGAGATGAATTCTTGCTGTTACTCAGGCTGGTCTCAAACTCCTGGGTTCAGGTGATCCTCCCAAAGTGCTGGGATTGCAGATGTGAACCACCTTGCCAGGCCTTGATTTTTTTTTTTTTTTTTTTTGAGACAGAGTCTTGCTCTGTTACCCGGGCTAGAGTGAGTGCCGTGGCATCAGCCTGGCTCACAACAACCTCAAATTCCTGGGCTCAAGCAATCCTACTGCCTCAGCCTCCCGAGTAGCTGGGACTACAGGCATGCGCCACCATGCCTGGCTAATTTTTCTATATATATTTTTAGCTGGCCAGATAATTTCTTTCCATTTTCAGTAGAGACAGGGTCTCGCTCTTGCTCAGGCTGGTCTCGAACTCCTGACCTTGAGTGGTCCACCCGCCTCGGCCTCCCAGAGTGCTAGGATTACAGGCGTGAGCCACCGCACCTGGCCCAGGCCTTGATTTTTAAGTCAAACAAGAATAAATTAGAGATACCACTGTTAACATTCACTCTTAGCTCATTTTAACCACAAGAATAAGACTTTGCCAGTTTGTCCATATTAGGTTACAAATCTAGAAAAATTCCAGCAATTACACCTTTAGATATGCTTTTTTATATTTTCTTCTGAAGCCCTATTAGAGTTATGTTTGTGCTTCTCAATATGTATTTCGTGTATCAGCTTCCCTTTCATAATCTTCACCTCTTTTTCTTTCTGTGTTATATACTGAGCAATTTAATCAATTGCATCTTCCAGCTTACTAATTTCTTTAATCATGTCCAGTCTATTGGTTATCCTATCTATTGAGTTTTAAAAAGATAATTTCTGGAATTTCTTTTTCTTTTTTTTGAAACAGAGTCTCACTCTGTTGCCCAGGCTAGAGTGCTGTGGCATCAGCCTCGTTCACAGCAACCTCAAACTCCTGGGCTCAAGCAGTCCTCCTGCCTCAGCCTCCTGAGCAGCTGGGACTACAGGTGTGTGCCACCGTGCCTGGGTAATTTTTTCTATATATATTTTTAGTTGTCTAGCTAATTTATTTCTATTTTTAGTAGAGATGGGGTCTTGCTTTTGCTCAGACTGGTCTCAAACTCCTAAGCTCAAACGATCTACCGGTCTCAGCCTCCCAGAGTGCTAGGATTACAGGTGTGAGCCACTGCGCCGGGCCAATTTCTGGAATTTCTATTCATAAATTTACCACCAGATGCTGTTGTTTTATTACTTTCTGTTTTTGTTTCATAGGTATGATTTTCCTCTTGAAGATTATGGAAATATGTACTTATAAGCCTTTTCAAAAGCTTTATTATTTCTATTTTCTTGGCTGTCAATTTTTTGGTTATTATTTGCTAACTACCTACCACTCCTGTCAGAGGATTTTGATGTTGCCTCAGTCTGGCCCTCAATGATACACAGCTAAAAATCAGCTTTTACTAATCAGATTAGAGGTTTTTACACTGCAGTAATATCACAGTTTCTTTCTCTTAGCCAGAGCACAGCATTGCCTGGTTCCCAGTATGGGGGGTGTATCTGCTTCCTCCCCTCTCCATAGGCTGAAATCTTCCTTCCATGAAGGAAATTGAACCTTAAAGGGCAGAGAGAACAATTCCAGATCTCCGTCACACTTGGGACATTTTTAACCTCTATTCTCCAGGGATATAATTTTCTAGTTTGTGACTTGACCTTGTTGGCATTTCTTTGTCTCATTAAAATGGGATTTTAGAACAAAATCTTCTAATTTGTTGTTGTTCTGGGGGTGTGTGTGTATGTGTGTGTGTGTTTACAGTAAAGAAGTGGGGAAAAAAAGTCTTATTCAGCCACACATATAGTGACTTTTCGTCCTTCCTGACATTCTTAACCATTAAAGGTAATATGGTAATAGTTTTTCTGGTACTTGACCAGAAATTTGAACCTCAATTTAAGGATAGGGTAAGAAATGTGTGAGAGATCATATGACTTTTTCAAAATTGGGTATTGAGTAGGTGTAAAATTAAGAATTTTATATACATTAGCTCTTCTGGCTTCTCTGAATGTGGAGTACAGTCATTAATAATCCTGCAAGGTTTACTGTAAGTTTTCCGATCTCATGTAACAAACGAGTCACTGTTGGTTCCATTATTTCTTGAGTTGGATTCCTACTTTGAGAGAGGGTGAGGATTCCCCCATAATTTCCACTACATAATGTATGTAACAGCAATAGTGTATTCAGTGATTGTGGCCAAACGGGTGTGTGACGGCACAGGTCCCATCCTTTGTTATCCACCAGTCACCACTGTTCATGCTCCCTGACGGTTAAGGTAAATCACCAGTGGCATTTTAAACTTTACAGGATAACTCTATCCATCCAGCCCAATGCCCTGAAAGGCACAGAGAGTCAAATTTGCAACAGGTATGTGAGAGAGTGAGATCCTTCTTCACTTTGAGGGGGACCCAGGAGCCTTAGAAGGACACATTAAACTGTGACATGTAAACTTTGTTGTGGAAACCTCCAGGCTCTTTCCTGCCCCCACCCCTAGAGAGAAGGGCTCCCTTTTCTCCCCTCAATACACACCCCTGAGTCACAGGTTCTGATTTTCACCTGGCCTTCTACCCACTTCTAAGGCAGGGCTGGTAGAGTTACTGAAAGCAAATGCTAGAGACGTGGAGCCCTCCATCGGCAAAGGTCTGATAATCTGCCTCCTGCCCACCTGTTTAGCGTCATGACCTTCCACACACTCTCTGAACTTCATGCTCTAAGAACTAAACTCTCTCCTAACTCTGTGTCTCTGTTCACACACTTTCTTAAGACTTCACTGCCACCCTTCACATCCCCAAACCAGTCTGGCAGACACATGCCTGCTTGTCCTTCTAGTGTGTCCTCAAGCACTATTTCTTTCACGACGTTTTCCCTAATCCCTCCCAGCAGATGTAGAGGCTCTGTCCCTAATGTGAATCTGGTACACACCTCCGTCATTGCAATCGCTACTTCTTTTACACCTTTCCCTGTCTGTCTGGGCACTCAGCAAGGACAGGGACTACGTTGCCTCATCCTTCTTTCCCCAGGGAGTAACACAGGGCCTGCCCTTGCCAGACATTAAAATGCTTGTTGAATGAATAACTGTGAGCCGTGACATCCAGAGAAATTGCCAATGTGTCGCCATCAGAGCCAGGGACTAACTTTGGGACAAGAATTGAGATGGGAACCAAATCAACAGTTTACTTTTGTTGGGTCTCAGGCATCTCAACATCTCCATATTGGGGCATAACCTTGCATGATACAGTGAGCACCAGGGAGAGATGGATCCAGGTTATGGGCAAAGTGGCAGCTGAATTGGGTTCAATTTCACTGAAATCCAACTCTCCCGAAAGGAATAGCTAGTTCACCTCATTTGGTCAAATAACCTTGGTTAATCATACTTCTTAAATGTTTACCAGATATTGAAACATTCAAGTTTGTTAGCTGGAAACATCTAATGTAATAATAATTAAATGCTTTATTTTTCTAAGGTTTTAGATGCTTTGGGGTAAAAAGGCCCCTCCCCCAATCATTTCCCGCTCCCCTTCCCTTGTCCTGCCAGTGTTGACAGTTAACATGGTCGAGTTACATTCAAAAACACTGACAGGTGGGTACTCTAGCACAGGAGTTTCCACTGGTCTACATCCAAGAAGGATTATGGGTAACCAAACTCTGAGTTTGGAGGAAGAATGATGTGTCCCTAAAATCCCCATTTTCATGGTAATCCTTGTGGGATGGGAGCCAGGGCTGTGATGTCCAGCTGCTGTGCTGGGTGGGTGCCCCATGCCCTGGTCTGGAAAGGACTCCAGAAGCACAGATGGGCTCTCAGGATCCCAGTGCCTCTCTGCACAGACACCCTCTCTATTTGGCACTGCCGGGGATACAGGATCTAGGTACTGTCACCTGCAGCTCGGGTGTGGCATTTGCCGGAGGAAAGAAGGGAGTGTTGGCTTCTTTCCACAGCTGTGGATTTTTAGGGGAGCTCTTAGATCATGGAACATAATTCTGCCTCCATTTTTCTCTCACGTGCATCTTTGCTTTGCTTTACTTATAATTTAGATCTGATACTTATCAAGAAGTATTAGTTCTGAGTCTTTAAACGTGTTAAAATTTATTCTTCATAGTCTACATATTTAAAAAAGGTGCCTAGTATGTTAGAACAAATATGTTAAAGCTTGAAGTGCCTCACAGATCATCCAGTTTTTCAGCTTCTTTGTGGACAGAGAAACTGAGGGCTGGCGGTGCTGTGACTTCTGGGATATCATGACAGCAAAGCAATTCTAAAAATGGGATGCAAGTCTCAGATTCCAGGCCTCCTTTTAGTCTACCAGGAAACTTGACATGTTTGTGGTCATGGAAAGTCTTAGGTCACAATCTCAGTGAAGCAGGGCTCTTCAAAAATATTTAATTAAATCAGTTTGTCTACACTGTAAACAAATGAAAATCAATCTGGATCTAGGTTTCTGAGTGTTCTCTCAGAGCGTAACTTTTAGTTTCTATTGATGGTCTTTATAGCAACAAATATATCTGTAAAATAGCTAGGCAGCTTCAAAGAAAATATTGGTAGTAGAAATAAATTATTTTTCTTCCACAAATTTCCCTGATTGAGACTGATACAGGAATAAGGAAAGTAGAGATGATGTCTGAAGCCTGTGAATACAGGAATATGGAGAGTGATTTTGTGGCTAATAATTATGCCCTCTTATTTTCTGATAAACAGGGTTCTAAGTCCTAAAAATGTAATAAAGTCATCAATCTGAAACCGTTTCTTATAGCATTTGTCAAATTCACCTATTTTTTTTTTTTTAATTCAGAAAAATCAATTCTTGGTGGTTAGAAATCTAGAAATCCAAGGCTCCAGAAAGCAGGCGTCACTGGGGTTGACTCCCTTTGTAGTGTGCGCAGGGCTATACCTGAATGGTTCAATTAATAATTTGGTGCTTCCCAAATTTCCATCTTTCTTGAGTAAAGGGAAGAAGGGGCTGAAACTGGACTGGGAGGTCTTTTGCAATCGGAAACCTTACTCAAACAGAATAAGGAAGACTTCACTTTTGATACCTAACCATAAGTCAAACATAGACTGTTCTGGAAACCTTAAGATTTCTGGTTTAATTGCTATATCTAAGAGACTAACATATATGCCCATCCCCTTGAAAGCTGTCAATCTGAAATTCTCTTTGAAAGTTAGCTGGTGGCTTTGGACTCAGCAGGCATGATCCACGGTAGCTCGGTTGTCCAGAGCCCCCAGCAGAAAAACTTAGGTTCTTTGTAATTCTACATTTCTTCTTCATCTCTCTTTGTAATTCTACATTGATCAGTTGGGACATGGAAGCCGAAAGAATCTCAGGCCATGCCACAGTGCTGTATGTTCTGAAAATTCTCTGGGAAAAATTCACACTGTTGCCCTATTTGTTTGCTACAGACACCGGCCAAAATAAAGTGATCCCAGAAATACATTGACTTTGGTGGCAAGTGTAGACTGGCTCTTACATATCTGTAATTATCTAAGCATCTAGGGACTGAATCTTATGTAACTGGTACCATTGGTGCTGAAATCAATCATTATAATCTGGGAAGGATCCCCTTTTCCATCAAAGTCAAATACATATGACTATTATTACACTCAGGGAAAATAATGTTCGTTATAAAAGTAATCGTGACATCCAAAGCCACAGCTGATATCAAGCTCCTTCCATCCCCCAGATCCTTTAAAGAAGAATGCAAAACATAAATTTCGTTTTTTTAATTTCAAAATATTAAGAGGGTACAAATGTTTTTGTTACATGGTTTGAGTCAGGGCTATAAATGTGTCCATCACCCAAATAGTGTCCATTGTACCCCTTAGGTGGGATTTTGCCCCTGCCCTCCTCCCTCTCCCCGCTGCTTGATTTCCAGTGACTTTTACTTCCTTTTGTGCACTTGTGTGCCCGTTAGTTCCGTGTATTAGAGAATACATGTGATGTTTGTTTTTCCATTCTTGAGATACTTCACTGGGGATAATGGTCTCCAATTTCTTCCAAATTGCTGCGAAAGTTTGAGAGAATAAATTTCATACTTAACATTCTTTAGTAGGTACTGGAATTACCATTTTCCCAGTACCTAATGATAATTGCATGTATTATTAAAATTGTCTTTAAACAAGCAGGAAATTGGAAATGGGGTAGTGGAAAGACCACAGGATTCACAAGTAGATGAACACAGATTAACATGATGCAGGGAGTAAGGTGGGTGACTTAGCAAGGGAATCTCAATTGTCTTATCTGTGAAGTGGGACAAATAAAACTTCTATTGCAGTGTTGTTCTAAGAATTCACTGAGACAATGTGTGTAAAGTGCTTGGCTTATTAGGAACTTAATAAATACTGATAATCCCTCCGTATTTAAGACTCGAATACTGCTTTTGAGTTATGTGCTAGTTTTGCCCTGAAGGTTATTCTTAGTTTTTTGTTGGCTCAACTGTGAGTCCTGAGGGAATGACATTGGGCTAAATGAAAGATACATCCCCAAGAAGTTTGAGGAAATCAACACCTTCCCAGTCTCTCTGCACAGTGTAGAGCCATGAGTGTTACCCCAGGTTCTGACATTTAAATCTAACAATGCAAGTGGTGTTACCAATGATAGAAAATCTGCCTGATGTTGTATTATTCCTTGTGTCCAATATCTTCTTGAAACACCTGCAAACAAACTAATTTTTGACAGTCTATGGACGATTGACAAACTGGTACTTGATTAGCCTTGGTGGAGATGGTTAAGTGTGGGCTCAAATGAAGAAACAGCTCCAGGCAGGACACTACAGATAGAGGCTCACACACACAGGGCTCACTGCTTGTGTAATGATCTTGTGGAGTCGTGTTTAGGTGGGGATTCAGGCGCCAGATGTGTACAGCTGCAGTAGGGAAGCCAACCCAGCCAAAGCAAGAAAAGCCACACGCCAGTTGTTTTACTTCTGAGTGAGATGGAAGGAGAAATAAATCTCATGGTAGAGAGAAAGAAGATTGTCAATGTTTATTACTTAACAACTTATTCTCTCCCTTTATGTTAAAGTCTAACTGGGGCCATTTGTCTTTAACATGCTTTACCTGATCAAGAAATAAGCAAATGACTTTGCAGAAAAATTTTCCCTTCAAGTGGCCTATTTAAGACAGATTCCATTTATTCAATAATATACACTTTTTAAAAGGCTATACTTTCTTGAAAATTTCTTACATTCATAGTATGAGAAAGCACAAGTTACTGATCCTGTATATACAAGTATTTCTTTCATAACCATATTTTTTTCCTCTTGTGAGGAAAGCTTTTATTTAACACCATCAATAAAAACCATTGCTAATGGTCATATAAACAGTGGGACTAACTTTTCTCTGGGGAAGTTAGTTCGCTGAAAATTATCTGCTGTGACTTATTCCTTGCTGTAGGTAATATCATGGTCTAACCGAAAAGCATTTAAAACTTTGTCATGTGTTATTAAGGAATATTTACACTGGTGGAGTTGTTCTTAAGAAACCCAGAGTACTTTTGTAACTGGGTTATACAAATAGAACACATTCAGCCTAGAGGAAATAGAGGAACGGTAAAGCACAAGGTCCTTGTTTTTAGCGTTTATATCTATCAAATGCTAACTTACCTGTAAAAATTGGCTAGAGCTAAAATATTGATTAATTTCAACCCCTTTAAAACTGAGTTTTCCTTTGTGTCTATACATATATAGAATGGGGTTTAAAATGCAAGACACATAAGAAAATACATATATATTTTAAGTGTCTTAATTTTTAAAATTCAGTATATTAAAAATTGAGCTTTGAGATATACTAATTTATTAGGATGACACTAAAAGAAAAATTAGAGTAGTAAAAGAATAAAATGAATAGCAAAATCACCCTTTCTGCTCTCTTATTTGAAGGGAAAGACTGGAAGAGGTACTAAATCACATGGGAAAAAAATCTTTTCAGTTGCAAACTTCCCTCTATATTTCAGCAATGTAAACACGTTGTGTGACAATACAAGGGGCTGGGTTGCTTCCCTGTGTAAATACTGCACGTAAGCAGCAGTACAGAAGAGATGCAGTGATAATGACAAACTGCCTCGGAACACAGATATCATCTCCGAGGGCCCAAGATTCAAAGGTCTAGAGGCAACATTCGTGTTTGGGCTTCTACAATAGTGAAGGACCACTGCCATCTGTGGACAGCAGCAAGCATTAGCGCCGACGTGCTGCGGCCCAAGAGGAGGTTTCAGTGACTGATTATTAGGGCATCCCGGGCATCCTGTCAGTCTGATATTCCAAAATTTTCCCAACAACAAGTATTTCATGGGTACATTCATGGTCTGGGTGGGGCTTTTCCTTACAAATCAATAACCATCACTCCCACCCTGTATGAAGGATGTGATTATTATGTGTTGATATATTAATAAAAACAAAGAGCAGGCATCTTAAACTCAACAGGCTTCAAGAGCCAGATAGATCATATAGTTGTAAAACACTGAGTGATAGGGACAGTGAATTGGAGACCAAATGCACCGCCTAGAAGCATTTAATTTTATTAATTTTTTTTAAAGAAAGAATGTACTCCATCAAGCAACACATGTTTGCAGCACAGGGTCAGCCTGCAGCCATCTAGCACTAGATGCCAGTGGGTAGATGGACAAGATCCCAGGTGACATTTGTGCACTCAGGAAGGAAAGTCTAAGCATACTTCATTCACTCATTTATTAATGTATTAATTCAACTTATTAACTGAAAAATGTTTATTAGAGGCTTGTTTTATTCTAGGCATCACTCCATATTGATAGATATTAAACAAATAATTACACAAATAGAATTACATTTGTGATAAATGCAATGAATGAAAATCCCAGGCAACTATAAAAATGTATATCATATTTCATGATACTTGTTTTCTTGTAAGTCACATCACTATTTAATATACATCTAAGAAAGATAAAACCCTGCCAATTCACTTATAGCTCTGTGCTTTCTTATCACTTACACATTTTGTTTCATACTTGTGGAAAGAGTTCATTTTATAGTGATTGCAACATAGACTTTTTAAATCACACATCATTCTTCTACATGCATAAATAGGAAAATATAAATTGAAAAGGTTTTCCAAAAAACTTTTCACATTGAGAGTTGAACTCTTTTGAGTCACTTTTTGACTCAGAGTCGTCAATGTCCACACTTTTCTATATACTGTCATTCTCTGGCCATCAGGAGAGTCAGGGAGCAGCATTTCTTAAGAGTGCTCTACTATTGTCTGTGAGGTCGTCTTCCCAGCGGCGGACACTGATTCTCCAAGTTTAGATGCTGGTGCTTTCTTGATCTTACCAACAGGGGCCAATAGAAGCCTTTTAGATGTGAACTATGACTTCTATCTTTTCCTCAAATGGTCCTTAAATGGTTTATTGCCTGAAAAGGGAAGGGGCTTCAGCTGTGAAATCATGTTGCCAGGGCTAAACCCTCATTCATGTACCAGCAGGCACATACCAGCATTGGCAACCATGTCACCTGACATTGACGTTGACGAGGTTGAAAGACCCCCATTGTTAGAAGGTCACATCTTAATTTCAGAGAATCAATGTGAAAATATAAAAATAATAATCAATGAAATACAGTCACTCTATAATTTGACTTAGTCTCCAGGGTCAATGGCTTTCTCTTAGAGGAGGTACATTTTGTCTCAGATTTGAAAATTAGGAAGTTATTGACAAGATGAGGTGGGAAAGTGTGGTCCTAGTAGAGACAGGGCCAGATTACAGGGCAGACCTCCTGGACACCTCTTCCAGGCACCAAACTACAGGGGTGCCACATTTCCAGACTAAACATGCAATGTGGTATCTGCTCTCTCAGGTTTCTGCATGCGAGGCCTTATCTTCCTGAAGAAATGTAAATAGGTCTCACCCTCACTGAGGCTGAATTTTTGAGTGCAAAACAAAATAAAATAAACCATCACTGGTCTGTTTCTCTTGAGTGCTTTTAATGTGTAGGTACCTAAGTTGCTTGGTAGAACTATATCTGAAACTGGCAGTCACAGTCATTTGAAACCCCAAAACTACACCATGCACAGTATAGTGACAATGTGATAGTGTGGTGTACTGCATAGCGTAGGACAAGTGATAGTCCTTGTGCTCTAAACGTAAAAGGCTTCACATATACCCTCCCACACCCTAAGAAGTTGTCTTGTTTAATGATTGAAAAAGAAAGTCAAAGAGAGACCAAAAAATGGAGAACAAATGAAGATAGTTCCACATTTACCCAGGTGAAGTAAATCATATACAAATCTGTTTCTGTGACCAATTGTTATTAATAGAAAATTAGGTTCACCCCACTCTCACTAGTACATATTGAACAAATATTTAAAGACTGTCTGTTTGAGGGAGCTACAGACTATTGGTCTCCTGGGCATGGCCAAGTCTCCAGCTGGTGCTAACCTGCTAAGAGGTTGGCAAGTTCAAGGAACCAAAGGAAAGGCAGCTGGGACAGGGAGTAGGATGAGGAGGAGAGTGGGGGAAGAAGGCTGGAGGCTCCTCCTGAGTCACACCGCATAAACTCTCTCTTAAAGATTCTGGTCTTCATCCCAAGGGAATTTGGGGGTTATCAAAGGGTTTTAAGCAGTGAAATAACATGATCATATTTGCACTTTCACTCTGGCTGCAGTAAAGCAAATGGTCTGTTGGAAGCAAGTGATTTTCTCTGTAGGCAAGGTGGAATTCTTTCATGAAGCAATCTGAGTTTCAAACATTGGTGAAACCTCTTTCAGGCATGTCCTGAAAGAGACCATGTGGAAATTACTAATCACAGCAACATTTGGAAATTTTACAGAGCTAAAATAAACACTAGTAAATCTACAATCAGATCCCAGTTAAGTGGAGCCTTCAATGATTTTATTTCTTTTTATTATTTTTGCTTTGGATAAATAAATGAAGTAATACATGAACAGAATCAAGATTTAGGTATGAAAGAAAATTTCCTGTGTGCCTTCTAGGGCAAGGTTTGATCCAGCAATCCCACTACTGGGTATTTACTCAAAGGAAAAAAAGGCATTCTATAAAAAAGACACCTGCATTAGAATGTTTGGAGCAGCACAATTCACAATTGCAAAGATGTGGAAACAACCTAGTGCCTATCAATACATGAGTGGATTAATAAAATGTGGTGTATGTGTACTATGAAGTACTACTCAGCCATAAAAAATGGTGAACTAAGACCACTTGTATTATCCTAGATGAAGCTAGAGACCATTCTTCTAAGTGAAGCATCACAAGAATGGAAAAACAAACACCACATGTACTCACCATGAAATTGAAATGAATCGATCAACACTTATGTGCACAAATGGAAATAACATTCATCGGAAATCAAACAGGTGGAGGGGGATGGGTAAATTCACACCTAATGGGTACAATGTACACTATCTAGGGTATGGCACACTTATAACTTTTACTCAAATAGTACAAAAGCAATTTATGTAACCAAAACGTTTATACCCCTGTAATATTCTGAAATTAAAATAAATACATACATAAATAAATAAATAAAAGAAGAGATTCAGCCCAGTCTGTACCATAGAATAACCCTCTTGGGTAACACACATAGCAAGTTGAGTTTCAACATATACAAAAAGTAATGACACTGAGGCATTACGCTGTTAATGACAGTTTTGATTTAATTGGGAGTAGATACTTAACTTTTGTTGGAAAATGGTCAAATTCATTTCAGGAACACTCAATGACAACAGCTGATTATAAAAGTGGATATTGGCTAATTAGTAATCCCACTTGAATACCTCTGCACTTAGCATTTGAGCTAGAGCTAGGTTCTATGCTCATTATCTCTTTTAATTCTTTCAAAAATTTTTGGGGGTAAGCATATAATTTCCATTTTGCACCCTTTCCCTGAAAATTCCAATTAAATGAGACTAATTTTAATAATAATGATGAAAGCTAACACTAACACAGTGCTAATTATGGCCAGGGACTCGTTTAATAACAATCCTTGGAGAAGGCACTATTAATGACCTCAATTTTACAAATTGGGAAACTGAAGCACAGAGAAGTTAAGTGACTTGCCCCAAACCACACAGACCACAGGGAGTGCTGGAACTAGCATTTGGGCTCAGGGAGTCTGGCTCCAGAGTCTGTGCCCTTCACCACTATACACATCAACTCTTTAAAATTGATGCTTTTTGAAAAGTCAGCGCATGATGTATATATATGTATATACACAATATTTTTCTTTGGAACACTTTCATAAACCCCTTTAACTGGGTCACCCCAACATAAAAAATATGGGAGATTTTTGAAACTGAATCCAGCTTTATGGTACAAGATGAGTAAAGTTTAAAAGCAAGCAGATGTTTGCAAAGCATATAAAACAAAATTGCTCCATACTCGATGTTATTTGGAACACAGGCATAATTCTTTTCAAATATGATTTTTATCTAAATGGTGTCCCTTAAAACTTCATTTTAACACCCAAACGATCCCCAGCTGTGCGGGTAGATTGACCACTGCTGGGTCTGTTTCCCAGCACTTCCCATATTCCACCATAAATATTCATGATGCAGTACTTCTGCCGCCCAAAGGGGGGCCAGGATTCATTTTTATGAACTCCTCTCAACTGGGATTAGCATCTTTCACCTATTACCCAACTCCTGAATTATGGTTTTGTTCTGCCATGGTCTCCATTTTCTTTATTTTTACTGAGACTGTGAAATGTTAAAGAAACTTCTAATCCCAGGAAGTTAGCCTAAGGAGTGTACAAAATCAATTTTTAAAATACAATATCTTATTCAAACTTTACATCCAGACCAGCGTGAAACTGCTGTTTTCTTACTTTGCCAGATCTCCTAGGCAACAGCAATGTCTCTGTAAGAGGTTTATAAACTTAATTTGGGGTCAGGGGTGGAGATGAAGTAGAGGGGTGCTATTTCCCTAGACAACACATGCTGGGGGTACAAAAATTATGATTTTTTCCATATGATTTATGTTTGAATGTGTTTTGGAAAATAGTAGGAATAAATTTTCCTTTTTTTTTTTTTTTAGCTAAGAAAACAACTTTTGGGATTTCGAGGTGGCAGAAGTGTGAATCATCCCATCTCTGCAGTTCTCTCTCTCCTTCTCTCATGTTTAGTGGGCTTCTTAAATCAGACCTACTGCTTACATAAGCCATATTTATAACATGCCCTTATACTTGCAGAAATGCTCTTGAACTCATTCAGACCAAAACCTGGAAAATGTGGCAACTTGCCTCATCAGTCGAAAGAACGTTTGATCTTTGATGTGGGACTTGAGTTCTTATATTAACTTGGCCCTAATCAGTCAGATAAACTTGGATTTAACTTTAACAGATTTAACTTCTTGAGATCTCTATTTTTCCATTTGCAAAATAGGGGGAAATATAAGTCACAAAAGCATCTTGTGAAGTGTAAGTAAGGTATGTAGATAGAATACTCAACACACGCCTGAATAAGGAACGTGGGCTCCCTCCCCTCCCCCTGTAAGTGACACCAGCTGCTCAGATGTTGGAGGAAGAAATGAATAGTGGGGGATGAACAGTGACTCTTACCATACCAAGGCACAGTGGTCATGTTCCCCATTTCCTGATTTTGCCACATGCACAATGGCAGGAGGTTGACCTCTGAACATTTTGGAAAGGCCATCCGATTCTGTAAAGGTTTCTGTCCTAATACGAGCTAGTTGTGAGGAGGGGCAGACTGAATTGATTGTACCCCCCAAGTTAATTAACTACATAGAAGAGTGGGCTGTACAACTGGTCTTTCTGCAAATGTTATTGTGCTCACTTTGAAACCCACTGGAGCCAACCAATTACCAGCAACCACTTTTCAACCCTGCCCAAGCCTAATTCAAGGAGGAGATGCTGGAAGAAGTAGTATTCATCAACAAGGATGGATGATTGAGTGCCTTAACATGGAGTTCATAAAAATAAGCACCTACTGACACCCCAGCTGTCCAGGACAGAAAAACAGGCTAGAATAGAGTCAATGATCCAAAAATCTGGTGACAGTACATAGATTGCTGGGGTTTCACTCCTGACTATATGGCGCCTAGCACAGTGGCGTTGGGCAAATCACTTAACTTTTCAGAGCCTGGGTTTCTAATAGCAATAGGAACTGCCTTACATGGTTATGACAGGGATTAAACAAGAGCCCAGGTAAAAAATTCAGCACATTAAAAACAGTGTTAGCACACTGTACTCAATTTATATTAGCTTAAAAAACGTTTTCGAAATAAGTAGTTGACAGCAAACATTAGGTTCCCATCCCGTATTCATAGCCACGGATGCCTAATTGACTATGCTCCAGGGACTTGGGTGGAAATGCAACAAGGGTATTGAGTATCCACTGAACATAGAGTATGTCCTTGACAAAACTGAGAGTTTTTAAAAATATGCATTAGTGCCTATACTTTAAAGGGTGATATGTAGTGGATCGCTCCATTCTGTGTTAGGAGGTGACTCTATCTGTGCATTTGGAAGGTGCGAATGTGCTTTCCAAAGTGTGTGCATGGAACAGTCATTTTTGAATATGAAATGGCAGTTACTATATGCAGAGCCTGGTGTCACTTGCGATTCCATTTCTTAGGTATGAGTGTCACCCACCGTGCAGAGCTGTCTGCTATTTCAATCTCGGGCATCTTCAGGCTTGCCCTGATATTTTCAGCTCTGCTTCAGTGTGTATTTGGAGCAATTTTCCAGCTTTCCTTGCTTCCAGTTATATCACTGTACCTCTTGGGCTGTCTCATGGTCTGCTCTGCCACTGAGGAGTCCAGCCCAGTGGGGTAATGAGCATTGTTTAGATGCATACTACTGATATGGTCATTTTGCATCAATTAAAATTAATTTAGCTGAATAGTAACAATAATAACAGTGTTCAAAAAATTAGGCAAAACATTGTAGTGCTTTTGATGTGACAAACTGGGCAAAGCAGGGTCAGAAACTGATAGAAAGAAGCATCGTCACGATCCTCGTCCACACGCCCACCTGTGTCTGTCTGCCTCAATAGCTATGCATAAAAAGAACATTATTTGAATAAGAGGAAGAAATGTTGAAGGAAGAGCCTCCTATGGTGTTTTTTACCCATCTGACCTCTTGGACTGGGGTTGAGTCTCTTTCAATAGAGCATGAGAGGCAGAAATTGATTGAATTCATGGGACACTCTGGATCCAGGTTGGGTTATTTTGGCCTCAGGTCAGAAGGTGGAGCACAGTCTTGCCAGCTCTGCTCAGAATCTTACACTGTCCTGGCCCGTGGGAGTTGGCAACTCTTTGACTGCTCCGAACATCATTGCTCACGATGGCACTTGAGGGAAGACTCCTTCCAGAAGCTTCATTTGACATTGACAAGTTTAGTTGGAACAGGAAAGGAAAAATTGGAGGCCAACAGTAACTGTGGCTAATCGAGTGGTTTACTTTGGGGACAACAGAAAATACTGGGAGAAATTTTGAGGAAGTTTTTGGTTCTTACCTGGTAGGTGTAAGGGGGTGGCAAACAGGGGCTGCTAAAACTACTGCAATTTCGATATTTAAATTCAATTTTGTGACCTTAATTTTTATAATAAAACATAGTGTTTGAGGGAGGAAATGTATTGGTGTAACCACTTTTGGAGGTTTCGGTTTTTTTTTTTTTTTCTGAGACAGAGTCTCGCTTTGTTGCCCAGGCTAGAGTGAGTGCCGTGGCATCAGCCTAGCTCACAGCAACCTCAAACTCCTGGGCTTAAGCGATCCTACTGCCTCAGCCTCCTGAGTAGCTGGGACTACAGGCATGCTCCACCACGCCTGGCTAATTTTTTCTATATATATATTTTTTAGTTGGCCAGATAATTTCTTTCTATTTTTAGTAGAGACAGGGTCTCGCTCTTGCTCAGGCTGGTCTCGAACTCCTGACCTCGAGTGATCCACCAACCTCGGCCTCCCAGAGTGCTAGGATTACAGGCGTGAGCCACCGCACCTGGCCTGGAGGTTTCTTTAGACTGAACTGGAAGAGGATTCTAGGGTAAGGCTGCAGTTCGTAGCCCACAAGGAATTTCTATACTGTATCATTCATAAGTTTTTACAACAAAGCAGTTGAAGCCAAACATGTACAACTTTCCATATAACATTATTTATGTGTTTGATTTTATTTTAAAAGACCTTTCAAATAATGGTGAATCTGTAACAAGATGGTTAGTGATCTGAAATAATATTGTCCCATGCTTACATGCGTTGGCTTTTAAAAGAGCTGTCCAATTTAAAGTAATTTCCTGATCTGTTTTCACTTCTGAAAATGTATAGTTGTTGCGAGGGTAAAAAGAAAGATTGCATGTAAAGTGTCTAGCACAGTAGGTCCTAAATAATTGGTAGTCCACTATTTCTATAAATTATGAAGAGCCTTCCTTCATACAGTCTGTGGAGGCAGGATTTCAGGTGTGGACATTCTGTTTTTAATTTGTAGACTTACTTTGAAAAGACTTGGGTAACAGTGTCTGAGTATAAAGGAAATTGAATACATGTTAGAAATGCACCATGGTGATTTGGAGGCTGTGTTTTGGAGTGCCTTTCTGCCCACGTACCCTCTCTTTAGGAACTACTCGCACCCGTAACCCCTGATGATGGCCTAGGAAGCCTCCGTGGTGCTCCATGACCCATTTCTTTAATTACAGAAGACAGGGTGAGGAATGGTCACATGACTCAAGTTCACCAATCATACTACTCCCCTAGGGTTTTATTTATTTATTTATATTTGAGACAGCATCTCACTTCATTGTCCACGCTACAGTGAGTGCTGTGGTGTCAGCCTAGCTCACAGCAACCTCAAACTCCTGGGCTCAAGCGATCCTCCTGCCTCAACCTCCTCTGTAGCTGGGACTACAGGCATGCACCACCATGCCTGGCTAATTTTTTTTTCTCTTATGAGTTGACCAGCTAATTTTTTTTTTCTATTTTTAGTAGAGATGGGGTCTCACTCTTTGCTCAGGCTAGTCTTGAACTCATGAGCTCAAGCAATCCTCCCACCTTGGCCTCCCAGAGTGCTAGGATTACAGGTGTGAGCCACTGCGCCCAGCCTTATTTTTTTTATTTTTTATGTTTTATTTATTTTCTATTTTATTATTTATTTTTTTATTTCAGCATATTATTATATGCATATTAAATAATATTATTTATTTCACCAATAGGTGTGTGTATACCCATCCCCTCCTTCCCCCTCCCACTGGCCTGACACCCAATGAATGTTGCTACTAAATGTGCACATAAGTGTTGATCAGTTAATACCAATTTGATGGTGAGTGCATGTGGTGCTTATTTTAAATTCTTGGGATACTTCACTTAGTAGAATGGATTCCAGCTCTATCCAGGATAATGCAAGAGGTGCTAGATCACCATTATTTTCTGTGGCTGAGTAGAACTCCATGGTATACATATACCACATTTTATTAATCCACTCATGTATTGATGGGCACTTGGGTTGTTTCCACATCTTTGCAGTTGTGAATTGTGCTGCTATAAATATTTGAGTGCAGATGTCTTTTTTATAGAATATCTTTTTTTTCCTTTGGGTAGATGCCCAGTAATGGGATTGCTGGATCAAATGGTAGTTCTACTTTTAGGTCTTTGAGGTATCTCTATATTGCTCTCCACAGTGGTTGTACTAGCTTGCAGTCCCACCAGCAGTGTATGAGTATTCCTATCTCTCTGCATCCATGCCAACGTTTAGTGTTTTGGGACTTTTTGATAAAAGCCATTCTCACTGGAATTAAGTGATATCTCATTGTGGTTTTGATTTGCATTTTCCTGATGATTAGAGATGTTGAGCATTTTTTCATGTTTGTTGGCCATTAGTCTATCATCTTTTGAAAAGTTTCTGTTCATGTCCTTTGTCCACTTTTTGATAGCATTGTTTGTCTTTTTCTTGCTGATTTTCCTGAGTTCTATGTAGATACTAGTTATCAGCCCTTTATTGGATGTGTAGCATGCAAATATTTTCTCCCATTCTGTATGTTATCTGTTTGCTTTCATGATAGGTTCCTTGGCTGTGCCCTGGGGTTTTAAATTTGGACCACAGAGGGAGATAGAGTGGCTTAGTTTGGTTTTCTCCTAAACTCCAAGGCAAGGATTTGAGTGCTCCAGTTTATTTGAGAGGAGATCTCAGGAAACATCTGTAGGGGAGTGAAGTGAAATAGGGAAAAGAAAGATGCCAATGAAAGGTAACTATCAAGCAAGTGACCACTTGGGAGCAAGAGCTTACTCCAGTTAGAAGACGCTGGTAGCCAGTGTGGAATAGTCTTAATTATTCCATCTTACGGGGGAGCTAAGGTATTAATATTTACCCATCAACTGATACTAGTCATTGCTTAAGTGCTGCTCCAGGAGGTATTAATTCATATGCACTTCCTAGGAGCAGAGCAGCTCAAAGCACAGAGGTGTAAAGAGCTGCAGGTGCCAGCATGGCGAAGTGGGTCGGCAGTATGGAAACTTCAGGATCAAAAGGGTGTGAGGAGGGCACCGACGGAGCCTGCTGATGGAATTACTTTAATGACACTAGATAAGCTTTTTAAAAAGAGGGGCTGAAAGCGAAGTTTTAGGCCTTATGTGAGCTAATGAATAAGAGTAGAAAGCTGCAGATGGAAGATGAAGAATGTAGTAGGTGTGCAGAGACAAGTAAAGAAGAGAGGACATGTGGTCCCTGGAAGATGGTGAAGGTGAACTCTGTTAGTGAAGATGTTCCACTTCACTGAAGACCCAGCTGTGTTTCATTTTCCTGTTTCCAGATTATGTTAAAATACCTGGCCCCTGCTCCTCTTAATTTTGCTAACCTAAGTGTCAATCATTTATAAAACGTGGCAGAATGTATTTTCCAGAAATGGCCACAGCAGTATTTTCAGTCTTATGTGCCCTTTCAGAATCTTACTATTCCTCTACCAGCAGGTGGAGTCTATTTTCCTTCCTCTTGAAATTACGTGGGCCTTAGTGGATGCCTTGGTGGGTAGAAAATGGTAAAAGAGCTGCTGCATGACTTCTGAGGCTAAGTTCTAAAATGTACGTCTTCCACTTGGCTCTCTTTCTTGGTATGCTCACCCGCAGCATCCAGTCGCCATGTTGTGAGGAAGCCCTGGACATGATGGGTGGGCGGGGCACAGGTAAGCGTTCTGGCTGAGCTTTCCTGCTGAGGGCCTAGCCAGCAGCCAGCCTCGATGATCCTCAGATGTGTGAATGACTGAGCCTAGAGATAATTCCAGTGCCTACGTTTTGAGCTGCTCCACTGACGCCATGTGAAGCAGAGATGAACCATCCTCACTGAACTCCACCTAAACTGCAGAATTGAAAGCAAAATAAATCTTGTTTGTTTTTAAATCTTGTGCATGTGTGTATGTGTGTGTGTGAGGCTGGGGTGGTAGGGGGCGGGGGAGAGAGAGAAAGAGAATATGAGAAAGTATGAATATGAATCTCAGTCCACAAACTCCCCAAAACTTTAGCAAAAACAATATTGGATCTCTGTATTTTCTAGAAATCAGTTTGATTTTTATTTTGTGTCCCTTCACTTCTGCACTATGGGCTACTGCACTTGGCTTATTATTTGACTTTTCCCCCACACTGAATCCCATTCAGATGCCTGGAGATCTTGACATTGACCTCTCCACTTAGGTCCCCATATGTACCAGCCATGATGTCCCTTTGGGTTAGGATATATCTGTGGCTTCTGTGCTTCATGTGGAGTAAAGATATCATCACAAGCTCAATTGCTTTCAACTCACATGACTAAGACCACCCAAGAGTAAGGACTACAAAACCCTAACATTCTTGTTCTTCAGAAGTGGGAACCTCAGCTCTCGGAGGGTTGGGTGAGAAGCCAAGGCTCAAGGCCTCGTGGCCTGACCTGTCACAGATCACAGTCTTGATGGAACAGAAATTCAGGAGCACCAGTGCTACAGGTCTAGCACATACACATCCCATCAGAGAAACTCCAGTTACCACTCTGAAGTGGACTTGAGGATTCAAGTCTTTTTGGTTGCTTGGTTTAATATTTCAACCTCCATCCACTGAGAGACACCAAGAACATCCTGTTGGCACAGGCTGCCAGGGTTCACCCTGCCAGTTGCTCAGACTGTTCCTGGAAGAAAAGTTTACTGGGCCATGCATGTTGAGGGCCACCTTCCCAATGGTCCCTGGTTGCTGCCGTTCCACACAGATTGGTGATGCCAGTCCATCAGCTGAACACAGCCCTTTCAGTTTAGCCATGGTGAGTGTGTTTAACTGAGCCCAGAGGACAAACCCATGAAACTATGCATGTCTGCGGCCTCCTAGACACCCAGCAACCACCCTCCCCCGTCCCCTGTTCCCTGTCTTAATTCTGTAATTTTAAAGTGAAAACAGAACTTCTACTCTGCTTTCTTACTCACAGTAATCCTTAGTGAAGGATTACTGTCTATCACTGTTTCTTCCTCGGTGTAAACAGCATCAGCCTTTTCATTTTAAGCGTTGACTTGGGAGACAATCAGTTTTCATCTGTACTTTCAGGCTGGTCTAGCAAGTGTTATAAGACTTCGGTTTATACTCAGCAAGCCTGTGCCCGGTGGGGCAAAAGGGTACTCAGGGCTGCCCTGTTTCTCAGCTCTGAGTTCATTGATTTGATACAGCTTCTTTTGTTACTGCTGAAATGGCGGCCGGGAAGACTTGGATTAATAAAGGCATGAAATAAAATACATGTGTAAGATGTGGTAAATAACAAGGAAGGGGTGGGGGTGAGAAGCACAGAGCTGAGGAAGCTCATTGTGTAAAAATTGAGGTTTCTGTGGTCTCTGCTGTGGTTTATTCGGGAAATCGTGCCATGGGCACCTCCAGAAATTCACTGAGGATAGTCTACTGATAGATTTCCAAATCAAAAGTCATGCATGAGAAATTAATTTCCAGGTGAGCATGACCACTTAATTTAGAGTTCTTTTTCTGGCTAATGTTGCCACGGGCACAATTTTTATAATGTGATGAATGAATGTACCATTTGTGTCACTCATGTTAGGCACTCTGGATTCTGTGGGGTGGGGAGTAAAATGGTCACTTGGCATAGGCAAAGACCCTCTTCAAGGGTTTTGTCTTTATTACAAGAGATGCCTAAACTGTTTGGAAAATAACAAAGAATCTGATAATGTTCTATGGAGTTAATGTATTATATAAATAATAATGATTAACTAAAAATGTCAATACTGTTGTTACTATTTTATCTAAGGGTTATGAGAAAACAAAATAACAAAGTTCTTTCATGGTTGATAACAATAAACGCAGCATTTTAGTTGCTGTGGCTTTCAATTATCACTGTCATTACAAAGCAGTTATGACATATTGGAGTCCCATCAGAGATTGTATAAAGAGAAACAGGGCCAAATTCTTGACTTTGATGTTAAGTGGATGTATGACCTTTTACAGATCTATCAATCAAGGCCTCATATCTCATCTGTTAAATGAGTAAGTTAGTCTAGATACTTTTTATTTCCCTGTCATTTGTAAAAATTCTGTGATCCTAAGTCACAAAGATTTAATGAGCACTGATCCGAAGCAAAATGTGCAAGGTAAATTATTTATATTGTATCTGACTAGGCCATCCGTGCATTGATGAGTGGTAGGGGAGCAATCTTAGGACTTAAGCTGTGACAGGGGAAGACAAACTTTAATTGCCACCTCTTTAGCCTTTTCTTGCTTGTCAAAGGATTAGACCTATAGAAGTCATTGGGAGAATATTCACTTTAATTACATGCAATTTAGTTATTTTAAGTGGCATCCTTAGACAAGGGAAAGGTGAACTGAAATTCCTTCAGCATATACTAGCACATACTAGAGCACAAAATCTTGCTGAATTGTGGGACAGGCTTCTTCCAAAGGTTCCTTATCAGATGTTCTTAACTGCTGCAGCAGGTGTATCTACTGCCTTCATATTTTCTAACTGCCAAAAAAGGCATATTCAGTTTGTCTTTTAAAAATTATCAGAAAGCATCATAGTTATTCGAGATTTGCAATAGAGTTCACACACTACTTGTTTAAAGATGATTTTTCCTTAATGTATTTATATGCCATCTTACACTTTTATTTGCTTATTACTATAAAAATAATATTACAGTGAACTTAAAAAGCAATATTAAACTCCCATAATATTTTAATCTCCAAACAACTCTTAGTTTTGCATATTTGTTTCCAGTCATCTCAGTGAAAAATTTGTATTTACACAGTTACAATCATTCTGTTTTGGGTTGTATAAATCTCTTTTTTTTATGATCAGTGTCAGTAATTTTATACTTACTGGGATATTCTTTAGACTGAAGAGTATTTGTATAGGTTCTCGTGTGTGCTTGAATTTTCCGCTTCCTCTTCATTTCTTTTGATGTCCCCTTTTTGAAGGAATTAACTCAGGACAAAACAAAAAGAAAGGCTAAAGAGAAAAATTGAATAAGGCAGTTACCAAGTGAATGAATTAGGATACAATCTTTCTCTGGAAGTCAAATGCAGAAGGAAGCACGTATTACCTGATCATTCCTTTTTTTCTCTTTAAAACAAAGTCTCACTCTGTCACCTGGGCCAGAGTGCATTGGCATCCTCATAGCTCACCGAAACCTTGAACTCCTGGGCTCAAGCGATCCTCCTGCCTCAGCCTCTTGAGTAGCTGGGACTATAGGCACACACCACCACGCCTAGCTAATTTTTTGTGGAGATGGGGTCTCACTCTTGCTTAGGCTGGTCTCAAACTCCCAGTCTCAAGCAATCCTCCCGGCTCAGCCTCCCAAAGTGCTAGGAATGCAGGCATGAGCCACTGTACCTGGCCCTCATTGTTCTTAAAATAGGAAGAAAGAAGGACTTATTTTATGTGGAAACAAGGAATTTTCTCAGCTTGCTCTGCAGTCATCTTCTTCCTTGTGCCTAAATTTTTGCTTTTAGCTTTCTTCCTCAATTAAATAAAGATTATCCACATGTCTTTCACTTTGAGCTCTGTTCATGAAGCTGGTATCTGTGTCTGTGTTTATGAAAAGGATGGTCTCCTGTTTGACCAGTGGATTATTTGGTCAAATGCTGAGAACGACTGCACTGTTTACTGGGCTGCCCTACCATTTTTGTTATCCAGACACTTCCAAGGTTCTAGAATCACGAGCACTAGAGATTATCAAACATAGCCTCCTAGCCCAAAGTAGGATCCACAACACAAATATTTCCAATTGAGTCATTCGCCAGCTTTCAGTCTTCTAGGGGTAAGGGGCTCACTACCTATATATTGGTCTATTCTATTAGAGGTACAAACTCAAATAGCTATGGAAGTTGATCAGGTAACATAGATGAATAAAACAAGCCTGGAATAAGAAAATCAAATGCAGAAATAGATTCAAACCATTTTTATTATTACTGAATTATGGCATAAGGATGTCACATGATATAAATATATAAATATGTAAATATTTTAAATCCAAAATAGAGAAAATACAAATTGAAAAATAGAAACATTGATTCTTTCAACACAGCATCCTTTGTATGCATATTAAACCCATATGCCTTCTCTCATTTTTCTTGAATTGTGGCTTTTTCAATCTGTCTTTTATTTTCCTACGCTTGATATAGATGCAGGTTCAGAGAAATAATTCTCTACCATAAGAAAAAAAAAGTTGGTGAATATGATGCTAAATGGCAACTGATATTAAACCCCAAAGCCAGGAAGGCAGTGAGACAGTGGTGGGGTCTGTGGTGACCTGGAGGACCCATTCTCCCCACAAAGTGGGCAGCTACTACTCAACTCCAGACAATTGTTGACATGTGCTGACACATAGGAATGTGGTCCTGGTTACCAATCTTCCCTTTGCTCGAGAAAAGCTAAGAATCTGGATTTTTAGTAGAATCATCTAACTTTTAAATGTTTTCTATTTTAAAACACAGTATGGGGCAAAAAAAAAAAAAAAAAAGAAAGAAAGAAAAAAAAAGAAACATGTCTGGAGGCTAGATGACATCTAGGGATTGGCAATCTGTGGCCCGAAGGCCAAATCCAGCCCACCGCATGCCTATTTTTGTAAAATAAAGTTTTATTGGAACACCACCTTGCTCATTTGTTCATGTATTGCCTGTGGCTGCTTTCACGCTAAAGTGACAGAGTTCAATAGTTGCCACAGAGATCATACGGCCTACAAAAACTGAGATAAGTACTATCTGGAACTTTACTAAAAAAGTTGGTTGACCTCTTGTCTGCTAACTGTGAGAGATGCCTTCCTTATTTTGAATTAAGGTCTGCCTTTCTATAACTTTCAATAGTTCTTGTGTTCTGTTCCTGATCACCTTTGGACATTCCATAGAAGACATTTGAACCCTCCTGAGATTATTTAGTCATAAGACTGCTTGGGATGGGTTGAACATCTTCCTGGTCCAAAAGCCATCACTCTAATCAACTGGCTTCTTGGATAAGTGGTGTATTTTAGAATAATCTGGGACTCTACATATTCATTCAGAAAGTGGGTGGAGCTTGTTGGCAAATTGAGAAACCAAAAAAAGCCCCAGAGTTGGTCAACAGTAGTGGTGGGTGGATTGCTACAGGTTATATGGATTCAACCAATGAAAAATTGCCGGATGGCATGTCCCCATTCAGCCTCAACTCCCAGAATAGTGTCCACATTTTGTTTCCTGGCCTGCAATGTTCTCCATCATCCAATCTAGTCTCTCCATCTCAACTCTTACTTCTCTCCCCTACACTCATATTGCTTTGGTCACACGGTTCTTTTTCCAACTGCTCAGACTTTCCAAGCTGTTTCCTATCTTAGACTGGGCACTTGCTCTTTTTCCTGCCTGACACACTTGCCCCCATCTCTTCACAAGGGGAAAGTTCTTACCTTTTGGATTTTAACTTAATGTCACCCCCTTAAAGGCACCGTTCCTGACCACTCTCTTTAGGATGGCACATCTACTTCTAGAAATTACGTCTAAGCACAATTGTCCATTTATCAAAATCCTAGCACTTATTTGTGATAATCTTGCTTATTTATATGTACTCAAGTTTGTTGGCAGTCTCCTCTATGTCAGTAGAGGAGATGTAAGTATCTTAAGACCAGGACTCTACTAGTCTTATTCATTGTCTTTTTCTAGTACCTAGCAAGGTACTAGATTTGAGGTACTAAATATTTGAGGAATGAATAAATTTTACACCAGCAGTAGTTTGGCATTGTAAGAATTACACTCCCGATTATTTTGTTTGACAAGTGAACTTGCAAAATCCATCTATAGCAACTTGAAAAAAATAAGCTCCTTACTTTGAGAGAATACTTTGAATTAAATTGTTTCTGCTTACTAATAACTCAATATTTCTATGTTTGGCAAGGGCATTTTTTAGGTGTGTCTGTTAGTGGAAACCAGTAATCATGCACTAGTATGTTAATTATTAACTAAATTATTAAGGAGACTATTTCCTATATGATGTTTTGTCATACACAAAACCTGTATCCTAAAAGCCCCTGCTTTGCAATTCTCCCACAAGGTGAGGGACGTTAGTAATTTTTCATTTTATTTTTTTGATGAGGAAACTGAAGCCCACAGAGATTTCTCAAGGTTACTTAGACAATTAGCTGCATAGTCAGGAGGACAAGTGAAGTTGCTACATTCTTCCCTTTTGTGTATTTAATCTGCTGCATTTCTTTCCCCTTTGTTGGTGGTTAGTTTATTTTATAACTGCTGGTGGGAGTAAGAACACCACATGTCTGAATAACAGTACTGTTCTCTCTACAAAATATCCGTCACATGCATGTTCTGCTAGATCCACAACAATCCTACCAGAAAATTCAAATAATTACTATGGACCTTTCTTTTTAAATTTGAGAAGTGATTAAATGTAATTTTGGATAGCAGTAATGAAGTGATCGATGTTTCACAGGTAGAATGTGGCACAAATGGAGTTTAAAGCTGGATCTTTTACTAGTGTTCTTTTTTTTCCTTTGGTGTGGTACCTGTCCATCCTTATTCTTCTATTATGAGGTCTGGAATTTAATACTGAGCTCAGTGATCAATAAAAATGCAGGTGCTTAATACAGACTAATAACTCTTAAGATGATTTACTGAAATATTAGGTGATTGCAGATTTATAACAATGGCAAAAACTTTATATACTGCTCAATATATATATACATATATATAGTCATTATCTAAGCGATTTATATGTATTAACTCATGTAATCTTAGCAAAAATCCTATGAGGTAGATGCTATGCCTATACCCATTTTAAAATTGGGGAAACTGAGGCACAGAGAGATTTTTTTTAACCACCTCGTCCAAAGCAACACAGATAATGAGTGGTAAAGTTATAATTTGAAGCCAGGTAGCCTGGCTCCAGAATCCATTCTCTGAACAACTATACCAGGCTGCTTTCTGGTGTAAAGAACTACAAAGCTGCGGTAATGGGCACGTTACAAGGCTGAGCTTAAGCCCTGGAGAGCTCAGATCAATAGGGCATGGCAGAATTCTAGGCTACTGGGGTACTCGTTTCCTCTCCTGCATTTCTGTCTTGGCCGCTAGAGGGGAGACCTCTGCTCCCTCCTGGGGGAAATGTTGGGGAAAGTGCTTTGCTCCTCATGCAACCAGCAAACTGGCTCTTCTTCCTGGAGACGGAGGGACGTGTTCAGCTGCTGAGATGCGGAAAGCCTGTCCTACATCAGGTCGTGCTAATCACACATAACGAACCTGGCTCACTGGGGGAGGTGCTCCGTACCACAGTTTGAGGCTAGAGACCCTGTTGGTAATCAGCATGCCACTTGCTAGTGTCACTATTGCTTATCAGCCTCACGAACCGGTGGTTTTCCTTAACGGTGGGAGAGGATTTAGGTGTTTGGGAATTTGGCCAAGTATCTTTCCTTTGCAGCAGAGAGAACGGTGGGGACAGTGAGGAGAAGGGGTTCAGCATAGTGACGCTGAAGGCAGGGAGGTCATTTTGAGGCTTTGGCGCTCACAGATAAGAGAATGGAGAGGACAGGTTCCCAAAATAAGACAGTTTTGTGCATTTTACCGAGGGGAATGGAATACAGAGTAAGAGCAGATTTCATTCACTGTGCAAAAATTTGTTGAATCTACCATGTGCCCAGGCCTTGGTCACCTACATTGAACAAAACAGACATTGTCCCTGCTCACGCAGGGCTTACATTCAAGTCTCCTGAAAAGGGATAGACAACAAACAAGTGAACAGATGAACAGGATAATTTCAGAGAGAGAGAGAGGTACCCTGAAGGAAAAACAAATTGACAGAGTGACCGCTGAAGGGCAGGAGAGGGGTGACTTCACGTTAGGTGGTCAGGGCAGGGAGCCCTCCTTAAAGAGGTGACGTTTGAGTGATGAGGAGCTAGCTTCCCCTGAGCCTCCCGGGAAGAGTGTTGTCACGGAGAGAACTGCACCACGACCTGCCTCTTCCTTTCCCTCCCATCCCAGCCACATGGTCAATTTCCCAAATGTCTCTTCCATCTCGAGGGTGTGTCTGCTGTTGTCTCTTTTAATAGTTTGCCTGATTCCACCAGTGAAGGAAACTCTAGCATTAGCAGATGTCAGTAAAGACTATCGGGTGCCTTGTTGAAACAGCAGCCCCTCCTGTGAATTTCTTAGTCCAATCAAAAAAGAAATGAGGCTAGTTTGGCATGATGTTTTCCAGTGAGCCCACTACTTCCTTTGCTTAGAGCTCAGAGCCATCTGTTTAATAATCTATGCTTGAAATCACACAGGGGTTGATGTCATATGCCTTGGGATTGAGTATTTGAGATTCACCAGTCCCCCTCTTTTGAAAATCTGGACAACATTTGTAAGTTTGCAATCTTCTGGAATCACACCTGCTTTCTATGCTTCCTCTAGGAGGGCTGATGCTGGTTCTGTGACCACAGCTGCAAGTTCTTTTAATACCCCAGGATCTTGATGTGCGGCACAGGAAACCTCAACCCGTTCTCTGCAGCCATCTCCTCTGTCTCTCCTCGTCTTTCTTTGGCAACAGCCCTCTCCCATTAATATATTTGTTATATGTGGTTTTCTGATTAGGAAAGTAATACATGTTGTGGCAAATTGTGAAAGATATAAAAGCAGGGAAAAAAATCACTCATGTTCCAAATATTCCTAGTGATGATTACTTTTAGCATTTTGGGATATATCTTTCTAGCTTTCCTTTCATCGCTGCCCCCATACACGTATATATGTGCTGACACACACATTCATATACATCCACATGCAAATACATACATGCCCATATGTTTATATTTTAAACATTGGGATAGTAATGCACAATCGGCAGTGTAGTATGATTTTTTTCACTTAAACTATATTGTTAGCATTAGTCTTTACAGGTTGAAAATTGCTTTTTTTGTTGGAAAGAAATGATGGAAAGAAAATAGGATTGATGAGTTCCTTTTTCTGTTGGCCATGCAGCAACATATCCCTTGTCTCAAGCAGAAGTAATGCACCAATTCTGCACTTTTTCACTTTCTGTGCTGACCATGACTAAGGAAGTCCCTTGGATGGCCTCTTGCAGTGGCAGGGCCGTTTTTGGAGATAGAGTCCAGAAGGAAAAGCCCATTTTCCTGCCTCTCTTGGGACTTTCAAAACTTGTGTTATCCTTGTGGCAGGGCTGTGACACTGTCTTGCATTTGGGATTGTGGAACACTTTAGTCAGCATATTTGTTTAGGTAACTTACTCCAGGTAGTAGTTTCATGCAAGCTAGCAGAGCCTCCGTTCATAGGTCTCCTGGGAGTATCTGAAAGAGGAGACCAGCATTCCTTCTAAAAACTTATATTAAGACTTACAACTTACAAAAATTGGTATATAATATACACGTCCAACAATAAGTGAGGAGATGTCTTACAGGTGTTGGAGATTTGTGGGCCATCTCAGTCTGCAAAACCCATCAGCCCATCAACGACCCCTGTTTCTGCTCCTGAACTGATGGGAGATTATAGGCTGTGTTGACTTTGATGTTGAGCCTTCCAACTTCCTAGCTCTTCTTGCAGTCTCTGCCCCCTGAACCCTCCTAGTTCAATACTGCACGGATTCTCACTGAGCTCTGCAATGCATTCTTGTGCTGAATACTCCTCCCTCCCCAAACACACACCAAAAATTGGAATCATTAATTTTAAACTCTCTATACTTTAACTAAGCTAAATTCTCCTCTTTTTGCCAAGATTCCAGGGGCCCTGATTCTGTGCACAATCTGTGTATTGCAGGACCCTTGTCAATATCATAGAGTGAATGGAATAAAGAATTTAATTCTTTTTTTTTTTTCCACGGAAGTGGGCAGTTGTTTGTGGCCTTTTCCACATCTCCCTGAAGAATTATTTCAGGTCTTTCTTTGGCTATTCTGAAAAGTCGGTCCTCTAAGAACCATTCTCTGTAGTATGTTTCTACATTGCATCTCATTAGAGTCAGTTATATACTTTTTTCCAGTTTCTGTAAATACTGTGTATCCATCTGAGTTCATCAGAGTGGCCTTTTTGTAGCTCAGAACTACATTGTAAGCTCCAGGATAGTAGGGCCCATGTCTCCTGGCCGTGCTCTCTCTTCAGGGTCTATCAGGATGCCCAGGATAAAGTAGGTGTTTAGTAAATATTTATTCACTAATTTGACAAATACAACTTGATTACTTACAATATGCCAGGAAGTGTTTTAAAAACTTGGGGTATCCTAGTCAATGAAACAGACAAAAATCTTTGTCTTTATGGAGCTTAAGTTCTCATTGAGGAAGACAGACAATGAAAAATAATTATAATAAATAAGTTATATGGTATGTTAGAACATGGTAAGTGCTATTCAAAAATAAAGTAAGGGAACCAGATAAAGCGTGCCGGGAGTTGGCAATTATACATTGGGTGGTTGTGGGAGGCCTCATTTAAAAAGGTGATGTTTGAGCAAAGACTGGAGGGCAGTGAGGCATTAGCTATGTGCTGTCTAGGGTTGTCTGCAGGCAGAGAGCATCTAGGACAGAGGCCCTAGGAAAGATGGGAGCTTGTTTGACAAATTCAAGGAACAGGAAGAAGATCGGTGAAGATGCAAAACTGAGAGGGAAAATATTGAGATGGCGTCATAGTGGAAACAATTGAAAGGATGAAATTGTCATCAGCTGAAGTGGGAAGGACTGCATGTGGAGTAACATTGTGGTGGGGGAGGATAAGAAGAAGTCCACCTGGGGCGTGTTAAGTTTGAGGTGACTATTAGACATCTAAGTCGAGAGGTTGAGGAGGCAGTTAGATATATAAGTCTGCTATTTATTTATTAAGGAGACAATGTCTTGCTCTGTTGCCCAGGGCTAGAGTACAGTGGTATCCTCACAGCTCACAGCAACCTCAAACTCCTGGGCTCAAGTGGTCCTCCTGCCTCAGCCTCCCAAGTAGCTGGAACTACAGGTGTGCACCACCATGCCGGGCTAATGTTTTTTAAAAAAAAATTTGAGAGATGGCGATCTCACTATGTTGCTTAGGCTGGTATCAAACTCCTGGCCTCAAGTGATCCTCTTGCCTTGAGCTCCCAAAGTGCTAGGATTACAGGCGTGAGCCACTGTGCCCTGCCTGGTCAAGTCTGCCAATTTAGAAGAATGGGCTGAGCTAAAATTTTTGTAGATTTCAGTAAATACATGGTTTTAAAGCTAAGAGACATGATTTCAAGTGACTGTAAATACAGAGAACTGGAGGGACCAATGATGGGGTCCTGTCTTACTCTAATGGAAGGAAATCTAGGAGAAGAAATCAGCAAAAAAGACTGAGAAGGAATGACCAGTAAGGATGGAGGAAAACCAAGAGATTTCAATGACTGGAAGCCAAGAGGAGAAAGATTGAACAAAAGCATTTAGTGTACTCCTTTTGATAGATTTTTTTTAAAACTCGTTTTCTTTTCTTGTGGGTTATACTTTTCTCACTTCAGCTACTTCTTAATAATGGTTTTTGTGTTCCTATAGTTCTGATTATTTTTATTTCTGACTTCCTTTACTATCATCATGGATCATTGATAATAAAAGTATTGTGTTTTCCAACAGCTACTCCTGGACCGAATTCCATTTGTGCTAACGTTCTTTGGCTTATAGGGAAGTGAAACAATAATGTGAGCATGGAAATAAGACTGACTGAGGCACCTACACAGGACACAGAGATAACTATGAACATTAAAAGGAACCTGTAAACATTACATCTGATATCATTTTATCCAAGTTTCTTTATGTGCTGTTACCTTCATGTATCACATCAATTGCTCATTCTTAGGAACTGAAGAACATACATCAGAATGAAACCATCGATCAATAAATGTAAAAATCTTATATTGATGAATAATATCAGTTAAAATGAAAAGAAAGAGGATTACTATATAATCCTTTATAATAAGTATAATTAGATTTAATATAAAATTTCTGGTGTAGTAATTCAACTCAAAATACTCGTTTGAGGAACGTTGTTATATAGGTCACTATGGTAGGTGTGAGGGTAATTCACAGAAATGAAAGACATGATCTCTGCCTGTGTTCTTGGCAATGGGTAAGCTGCCAATGACTTGAGACCGTCATCATGGCAAAATGGATATAAAAATTGCTTAATAATTTACTGGTGGCATTTTCAAATATATTTATCTTATTTGAAAGTCACAACTACCTTATAAGGTTCAAGCAATCATTTTATAAATGAGAAAAGGGGTTCAAATAAATTGATTGACCAAGCTCATATAGCTTGTTATTAGCTATTAGGACCAGAACTCAGATCTGCAGATGAGCATGTTAATTTTTTCCCTAGTAAACTATATTAACTCAATAAATACTTGATAAATGTACGTGAGTGAATGAAGTAGGAATAAATTCTTACAAAACTTAGCTGTATTTTCCAGTTGAGAAGCTGAGGGATTCAGCTCAATGCAATCATTCCAATGCATCATTGATTTGATAGTATGCCACGGTCCTTGGTGAAAACCGTTTACAGAAATTGAGGTGGAAACTTCTGTAGATCAACTCTTTGATGGGAAAGGGTCTCATCTCCCAGATTGTGATTGCTGTTAGTTTCAAATAAAAACACATTGTATTCAAACGAGACAACTTAGTGCAACCACATTTGAGTGGTTCTGAATGCCAGAGACACATTTATGATCACTTCAGGGCTCATTCATGAGGATAAATTACTCAGTGTTGTAGCAGATGTCATCGGGCATTCTTCCACTTGAGGTGATGAGTCATAAATTGGGCTGGAATTTAAGATTAAGGCAGAGTATATGTGTGGGACCTCACAGAGCCCATAAATTCAGTGTCCAGAGAGGCAGAAGAATTCCAACAAGAATGCTTAATGGACCTGTTATACAATTGAACTTAGTGGGTCCAACACATATAGCATAACCAATGACACTCCAATCTTTTTTCCTTAAAACTACATAGGGCTTCACTTGGTTCCTTTTTGGAGATAAGAAGAATGACAGAATGATTATGTACACGTTCTGGGTATTTTGATACAGAAATTAAGAATGAAAAATCAGTTACGACATACTGAATGTTATTGCTTCTAGAGATGAAGCCTACATTGACACAATTGACATAATTCTTTGGACTGTTTTGGAACATAAATTTTGTCTAACATAGTAGTTGAGGCATATAGAGGTTGCACGAATTTGTTGGGAAATTCCTTGAATGACATTGTACAGCATAACACAAGTATACACCTGTTGGAGGGCCCAGGAGTATGAGCATGCTGAAGCTATAATTGGAAGCCCATGCAAATATAGGGATGTGGCAAGCATTTCGTGGGCTGCTTACAGTGAGACTAGGGGGTGGAGAGAAGAAATCAAATTTCATCATGGGGCTAAGACTGTTGGAAAAATCCCCTTAACATGTGTGAAGCATTTATTGAATTCAAACAATTATCCATGTTTACACAGGCATTGTAAAGTTCTATAGAAGAAACAGGCTAAAGCTGTGGATGATGGGGAGGGAGAATACATTCAATCCCAGCACATCACCTGTAAATTTCTCTCTCAGAGAGCCTGAATGGGAAACAGCAAACCTCTGGGAGGCCTGAAATTAGCAGGACAAAAGGAAATTGTATACAATATCATGGTTGGCAATGCTCTGGACAATGGTCTGCTCCACAGAGTACATAATATGCTAGCCCACCTGGGCCTTTTAGAACAGTGCAACACAAACTCAAAAACTCAGTAAGACAATGTATGATGACAGAACACCTCACTTGAACCCAGGAAACATAGCAGACTGATGTTACTCTTGACTCCTAACATAGATTTAAAAACCTATTTAATGAGCTAAACTGGATTTTTCTTCCCACATCAATGGCCCACTGGGATGTTACCATTTATTTTCTTTATACAGACCATACCCATTTTCAATTAGCAAGTATGCCTGCAAGAGAGGTTAGTTGGAGATATATGGACAATTTTGGAAGGTGATTATTTGAGGGTCCTTTTAAGCCTTTATGTATTTTAACCTGTATTTAGAAAAGAAAACTGGGCATAGTCTGGAGGAAGTGTGTGAAGGGGGTCCTGACTGCTTGAGGTAGCACCCAGCAGATCCTTGATTGTACAGAGCTGTTCAGCTCTGGAAAGACCTCCACACACCACTTAGGAAAACAGAAGCTGTGCAGAAAATACCCCTGTACTCCTTAGGAGGTGGTAATTATGGTCACTCTGGCATGTCCTTGGAAGAGTCTTAATCTCCCTCTTCCAAACGGGTTATAAAGGCCCTAATCACATATAGTACTTTTCCTAAGAGATGCTCTGATAAATATAAATTTTTCTATTGAGTGCATTATTTATCCAGTGATGGCTTATTTTCTTTATAGTGACTAGGCCACTTCCTAATAGTCCTGCTTCTTAAAACTGCAGTTCTCGTATATGTATATTTAAAAATTGAAGTTTTCAAATTCACTTTACACTTTCTCATTGTGCTCCACAAATATTTGGGGATTGTTAGCAGTTTACACGTGCAGGAATGAGGCACACAGAGGTGAAGACTGCCAGGCAGGGTGGAAAGAAGAGAAAGGGAAAGTCAGCTGTGATACTCTTAACCACTAGGGGTTGTCTGGGATGTGCGGTGAAATGCCTTGTTCAATGTGCAAACATTGAAGGTTTGTTCAGAGACCAGTAGAAATGGACAAATGGGGGCTTAAGGCAGGAAGGGCTGAGGTGTGGATGTATCTTGGGGCCCCCTGACTGCAAAAACAAGCACACTAGTATAAGGCTAAAGCTTTTTAGGGTCCTTTCCGTAACAGGGCGTGCTCTTGGATGGCATGCCTCGGAGGCCACAGAAGGAGACTGTGCTTTGTGCTTCCAGCTTTGTGTGGGTGCAGAGCATGAGGGAAACACTGGTGAGGGGCTGGGGGCACAGGCACTCTGTGCAAAATTAAGTACTGGAAGCCGAGGACATCCATGAGTAACGAGGACTTGGAAAGACAAACCACTGGGCAGATGTGGTTGAGGGGACTGCTGGTCAGACAGCCGTCTAGTCAGGAGGGAGGAGTCCTGGGGGGAGGCTTTGGTGTCTCATCCCTGGCTGCAGAGGTGAGCCTTGTTTCCTCCAAGGCCAGGGCACAGTCCCCAAAGCACAGGGCTAATGGCATAGTGAGAAAGGAGGATACAGTTTCCTAAATGAGCCCCACTGGTGAGCTATGTAGCAGGAATGGAAGACAGCCACTTCGGTTCTCAGATCATTTCACTCTGCATTATTTAAGAAAATCTATTAGGTAAGGTGGCGAGCTCCTGGATGGGAGGGACATTGCTTTGAGTCTTGGAAATCCTCTCATTCCCAATAAATAACATGCCACTAGGCAGGTGTTGTGTTACAATACCCATATGCCTGCATTTTCAGAGACACTGCTAATTTCATGTCTTCTGTCCTGTAGCCTTTATTCAATATCAAATGTTTCAGAAATGCCATGATGTGGGTGTGGGTCTGAAAATAAGAAATATTCATAGAGCATACACCTACTGTCCCCAGACGGGCTACGAGGGGCTAATGACACAAACTATAGTCTCTGGGGACCTGAGCATAGAGTGTTGAGGGGCAGGCAGGCCTGGAGACACAGAATTATGAAGGAGTATGGTGCGTGCAGGATTGTGGTGCACCCTGTCTCTGGGAGAACAAGGGAGGGCAGCCATGTGCAGGCTGGAAGGGGGTAAGACTTTCTAGAGAAAGGAGCACGTAAGCTGAGCCCTGCGGGGCCCATGAGTGCTGGCCAGACAGGGAGGTAAGACAGGAACTTTGAACAGAACAGCTGTGGCATGCGCGAGGTCTGAGGTCAGAGATCAGAGTGTGCTTGGGGCTATCAAAGAAGTTCTGTTGGATGTTAGAAAAAAATACCTGTACGTGGAAGGGGATTTGTACGGGTGGGGGTTGGGAGTGGCAAGAAATAAACCTGGGAAGGAGGGCCGCCTAGCTAAGAATGTTTATGCTAAGATTATGAGAAGCCAGGAAGGGTTTTAAGCAGGAGAGTGACATGCTCAATTTTGCATTTCACCAAATTGCTGTGGGCAAGTGTGGAAGATGGATGGGGCAAGTCAAGATTGAGGCCAAGCGTGTAGCCAGGAGGCTGGGAGAGGCGAGGAGAGAAGGGCTGACCTACAGCGTGAGCGGCTGGCTGGAAAGGAAAGGACAGGTGAGAGCTCTGCAGGACTTGGTCAGTCCTTTGTCTCCCCCCTTCTCTCTACTTTCTCTGCTCCCTCCAATTTTGGGATGTGGCCTCAGGAGGGATCTGGCCTGCAATATATGTATTTATTTAGGGGTCATTAACCTTGAGGCAGTAGCTGAAGTAGTGAGAGTGGACGAACTTTCCAGGGAAAGGTAATAGAAGGAGAAGATAACAGAGCCAAGAACAGACCTCACGGGAGAACCACCGTCAAGGTGTGGCCAGAGGAAGGGCCGGAGACCAAGGTGGAGAGGCCAGAGGTTCAGGAGGCACCTGACTCTTGGTAGACCAAGAGGTCAGTTCCAAAAAGGAGGTTGCTTAGGAATGTTAAAGTGCTTCAGAGAAATCCAAGGGCAAGGGGATTTAAGTAGCAGCCACTGGACTTGTTAATCAGGAAGTCATAGAAAACAAAGGGATACCTTACTTTTTGTGTCCCGGAATGGCATAACAACATGTCAGACCCTGTGTCTCTATTTTCTGACACAGCTCCCAGCACATGCAGTCAAAGTAGAATGATTGCTCATCTGTCCCCCCAAATGCCTGATATGCCCTTTCTCTTCTCTCTCTGCTCATCTTCTGCTCCACTCTGAGGGTGTGACTTCCTCCTCCCTCCTTCTCTCTGCAGCCTCCCGGCACTTATTGCCACTTACTTATTGTCCATTAGCCACTGTGGGCTCATTTCCTTCAATTGAAGGCCCCTGTTGGATCAGCATCTATTTGGGGACAGGTGCAAAGTTTTCTTTATTATTCTGTCTGCCCCAGCTTTCAGCATGGGGCCCTCAATATAGTGAAGACCCAGAAATTCTTTGAGTGATTCTTAAATATTTGCTGCTCACAGTGCCACCGTTAATATAATCTTGGATTATTACAGTGAAAGGTACCCTTGACAATCCTAAGAACCAACACATTGATTTTGTTTCAGTTTCCAAGAGAAAAATACAAACTCTGAGTTTAGTAACAAGACTTCACAGTTGAAAGTGAAGTAGTGGAAATTTGAATCTAGGTCTGTCTGATTTCAGAGTTCATGCTCTTGCCACCACTCCATGCTGCTGTCTCACCAGCAGCCCCTTATTTGTACATTTACCAACTAAAATACAATTTGCACTTAGTGAAGTTGAAAGTTCACTTTGGTAAGGTGCACATCTTTCTACCCAGGTCATGCCATGCATCTTCATGCATTCTTTCTCTCGGTTGCGTTTCTGGCATTTCCTTTGCCAATCAGTGCAGCACCAGTGAAATGCCAGGCTGGGAGGTCAGCAACAGGTTGTCTGCAGTTCACTAAAATACCAGCAATGAGAACACAAAATCCAAATGTTTATCTAACAGTATAAGACTGAGTGGGAAAATAAGCAACCTCATCTCTGCAAAGAGAACAGTGCGTGTTTTCAGAACTCTCCAAAGGGGAGCAGATTTTACCCTGAAATTTCTCTGATCAGGAAATAGAAGCAAATAGCCCAGAATCAGCAGGGGAACATCTCCTGTCTTCAATCAGCAATGACTTTGGTGTGGAGAGACGGTCTTCTTGGACTGGATTGGGAGTGGATAGAAAATAATTTCTGGACAATGTCAATGTTGAAAAAACAAGGTATTTGGACAGTGCCCAGAATCGTGTTATCCTCAGGCTACACACCAAAATCATGGGGAATCCTGGAGCTGGTGCTCAGTGACTCCTAAGAGCTCACAGCTGGGCAGTAACTCAGGTCAACTGACAGGGGAGAAGGAGGCACAAACTCCTACTCATCCCTCAGAACCCAGTGTAAGCCTCTCTTTCTCTGTGAAGCCCTCCTGATATCCCCAGGAGTAGGGTGAGTTACCCCAAGAGCACAGATGGCCTTCCCCTCTGGTACGCTTCACATTATATTGCATTTATCCACGATCAAGTCTCTCTCCTCCTAGGACCATGAACTTCCCAAGCAGGGGCTGATTCTTGCTCATCTATGCCTGCCCAGTGCCAGCTACTGTCTTTGGAACACTAGAGGAGTTAAGTAAATGTGTTAAGTAAATAAATGAAGTCCTGAGAGCTGTCATTTGAATTAACCGTGGTGTGTATTTTTATGGGCTGTAAAAAATGGGAAACATTTATGATATTAATCTTCCCTATATTTATCCAACTCTGCGTTGTTCATACAGCATGTTTACTCACATTAGCTCATTTCATCCTCCCATAAATCTTGTCTTGTAAGGAGGGACATCACTTTCCCTATTGTATAGATCATAAACCGAAGCTCAGAGAGTTCAAGTAATTTGTCCATGGTCATAGAGCTAGCAAATTACACATGGAAAAGGAGGCAGAGGGGTGTACCATGAAATACAGTGATTCCTTCCCTCCCTTCCTCCCTCCCTCCTTCCTTTCTTCTTTTCTTCCTCTCTTCCTTCTTTCCTTCCCCCTTCCTTTCTTTCTTCCTTTTGTCCTTCTTCCTCCCTTCCTTCCTTCTCTCCTTCTTTCTTTCCTTTTTTACTTCCTTCCATCCTCCATCTCTCCCTCTTTCCTTCCATCAACCCTATAGTTGAATCCTGGCTTGGTTTTCACTATCTGTGTGTGATTGAGAGTAGTCTTTTCCTCTCTGACCTCACTTTCCTTATCTGTGAAATGGGAATAATTATAATGCAGACCTCTATTGAAGGTCACGTAATTATAATAGATAATAGGTAACATGTTTCCTGGCACTTATTTTTTTAAATAAACTTTTAGAACAGTTTTAGATTTAGGTGAAAAACTGAAGATAGTACAGAGAATTCGCATAAGCCTCGCATCCATCTGGTGCTATTTTTAAGTACTTTAAATGTATTTTATTTACTTAAAGCTCTTAATAACCCTGTGAAGTATCAGCCTAATTTTATAGACAAAGACACTTAACTGGGAGATCAAGTGATGTTGTATCTTCTGCTGAATGGCGCTGGAGTGGCCGAGGCAGTCTGACTCCAGGTCCACGCCCCTAACCACTCTGCTCTCCAGCTCCCTGGGAGGCAAGAACACGGGCCTGTGACTTAGCCCTGGAGGGTGTGCCATTAGACCTAGGACCCCAGTCTTTTAAAATCAAGTCTAATCTCATCCTGTCACATCCACGGTCCTGCAGACAAAACTGGTAGGATTACCCCTTGCCCATCCTACCTCCCTTTTAGTTTGCAACATTTAAAGTTGCCTTGTATTTATTTAAAATTGACTCCTCCCAAATGAAAATTTTAGGAACAGTAGAACTCATCCCAACTGTGCAATAACATCTTGCTCCTAAAAAACATGAACCAAAAGAAAGAGCTTGGGAACAGAAAATACGTGGTAAATATAAATTTAAACTAATTTATATTTAAATATAGAGCTATAACTTAGCAAATTGAATAAGGATAGCTGGATAACAAAATAGGAAGAGTTAAATCCTGGCAAGGTAAGTGTGCTATACGGAGACAGAAGGGAGAGTGAAAGGAAATGGAAATACCTCAATCTAGTGGTAATGGGAGAAACAGTAGTTCCTAACATATTTCATAATAGAAACTATGAAACCATTAAGAAGTTGGAAGGTTTTTAAAAACTCCTCTAAGTCTCTATTTCAGACAATGTAGATGGACACCTTCTCACAATGCATCCAAATGCATAAAACATGATTACAAATGAAACTACATTGAAGCAGTCATCAAATTATTTAAAATAAGTTTGATTCTTTTAAATAATAGAATAAATGTGCTTCTTTATTACTGCTTTAAATAAACAAATCTAATGGTGAGTTTAATGATTACCATAATTTTAAAGTAGTGACAAGTATTAATGATATTTTGAAATATCTACAGCACATGTGATATGAAAATGTCTGTCAGGGGTACTGTTCATGATACTATGGTTTGTGGTCTACTTTCACAGCTGAAAGAAATGCTAAATTTCAGTTCGAGTTTAGCAAAATTGAAGATGTGTTTGCTTTCTCATTCAAGTTCAAAGATCATCTGAATTTTTTCTCTCTATGGATTTCCAAGGGTCCTTACTAGACTTTCATATTAAGAAATTCTCCTCTACTGCTAATATAATGCAGAATCTCATAATTTTTCATACTTGAAAAGGCATAAATACATGAATAGATGAAATTATTTTTTCCTCTATCCTTAAATGGTGGTAAAATGAATCACAATTATTTTCATTACATTCAACTGCCAGTGATTGATGTGTAGATAACAGTACTAGTTTAATGAGTCCTTATCTTGATACATTTAGATTATGAAAAGGAGAAAAGGCTGGGAGAAAATTTTGTTTTCAGTTTGAATTGCCTTAGGTAGGTATGAATATGGGAAGTAAAAGCCATGGCATTGACCCAGGCACAATGCATTCTTTCTGGTTCCTTAGTGCTCGTGTGCACTTACGTCCGTTAAATGGGAAATTCCCAAAGTGTTGTACTTAGTCCCTGCGTAATTCCTAACAACTTTAAACATGTCAACATAACAGAATATGAAAATAATACATCAATTAATGAGTTGCCTAAATGAAACAGTTGAACTTTGTCAAGTAGAGGAAGTCCTACATGCTCAAACAAGAGCCCGACTCTAACTGAAGTTGCAGCTTTAGAGATAAATAGAAGGAAAGGTAGGGCTGGGGAGAATAAGGTGGATGTTGGCAAAGTGACTTCTTTCCAGCATGAGAACTGTGGTAGACATTTAGATCGTTTTATAACTAGTATTCTCTGCAGGATGTGGGATAAAAAGAATATGACTGCCTGTCCAATGCATCTAGCCAGATGAAGTTTTCCATCCATACATTTTTGAGGTTCACTTGAACTTGACTCTGTCCTCACACTTTCATGGCCACTCCAGCTTTCCGTGATTATCAGCCAATGAGTCCAAAATGTATCATTTTCTTCCTTCTTGCAGATGGCCTGCAAACGTTGTTCACTCTTATATTCCATGTTGGGTTTGCTTTAACAGTCAAAGATAGACTATTTCTTCATAAAGCAGCCTCCTTGGGTGGTCATTTGGCCTCCAGGTTTCTATGTAATAATGTAAGATGAGAAATTGCTCACCACATGCTGAGTTATATGAGGAACATTAATGGGAAGGTTTCTGGGATAGAAAGAGATGGCCTCTTTTTTCCTTTGGGTTCCATAAATATTACACTGAAAACACTTTAATAAGTACAGGAGTCAGGCAATAAATGTCACAGTTTTGAATAAACAACTCCATTGCAATTCAGACAGCAAGTACAGCATAGTTCTTAGACAGAGGTTATCATTATCCAGGAATTTGTTTTCTAGTATTCATCTCCAACAAGAAGAACAAAAATACTGGACGCCAGTCTCTGTGTGTACTGTATTTAATAACAGGTTTCTGCCAAAGCAACAATCAATTGTCTATAGCCAATAAAATTCTAACATATATAATAGATTTCTGTATAGTTTGGTATGCTGTGAACATTTATAATTAGAGATTTCTATGTCTATCATACATAAATCTGCATAATGTAAATAATAAAGTTAGTTATCAATGAATCAAGGAATACTCAAATCTAGAATCTTGTACATTCATGAGAGATTAACAGAGACTTTCTGAAAATGAAGGCAGGAGTAAGAGACCCTGAATTCACAAGTACTTCACCAGACTCTTCTTTAGAGATACGTCAGTTGCCTGCACGTGTCACCTAGTGAGTGAGCATATTCTGTGTAGGCAGATGTAGGTTCATTTTTCGTGCTATAAATCCAGAAAATAAGGCAAGTAATGAGAAAGCAGACTCCTTTGAGAATAAACGAGGGAAAGCAGAAGAAATGGTGACTCCATAAGAAGATGAGACTATAAAATGCTACAGAAGTCCCTTCATATCCTGGCAAGAGTTTGGCCAATGTTGCAAGAGATTATATCGTCTGAGTTAGCAAACATAGTTTGTTGGAAACATTCACATTTAAATTAAAATCATGAATAAGTTACATCAATTTTCTATACTTTCGGTCTTTGATGGTATTTTTTTAGATGAGATTAACCTTTAATCTCTGGATAAAACAGATTACCCTTTTTAATGTGGGCGGGCCTCCTTCAATCAGTTGAAAGACTTAAGAAAAAAGACTGGCTTCTTCCCAGGGAAGAGGAAATTCTGCCAGACTGGCTTCAGACTCCAGCTGCGACATCAACTCTTCCCTGGGTTTCCACCCTACCTGACTACCCGGCAGGTTTTTGGGTTGCCAGCCTCCACAATCGCGTGAGCCCAATTCCCAGAAATAACCTGTTCTCTCTCTGTCTCTCTTTGTCTTTCCCTTTACACACACACACACACACACACACACACACACTATTAGTTTCTTTGGAGAACCCTGACCACTACAAGTTCTTAACAGAAATCTCCTTCAAAAGGATAGGGTATAAGTCCCCAACTCTAGAATGCCCTCATGCTGTGTGCCTTCGGTGGACTGGGCAAAAATAGAAGGTTCTAATTGGCCCTTTTTAATTTACGGGCCAAAATGGGAAGTGTCCCCAGCACAGGATGAGCCAGGTTAAGGCAGGGTCTATTCATTAGCGGAGGTCTCAGTGCAAACTGAGCCTATGTCCTCACACCAGCTTTTGCCCAGGAAGTAACTGTGTGTGGAAATGGAGGTGGGAGCCGTCTGGCCATACCACTTACTGCCCTTATTATCGCTGTTATCTATTTAGCACTGGTCATGCCACCCCAACCCCATCCCCAGTTCCCTGAAAACCTAGACTCCTGGCCCTAATTTTATCAGCATAATATTTGTGACTTCAGCATCTACAACAGATGACTCACCCAACACCTTGGCCTCTCCTTCCCTGACTTCCTCAGAGCCAACAACATACTATTTATTTTCTATCCCACTGCAGCCAAGTTTCCCCTTCGACCTTGTCATCACGAGTAACTGCTCCATTTCCAAAGTCTCAGTTTCAAATTCTACTCACTCCATATACGACCTCCTACCCTTCCAGATTACTTGCTGTCGTATCTCCCTGCCACAGTTCTTTGACCAGGAAGATCCACAAGTTCCCTGATTCATTGCTTTATTACCACCCACCCGTGCCTTCTTGTTTTGCCTGCCCCCGCTCCTTGCTCCATTTACCATCATTCGGTCCCTCATTGTGCTAACGCCGCAGCAAATGCCTCCAACCAGGTGGAGGGAAAATGCAAGTACCTTATTGGCCCCTTGAACATAGGTTCGTTCTCAAGGGACTAGGCCCTCATTATTTTGAAGGATAGTATGTTCTTAGGACAGGTGACGAGGTGGCGGGGACATTTGAAGTCTTTTAAGGAATTGGAAACAGATTTCTCAGCAAGTAAAATAAAGGTAATAAAGGTTTTTTGTTTTGTTTTGTTTTTTTAAAGTTTATCAGGTTGGAGGCTCCTTGTAAATGGCAAGAATTAACCTTGACTTTCTGAATCCCATCAGTTGAAGTAACTTCATGCAGCCACTGGCTCTGAAAACCTTTCCCTTGCTGTGAATGTACACAAATAATTTTTTTCTCATAACACTTGGGCAACTTTAGGTGCTTTCTGTTTCTTGTATCATGTTGAGTAAGGAAACCCATTATCACAGTTACATTTTCTGGTGGCTGACTGCCCAGTTCCAAAGTTTCTACTTGTACAAATTCCAGGGGCCAGTAGTTTGAATAATCTCTAAATAATCTGCTCATGTAGCCAAGACAATAGCCGCATATGACTAAATTAAAATTCATGGAAATGAAATAAAGTTAATGATTTAATTTCTTGGTCATACTGGCCACATTTCATGTTCTCAATAGCCACATATTGCTAGTGGCTACTGTACCGTACAGTGCAGAGGACATTTCCATCATCACAGAAAGTCCTGTTGCGCAGCATTGTCTTACATCAGGGGTGGCAAACTATGGCCCCAGGCCAAATCCGGCTCCTGCTTTGTTTTTGTGTGATCTGCAAGCTAGAATTTTTTTTTTACCTTTTAAAAAGATTATAAAGGAAAATAAAGAGGAATATGTGACAGAGATTGTATGTGGCCCACAAAGCCTAAAATATTTGCTATCTGGCCTTTTACAGAAAAAAGGTTGTCAACCTTGTCTTAGATAACAAAGCACTTAAATGGGTACGTTTGTATAATGCGTTTTGGAATGTAACTGCTTGTGGTCAAGAATCGTATTTTTCACTATGTTATGGTATGGAATTTAGTTCACAGCTTATGCCTATTGAGCATTAATTCAGTTAAATACATACTTATTGAAAATCTTTTTTTTTTAATTTCAAAATATTAAGGGAGTACAAATGTTTTAGGTTACATAGATTGCTTTTGTAATGCTTGAGTCCTGGCTGTAGATGTGCCCATCATCCAAATAGTGTTCATTGTACCCATTAGGTAGGTTTTTGCCCATCTCTTCCTCCCCCCTCCCCCCGATTGATTTCCACGGAGTTTTACTTCCCTCTGTGCATATGTGTGCTGCTTGGTTAGTTCCAGTTTAATAGTGAATAAGCCCGTCACAAGAAAGTTTTAAATAAATAACACATTTAAGGAATTCATGTTTTAGTGGCGTAGGAAGACCTGCAGAGCCCCAACCATAGTACTAATTGGACTATCAGTACTGCTAATAATGGTCTTGAACACAATGGTATGGAGAGGAGAAGAGGGAGTGATAAACTCCGACTAGGGCTGTGTGTGGCTGGGGAGTGGTAAAAACACATGGCACAGCTGAAGAAATGTCAAGTAGCTGAATGTGATTTAATCATAAGATAAAGGGTAAGCAATGTCCGCATGACACAAACAGGGGTGTGGGATGGTGTTTGATGAGAGATGCTGGTTTTCTATCACTAGGCAGTGAACCGGCAGACTGTCACAGGTCCTCAGAAGAAAGGCCTACTCTGTTGGGTGCCTGAAGTAGAAAATGCTGTGCCCATTTTCACACCTCTAGGTTTGGCTTCTGTACTGACCAGATGTGACCAAGGGCTTGGAAGCTGCAGGAATGGTGGACTCAGGAATATTATAGGAATGGGAAATTGACACAGCCCCCTCCCCTACAGTGATTTAGCTTGACAGCACTGTTAAGTTTCCATGCTGCTTTGGGCACAGCAAGCTTCGTTTGGTGGGAAGAGTGGATGAATGATAATGGTGGTCACAACCAAGAAATCCTTAAGTTACAACCATAGAAATGTACATTTTGCTTGAGACTGCAGAGAAACAACTGAAGGAGAATTTTTCCTTTTGCAAAAACTATTGTAGAGTTCACTGCTGAATTCCCAGGAAACCAAGTAGAGTGATAGAGTCAATGTAAGAATCATAATACTACACAACAGAGTGGTATTGGAGCAGATGAACTTGTGCTTCTCCCAACCCCATTTTCTGCAATTTTATGATCATGAACGTTTGACAAAGGACTTAGCTGAACCTCTGAAATTCCAGTATTTGGTTTCTGGAAACAAAGCAAGTAGCCTGTGAGCTTATATAATACGCATGGTTGATCCAAAACTTATGAGAGAATCTGGATCTTTCTCTTTGCCACATGATGACATTCATCGTTTTATCATTAGCTGCATTTGTTTAACTCTCTCATTTTATTTAAAACTCAAAATTCATTTTGATCAAGAGACCATCTTCTTTAGTCAATGGCTATATGAGCCAATATACAATAGGATGTTCCAAGTCTAGAACCTATTCAAAATTCATGGATATGAAGTTTCAACATGAACTCAAACTTTTTGGTGTCTGAGTTAATTAAATTTGGTGAAGAGTAATTTTCAGGTTTTAAAAAGGAATAAAAAAAAAAAAACCACACACAAGAGAAATCTTCCTTGGAGGTATACTTTAAAAATGTTTTGTGGATACTGCATACCTCTGAGGGGAAAAAAAAACCACACACAAAAATACTGATGTTTTAAGAGAAAGCCAATAAGAAACACATGGATTAAATTGCCCTCAAAGGAAAGAAAGCTCTAAAAATTTGGAAATGCCTGCCAATGTTTTAAAGACCCAAAAGTTTGGAAGAAGATGAATAAATCCAAAATACACCCTTAAAATGGATTTCTTTTTATCTAACCAGAGCTAATTATCAATGAGTTATCTCTTACTGTTTCTACTTCATGGATGAGGGAATTGAGAGAGTAGTTCCCCAAATCATGTCACATGGATATATAAAACTTATGTATTAGATGATGATGTCACTTGCTCCTGTTTCTGAGTGTGGGGAAGGGAAGCTGTGTCATGGCATGCTTGGAAGTCCTAGACATAGTGATCTGGCATCATGATGAACTTCTCCAATCCTTTAGACAACTATCCTAAAGACAGAGTCACAAGAAACACACCAGTTATCCATAAAATCTTTATTTGGGGCTATACACTCTCAAGGGTTTACATACTATACTCTTTATGTCTCAATGTAGTGGCATTGCATCATAAATGTATTTAATATATGTAAACTCAACTGTGAGTGCTGTCCAAATTTTAACATGAAAAGAGAAGAAAAAATAATGATAGCAGGTGATTCCAGTTGCCATTCTACTCAGTGAGCTTGGCTTGGGAGACAAATCTCTTCAGCCTCAGGTGATCTCAATTCCAGTAACTTTCTTAGTGCATCTTGCAGCACTGAAAGTAATTCTAGTGACTAAATATACAGACGTATGTGTTTACATAGAATGGCCCTCAGTACAAGCCACCTACTACCACGGCAGCTCAACTAAAGAAATGGTGATTTATTTTCCAGAGACAACTTTGATAGATTTACTGAGAAACTGTACATTGACTTGCAGCATGGTCCTTTTCTAAGAATTTTTCAAAAAAAAACTTGATATTATGCACATGTCTTTTCTTCTACCTCTGACTTTAGAATTTAGCCCCTGCATAAGATGCTGTCGTACATTTGTTAATATAGTCACTGCATTGGCACTTATTTCTAGGCCAGACATAAGTCTTTTGAAACCTAGCAGTCCCCCTCACCTTTGGCTTAGCTAAAAGTTCCCCTCCCTGTGGGGTTATCTGTGATATAGCCCACTTGTGCCTCATCCCACTGACAAAAAGCCCAACACACCTCACAGCTACTGACCACAAAAATACCTGATGGTCAACACCAGAGTCACGTAAATACATTCTCCCCTTCACAGGTGTTTTCTTTAAACTAGCCAATCCACAACCCCTAGGGAAAGCCTGAGCGCTAGCATCCACGGAGCTTAGCAAAGACGTAGTCCTACACTTCCTCTCCGCTTCTCACCCGCTGGTTGAGCTCCCTGCTACCTCTAGACTTCTCTTTGGCATCCATATTGGCACCCCTAACGTCTCTGGGATCTGTAAGTCATACATTTATTTTGTTTCACGCATTTTATTTTTACCTCTTCATAAACAATGCACTTGAACCTAACTCGACTCCATCAGGGCTCTGCTAGAGAGTAGGTATCTTGATTTATGGTCACTTTCGAGAGAGACCTCAAGACCAAATTAAAAATAAACCGTATCAATAAAAATCACAACAGAAGTAATTTCGCTATTACCCACCTGCAGAAGCCCAGGAACTGGATGATGCAGACAGGAAATTCAGAGGGGTAGAAAACCCCCTGTACCCATGGTATAGCATCATCAGCTACTGTTAATGTTTAATAGAAAGCATTAGAGAGGAGAAAAAATAGAGCTAGTGGCAAGATAAACTTGGGCAAGAGGCATGCTTTGTATAACCCTGAATTTCTATACCTGGAGGAAAGATTAAGAAAGAGATAGGAAAGAGAATTGTAATGGCAGGGAATAAATGAGAGAGAAAGACTGCACAGCAGACAGTGACAAATGGAGTGGGTTGGAAACAAGGGTAAGTGAACTTGCCACATAGGCTCAATGTGAAAGAATTCTCGTGTTGGGTATGAACTTGATTTTTAAGCATTTGGCTTGCAATCGCAGAGTATGGTTACTGTTTCTAATGGAAAATGGCAGACCCTAAATCTACTGAAGATCAGTTATGAAAGTGAGCAGTGGTTGATGTGAAAACACAGGATTTGGCATCAGATAAAAACAATTAAGAATGTCGCTTTAGTTGCAAAATGGCTGTAAAGTGCCTAGCTCATTAGATTGTCAAAAGGCTTAAATGAGATGTGACAGGTATCCTGTACAATGCCTGGTAAATGGAATGTAGAAAAACCTAGTCTTTACTTGAGGGTATTCAGAAATGCTCTAAATGTGGATGTCTTGTCAGATTTTTTATGACCTTGAAATAAAAATCCATCTTCCTGGATATAGAGAATAAGGCTGGATATAAAGGCTTTGGAGTCAAGTAGTCTTGAACTTGAATCACTTCTACATCTCCAACTGCTTGACATCCCTGAGGTGATAGCTCAGCTAACTTTTAGAGTTCTTGTGAGGATTTAATGAGGTAATAAATATATTGAAAAGACATAACACATGATGATCACTCAGAGAATCTTAGTTCCTTTCTCCTTCACTCTTTATTTTTGAAGTATGTCAAACAGCTTTAATATCATTTTTTTAAAAAAAAATTAGAATTACTTTTGCTTATAAGATGATTTGATTTGTATTTTTAAGGGAATGACTTCAAATATTTCTAATTAGCAATTTTTAAAAATTCATTTTTTAATTTATAGCAGAGTCTAACATCCGGCAATATGTTTTCAAATATCTGCTATCTTTTCCCTCATAGATTTAGTTTGATTACCTGATATTAGTGTGTTTGTATGTGTACATCTGTGTGTGCATGAATGCATATATATGTGTGTGTACATATGTGTACACATGTGTGTACTGCCGATTTGTAAAATTTTAGCCTTTCTAATGGATGTGTATGACATCTCATTGTGGGTTTTATTTGCATTTCCCTAATGACTAATAATGTTGATCATATTTTCATGTGCTCATTTGCTGTCCACATATATTCTTTGGTAGAGTTTCTGTTCAAATCTCCTGTCCAAATATTTATTGGATTATCTGTCTTATTGAGTTATGAGTTATTATAGATTCTAAATAAAAGTATTTTAATACAGGATATATATTTTACAGCCATATACATATATATATATATACATATGGCAATATACATATATATATATGGCTTGCCATTTTATTTTCTTAATAGTATCTATTAAAGACTAAAGTTTTAAATTTTGGTAAAGTATAATTCATTATTTTTTCTTTGCTGTTTCATGCTTTTTGTGTCCTATTTCAAAAAATCTTTGCCTATCCCAAGTTTTACAGTTTTTCTTCTGTGTTTTTCTTCTAGAAGTTTTATAGTTTTAGGTGTTTTATTTAGGTCTCTGATCCATTTTGAGGTATTGTGTGAGGTGAAGGTCAATATTATCATTTTTTAAAACATGGAGGGACCATAATTCCAATGCAATTTGTTGAAAAGAATATCTTTTTCCATGGCATTATTTTGGCACATTTGTCAAACATCAATTGCCAATATATATGTAGCTCTGTTTCCAGATGTTCTGTTTCATTGATCTATATATCATGCCAATGTCAGGCTGTCTTGGTTACTATAGCTTTAGAGTAGGTATTGAAATCAGCATGAGTCCTCCAACTTTGTTCTCCATTTTCAAAATTGGTTTGTCTATTCTAGATCACTTGGGTTTCTATATGAATTTTAGCATCAGCCAATTTTTATAAATAAATCAGTTGGGATTTTGCTTGGGAATGCATTAAATTTATAGATGTAATTATAGATAATAGACATTAAAAAATATCAAATCTCTGGTCATGAAAATCCTATAGCTTTCCATTGGTTAAGTGATCTTTAATTTGTTTCCGCAATGTCCTGCAGTTTTCAGTGAATGGGAAGGAGTTGCACATTTTTTGTTAAATGTATTTTTATATTTTTCATGTTTGATGCTAGCATAAATGGTATTTTTAAAATTTCACATTCTATATTCACTTGTTATTTGGTCTGTTCAGATTTTTTATTTCTTCATGATTCAGTTGTGGTAGGTTATATGTTTCTAGGAATTTATCCATTTCTTCTAGGCTATTCAATTTGTTGATGTATAATTGCTCATAGTAGTTTCTTATCCTGTGTTTTTCTGTGGTATCAGTTGTAATGTCTCGTTTCTGATTTTATTTATTTGTGCCTTCTCTCTCTTTTTTCTTAGTCTACCTAAGGATTTGTTAATTTTGTTTAGCTTTTCAGAAAAGTAATTCTTAAGTTTTGTTGATCTGTTTTTTTCATTTTTCTAGTCTCTATTTATTGATTTCTGTTCTGATCTGTATTTCCTTCCTCTGCTAACTTGGAGATTAGCTCATTCTTCTTTTTCTAGTTTCTTGACGAGTAACATTAGGTAGTTTGAGATCTTTTTTCTTTTTTGATGTAGGCATTTAATACTATAAACTTTCCTCTTAGAACTGCTTTTGCTGCATTCTATATGTCTTGGTATGTTTCCATTTTCATTTATCTCAAGGCATTTTAAAATTTCCCTTTTAATTTCTTTTACTCAATATTTGTTCAGGTGCATATTGATTAATTTCCACATATTTGTGACTTTTCCATGCTTCCTCCTATTATGGATTTCTGGTTTCATACCATTGAGATTAAAAAAGATATATGATTTCAGTCTTCTTAAATTTGTTAAAATTAGTTCTTCTTAAATTTGTTAAGATTTGGAAAATGGTCCACATACAATTGAGAAGAATATGTGTTCTGCTGTTAGATGGAATGTTCTGTATAAGACTGTTAGGTCCATTTGGTTTAAAGTGTAGTTTGAGTCCAATGTCTCTTTATCGGTTTCCTGTTTTTATGATCTGTCTATTGTTGAAAGTGGATATTGAAATCCTCTACTATTATTGTGTTCAGTCTATGTCTTTCTTCAGATTTCTTAATGTTTGCTTTATATGTTTAGGTGCTCTGATGTTGGGTGTATATATGTTTACAATTGTTATGTCCTCTTAATGAGTTGACCCCTTTATCACTATATAATGAGCTTCCTTATCTCTTTTTACAGTTTTTGACTTAAGTTCTATTATGTTGATGTAAGCATAGTTACCTCTGTTCTCTTTTGGTTTCCATTTGCACGAAATGTCTTTTCCAATCCTTTACTCTCAGTGTATGAGTGTCCTTTAAGGTGAAGTGAGTCTCTTATAGTTGGGTCTTATTTTTTTATGCATTTAGCCACTCTACGCCTTTTGATTGGAGAATTTAATCCATTTACATTTACCATAATTACTGATATTTAAGGACCTCCTAGTGCCATTTTGTTAATTGTTTTCTGGTTGTTTTGTAGAATCTTTATTCCTTTCTTCCTCTCTTGCTTTCTTCGTGTGTTTGTGTGTGTGTGTGTGCATGTCTCTGTGTGTGTGTGTGTGTGTGTGTGTG
>CM052443.1:74989178-75006158 GCA_028533085.1 Varecia variegata
GGAATTGAATGTTGTGATCTAAGTCTTTGGTCACTGAAGCCATATCAGCACGTGGGGTGCCCCAAGTGCAATAATACTGTGACTGTTGCAGACTCCTGGTGGCACCACGTTGGTGTACTTAGGTAGATACAGGAAAATTCCCTGGATTACTAGGCCAAGTTTCTAACTGTCTTCCGTCACTCTTTGTTATGGGCTGCTGGACTTGTGGAAAGAGTTTCATAGGTACTTCCTCATTGCTGCCAGTGCCAGGTCACACCTGAAGCCAGCCCAGTCTGACCCAAAGCCCATGGTGACTGTTGCCTGGCTACCTCTGATGTTTATTTAAAGTCCCAGGGCTCTTTAGTGAGCAAGTGGTGAATCCTGCCAGGACTAAGTCCTTCCCTTCAGGGCACCATGTTTCCTTCTGGGCCAGGGTAAGTCCAGAAATGCTGTCCAGGAACTAAGGCCTGGACTCAGGGGCCTCAGGAGTCTGCTTGGTACTTTATTTTACTGTGACTGAGCTAGTACCCAAGTTGTAAAACAAAGCCCTTGGAAGTTTTCCCTTTTCTTTCTCAAGTGTAAGAAAACTCCCTAAGCTGCGATGTCTGTAGTTGGTGTAGGAGTGATGTAGGCAGTGGCTTGGCTGCCCTTAGTGTTGTCTCACTGGGTCATGTACACCCCAAGTCTACTGGCTCCAAGCCAACACAGCTGCAGGAATTTCCCAAGGGCTGCAGCTTTTGTGACCCAACTGCCTTAGGTATTTACTCGAGGACCCAGGCTGGTTTTTGTCTACTGGTGGTGGGGCTAGCCAGAACTCAGGTTTCAGAGCAGAGGTTTTTTCTATGGCCGGGCTGATCTATATGCTCCCTCTGTGGGCACTGGCAGAATTCTGCTCTGTGCCATGTTCCCCTGTGCCGGGGCAGCCCTGAATTTCAATGAAAAGCCCCACATTTACTTCACTCTCCCTCCCTCCTGCACACAGCATGCTGGCACCCCTCCTGGATAGGGTAGGTTTGGCATGGGCAATGCAAGATTGTCTTTTTTCGGTCTCTTCAGTTCCTCTTTCCTTGATATAATGTTAAAACCAGGTAGTATGATTGCTCACCTGCTTTTTTGTTCTTTTGAAAGTGCATGCTTGCATGGATAGTTGTTGAGTTTTGTGTTCACAAGGAGGGATGATCAACCATCTTGCTCTACCCCCTCCAATTACAATTATTAATACCTGTCTTTATATTTAAATGGGCTTAATGTAGACAATATATGGAAGCCTTCTTAAAGGCTTGGTGCCACCAGATGGAAATGTGGAGTTACGCAAAGGAAAGAAGTATTCAGGAAATAGTAAATACATAAGTGAATATAAAGGAAAATCTTTCATTAATTCCCTGAAAATATAAATAACTACTTGAAGCAATAATAACAAAATAATAATGTATTGTGAGTTGTATATCATATATACAATCTTCCTTTAATAAAGACTTCCTTTAATATTTTTTGTAGTGCTGGTCTTCTGTTGGTGATTTATTTCAGCTTGTTAATATCAGAAAAAAAAATCTTTATCTTTGATTCAGAAGATTTTCCAGGTTGACAGTTATTTTTAAAGAGTTCATTGTATTCTCTTCTGACTTGAGTTGCTTCTAACATGAGGTTTCCTTTCAGTCTTGTCTTTCCCTGGCTGTATCTCTTTATCACTTATTTTAAAAATTTTGGTTATGATATGCCTTGCTGAGGATGTCTTTGTTTCTTCCGCTTTGAGTTTGTTGACTGTTTTGGATCTGTGTGCTTATGGTTTTCTTCAAATTTTTAAAATATTCTGTCATTTTTTTTAGTATTTTTTCTTGCCCACCCCAACCTTCTTTGAAGGCTCTAATCACACATATATTAGATTGTGTGACGTTGCCCACGGGGTCGTTGATGTTCTGTTTATCATTTAGGTCTATCTAATCTTTATTCCATTGTGGATAGTTTCTATTGCTATGTCTTCTGATTTGCCAACCTTTTCTTCTATAGTGCCTAACAGGATATTAATTTTTCAATTCCTATGTTGTGTTTTTATCTCTAAAAATTAGTTGGGGCTTTCATGTGTTTCATTTCTGTTTTAACTCTCTTGTCTGCTAAGTTCTATAATTTATGTCATTTCTGCGTCTATTTTTTTTTATTTCAGCTTATTATGGGGGTACAAAAGTTCTGGTTGTATTTCTATTGTTTTTTTTTCTGGTTGTTTGTCATATTTCTCTGCTTTTTTGCATGATTGGTAATTGTTTATCTTTATTAAAAAAGTATGCATTTTACATTATGTGATGCTGGGTTCTTTTGCATTTTTAAAAGTGTTTTTGGATTTTGTTTTGGAATCTAGTTATTTGGAATCAGTTTAATCCTTTTGAAATTTACTTTTTGACTTTGTCAAAGCAGGTTCAGAAAAACCTTTAGTCTAGTGTAAATTTGGCGCCACTGCTAAGGATTCACCTGGTTAAGTCCTTACTAGTAAATACTCACCTGCTGAGGACCTTACCTGATGCCTTGTGTGTTAGGAAGTGTTTCCATTCAGAATAGTAGGAATCAGAACTAGATCATTGGTTCTTAAGAGCTCCAGAAATTTCTACCTCCTCTTTTCTAGGGTACTTCTGCAGTATTCTGACTGAAAAAAAAAAGTATAATATAATCATGGACAAAGAGCAAACAAAATCAAATTGAGGAATAATCTATAAAATAATTTTCCTGCACTCTTTAAAATGTAAAGGTCATGAAAGAAGAACTGAGGAAATTTTTCAGATTTATAAAAACTAAAGATACATGACAACTAAATGTAATGAATGATCCTGGATTCTTGGATTAGATTTTGGACTGGGGTTAAAAAAAAAAAAAAACAACAACTTTAAAGGACATTATTGGAATAATTGCAAAATTTGAATATGAACTATGGATTAGATAATAGTAGCATAACAATGTCAGGTTTCCTGATTTTGATGGTTGTGCTGTGGTTGTTCTTAGGAAATACATTCTGAAGTATTTAGGGGTATGATGTGTGCAACTTACTTTCAAATGGTTTAAGAAATTACACACACACAAGCAAACAAATGATAAGGCAAACTGAGCAAAATGTAAATAATTGTTGAATTTGGGGAAAGGGTATACACAAATTCTTTATATCATCCTTGCAACTTCTCTGAAAGGTTGAAATTGCATGAAGAAAAAAATTACCAAAAATGAATAGGCTCAAACACACAGGATTGAGTTTCTTTTGACTGCTAGGTATACTTTGGTTAGCCTCTTGGGAGAGTTGATGGGTTCAGTGTAAATATAGGGAAAGTAAAATGATTTATATTTCTCTCCTGATAGCTCCCCCTTTCCAAATCAGATTTGACCCACCGTCCAGCAGCTCTCTGATGCTAGGACTGATGTGTTGGTGGGTTATCTTTGTCAAAAGAAAGTTTGATGCGTGCTTACATGCCACTCCCTGTTACCTCCAGCATGAAACTGACACGGAAACAGAAGAAGCATAAGAAATAGCAACACTTTCTTCCTAGAGTCATTCATCATGAGCTTTAGTAGCAAAATAGTCCCAAACTCTTAGTGCAGCCTTATGAAACTGGAGCTGGCTTCTTGCTAAATTCCATTATTAGTCACAGTTCTGTGGTCACGGTGCTTTTTGGGTTTTTGTTTTGTTTTGTTTTGTTTTTTGTTTAATAAAAAGTTTCTTGTGACTGTAACAATTTATTCTGGGTGGAGGCAGCCGAGTGTGGAGCCAGGGAAGAAGAGTGAAACAATTGCTTATCATCTCCATCACAGGCCACCACAGACAGCACTAGAGGGGAAGAAATCTCTCAGAAAGAGGTGGGATTTGTCAAATTCAGTCAAGCAGGAACAATGTGAGCAATGTTCCGGGTGAATGAAAACTTTTCAGAGAGGCTGGAGGGTTTTCGGGGTGGTGGCAAAATGGAATGTATAAAACCCACCCTGAGTTGCTTTCAGTTTCATTCACCTGGTCCAGGTTGTGGATGGCCCCATAGCCCCCCTTGTACTTGCTTGTTAACAGAGAAGAATGCATCTGATCTCAGTGTTGTCCAGGTGATTAATGGGGATGCTGTTGCTGGGATAAATGCTGCTTCCTTCCATGCATCCTTGGCATCAAGTAGCAGAAGCTGTTACCAGGGAGCATTATCTTACAATCAGAAGATGAAACCAGGGTGAATCAACGTGAACGTGAGAGACGAACGATAATGTTTCACAGGGCGCGAAGCTGAGCTGTAAGAGAGATGCTGGAAGAGCCTGTGTTTGGATTTTTTGATCAGCTTAAATATGGCCTGGGTCAGAAGCATGGGCTGTTACTATGCAGAGATTATTCCATAAAAATTATCCTCCCTAACATATCAACATTTCCTCTGGAAATACTCCTAGTTCCAGATAAGCTGAAGAGTAGAATAATTATTCATTGGCCCCAAATGAAATTACTCTCTTATGTGAGACCCTCATGCTCCAATTTTCATTTTGGGGACTCTTGTCTCTCATTCCCTCCCACCATAATCTTGTATAAGCCTCAACCTGAGATTTTGGATTGAGTCCTGTAAGGGTGAGGGCTTAAAGGGAATTGGTCAGGGACTGACCTAGATGATTTAGCATAATTTAACTAGTGTCTTATCAGTCTAAAAACTTTCCACAGTTATTATTACCCCTACTTGAGAGATGAGGAATCTGAGGTAGATACCAAAAGACAAACAATTTTCCCCAAAGCAAACAGGTAATACATGGAGGAAGTAGGATTCAATCACAGCTCTGCAAGACTCCAAAGGTCACCTTTGGCACCAGGCTGTGGAGATACAAATCTCCCATCCTTCCTCTACCCTTCCCACAAAGTTGCTCCTTAAATCCTACTTCTTCTTTATTCAAAATATAAATCTTGAGTACTCTACAGGCCAGGCACTGGGCCAGGTGTTGGGGATACAAGCCAATGAGACTAATATGATTGCTGCTTTCACAAAACTCACAAGGTGGTGAAGGACATCAGAATAATTAAACACAAAAATATAATTACAGAGTTGGATAAATTTCTTGAAAACAATGTATGGTGATATGATAGAAGATACATGTGTAGGGAGGTGGTCTTTTTTGTAATTTGGTTAGGGACAGGTGATGCTTAGATCTGAGACCATGAGGAGGAACAGATGACCAGCAGGAAGCCATGAAAACATTGAGCATTTCAGGCAAAAGGATCAGCAAGGACAAAGGACCTGAAGCAAGGAAGAAATGATCCGTTTTCAGAACCGAGAGGAGGTCAGGTTGGGAGAGTGGGAAGGAAACGGATGAGATGCACTTGGAGTGTGAGGCCGAAGTGAGATCATGCAGGTCCTCAGGGGTGTGATTGTGCTCTAAGGACATGAGGCAGGAGCTGGCGATCATGTCAATCCCCCTGTCTAAAAAGCTCCAGTGGGTTCCAAGATCCAGCTCTTTGTTGCTTGTGCATCCTCAGTGTTGCCTTGAGTTGGTTTTGACTTTTGACTGTGGCTCCTCTTGCTGACCTAAAGGATAAATGACAGTACTATCAGCTAAGCAGGGAGATCCTAGATCACCATCCCTGCTACTTCCCAAGCAATGTCTATTGCCATAACAATTATATCCTTCAACTCTTCTAGGAACTTCTGATTTGATTTCAGTTATTGTTGAGTCTATTACAGCAAGACAGGATGAGGAGGATAAGCTGGAGAGCATTTCAGCAGGTTTTTGCCTTCAATCCCTCCCTTTACTTCAGGTTTTGCAAATTTAATCGATTAATCATGTTAAGGTTTTTCCTATGGACCATGAAGTTTTAGCCCTCCGTGTATTTTGCACATGTGCTTTGTTTTTCTGCAGTGCTACTTTCTATACATTGCCTATCTGAAACCAAGTCTTGAAACCAAGACTTGAAACCAAGTCTCTTAACTTTTCTGTGAAGACTCACTTTATCTGAGAAAGAATTATTTTTTCTGCTAATTCTGTTCCTTTTATGTACTTCTTTTACTTCTCTTTACACATTTTAATTATTTACACACATGGTTCATGTCCTCTATGAATGTATGAACTCACTGGGGATATTAACCTAGTTCATTCGTCTCCGCATCTGCAGCACTTAGCTCAGTGCCTAGATGAAAGTAGATTTTCAATAAATGCTAAGTGAAATAAATGCTTGGTTGAAGTTCCTGCTCTGCTATTCATTCTGAAAGGACTGCCTTGCTAATAAACTACCTAATAGAAAAAGATAAACTATCAAACAGAAAGTAAGAGGAATAAACTCACAGCACATATTTGCCCCTTTGAAGAGAAAACTCATGACATAACTGTCCTTTTGTTTGATAAACCACTTGGGATTCAACTCATTATCTTTCAGATTATGAGATTTTATTTGAGAGTTTCATTTTCACAGCCTTGAACAGCCCTTAAGTGGACAGCAGGGATACGAGCCCAGCACCAGCTCTTGCCAGAACCAGATTCCAAGGACTCTGATAAAGCCGGCCTCACAGAGAAAAGAAAAAAAAGGGGAGTGGGGTGGGGGCAGGGAAGCCAGCCACTCCTGTTATCAGTCTGCAGCAAGGAGGAAAAAAAAATGTTTACCCTTTAAAAACACCAAGCTGCTTTTCCTTAGTGGCCCCGGCACCATTCTTCTCTTTCTTCCATGTGCCCTGCCTCATTCCCTTCTCTCTCTTCCCCTCTCTCACTCTCTCTCTCTTTCCCTTCTCTCTCCCTCCCTCTCTGTCTCTCTCTTTCTCTGAAAAAAGCAAAATAAACTTTTCACTTCATTATATCCTAGTCTTTGTGTTGAGAAATCTTTCCTAAGCCTGTGTACAAATTCACACACTGACAAATTCAGAACTGTAATGTGTGGTCTAAGGCAAGCCATTTACCTTCTCAGGGACATTAATTAATTATGTAATTTATAATGCTATATTTTAGTGCATTAGATACTTTATAATACTAACGGATATTGAGTACCTACCTTGATTGATTACTTACTCATGTAGGCATTTCTCTGATAATGATTGTTTCACATGTATTATCTCAATTGACCCATATGTCAACCCCAGGAGGTAGCTTTAGATATCATCCTCATTTGACAGGTAAGGAAACAGATCCAGGGATGAAAAATGACTTGTGCAAAGTGACACAAGCTAGTAGAGATCAGAACAGATTCAAACTGAGTCTGCTGTACTCCAAGGCCCAGGCTCTCAAGTGTTCTGCTGAATTGTTTCCAACTCTCTGGATTAGCCGATAAAGGTGACCCTGAAGAGGGCATCTCTTCTCCCTTTTCTTTCCGATTTGGGTAATGCTTAAGCCACTATAGGTGGCTTTTTTTAAAAAAATTAATTTGTTTTTTAAATTGACATATAAAATTGTATGTATCACATATGACATAATATTTTTAAGTATATATACTTTGTGAAATGGTTAAATCTAGTTAATAAATGCATTACTTCATATAGTTATCATTTTCATGGTGAGAATGCTTAACATCTGCTCTCTTAGCATTTTTCAAGAATATGCTATACTATCGTTAACTATGTCCATCTTGCTGTACAAGCAAGCGATCTCTTAAACTTAGTCCTCCTATCCAATTATAAATATATAGCCTTGGACCCACATTCCCCCTACTCCCTCTTCCCCTTAATCACCCCAGCCTCTGGCAACCACCATTCTACTCTCTGCTTCTATGAAATCAACATTTTTAGGTTCCACATGAGTAAGATCATGCAGTATTTGTTTTTCCGGGCCTGGCTTATTTAACTTAACATAATGTCCTTCAGATTCATCCATGTTATCACAAGTGGCAAGATTTTATTCTTTTTTGTGTATGAATTGTATTTCATTGTGTGTATATATCACATGTTCATTATGTGTCTGTTGATGGACACTTTGGTTGCTTCCATATCTGGCTATTGTGAATAGTGCTGCATTAAACATGGGCTTGTTGATCTCTTCAATAAACTGATTTCATTCCCTTTGGATATATACCCAGTAGTGGGATTACTGGGTCATATGGTAGTTCTATTTTTAATTTTTTTGAGGACTCTCTATACCATTTTCCATAATGGCTGCACAAATTGACATCCCCACAAATAGAATGCAAGGGTTCCTTTTTCTCCATATCCTCACAAAAACTTACTTTTTATCTTCTTGATAATAGCTATTCTAATAGGTGTGAGGTGATATCTCATTGAGGTTTTGATTTGCATTTCTCTGATTAGTGATGTTGAGCATTTTTAATATACTTATGAGCCATTTGTATGTCTTATTTTGAGAAATGTCTATTCACGTCCTTTGCCCATTTTTTAATTGGGTTATTTGTTTTCTTGCTATTGAGTTGTTTGAGTTCCTTACATATTTTGAATATTAACCCCTCATCAGATGTATGGTGTGCAAATCTTGTCTCCTACCCTGAAAGTTGTCTCTTCCCTCTGTTGATTGTTTCCTTTGCTGTGCAGAACTTTCAACTTTAATCCCATTTGTCTATTTTTGCTTTTGCTGCCTGTATTATTGAGGTCCTATCCAGAAAATCATTGCCCAGACCAATGTCATGAAGATGTTTCCCTGTGTTTTCTTCTGGTAGGTTCACAGTTTTGGGTTTTACATTCAAGTCTCTAATCCATTTTGAGTTGATTTTTGTATATAGTGAAAGATAAGGATCTACTCTAATTTCATGCTTCCAGATGTTGTAAAGTGATTTTTTTTTGTTTGTTTGCTTGTTTTTTGTTTGTTTACTGTGAATGGTTGAGGAAGTGGTATCTCTCCCAGGCTGAGGTGAGGCTCAAATTTATGAGTTTTTAACAGGATGTTCTGAAAATCAGTTGTAAAGTGAACTTTTAGGGAAGGGTGCATTCTACTACCAGGACTGCTTCATCTGCTAAGACAGATAATCAGGAAAGACTGGCATAGCATAGGAAATGGAGCTGGTTAAGAACCCAAAGAATTGGTGTGGGAGGGCAGTGGGGGGTTAGTGATAGGAGGTCGCTGGATTGAAGATACAGGGTAGAGGGGGTACAGCAAAATGTAACCAATTTTATATCCAAAGGGTCTGAAACAAAAATAATTCAACATTGAAACATGATTATATTTAACTAGTGGAGATTTAACGTGCCTCTGCAACTTAATCCTGGGGAACAAACATGGCTCAAATTACAAATCTCCCCGAAATGACTGTGGCAGCCTGACTGTGACAAGTCTCCCAGGTGGGAGGAATCTTATAACCAGAATCCTGCCAAGCCGGGTACACCTGGCCTGCATTATGGCTATGGGTATGTCTTGGTGGGTTCTGCCTATGTCAGCCACCTTAGGGAGGATGAACATCTTGGAGCAGGGAGGAGGAACCCTGGTGTCACACAGATGAATCTCAGTAACACATTGATGGCATGGGTTTCTGTGGCTCATAGACTAGGGCTGAATGGCAACTGAGCTATGTGTGGTGGAGAACTATAAAAGCACGTGTGAACCAATGTACAGGCTAGTGTCTTCTAATTCCTGGCCTACACAAAATGACCAGCACTGTCATGAGGGTCAGATCCCAAACCAAAGGTCCAGTGAGGAGAGCTGACTGATCCTGGATGGTCTTGCTGTCCACTCCCTCCATTTTCACTCCCCAGGCAGCCAAAGGCCATTCCCAGTGTTCTTCCTCATTTGATTCTCCGAGGGCTGCTGCTGATGCTGAGGGTGATAGTCAGAAAAGTCACCCCCTCCCTCTCCATACTTCACAGTTTACCAAAGACACCCATGCATGCTCTTGCCCAGCAATCCTGAGGGGTAAGTATCGTTACTATCCCCATTTTATACATGAAGAAACTGAAGCTCAGAGAAACAAAATGATTTGCCCAAAGGTCACAGGCTAAACCCTTCATTGTTAGGAAAGAATCCAAATCTTTTAACTCCAATATTTGGCTTTACTTCCCTCTCTCTCTCCCTCCTTTCTTCTCTGTCAATATTGACTTTTAGAGTCACTTCCCAAACAAAGTCTGTGTCATACGCCTTTGTAGAATTGAGCCAGCCATGCTTCTATCAGGAAGTATTAGCTGTATCTCAATAAATTTTGCATGAAATTCAGTATGTGAGAGCTCTAAGTTTGTAACTGCTGTTAATTTCTCCCAAAGAGAACACTTTTGTTAAGGTGACCATAAAATTTATTATCCAAATTGCGACCATAAAATTTATTGTCCATTTGAAATTAAAATGAGCAATAAAAATGATAAAATTATACAATTTTGAAATATTTACTTATTGAGTACTGAATGTTAAAGTTCTATTAAAAATAATTTTCATATACAAAATTCCTTCTAAAATAATACATATCAGTTAATGTAAACTAAAAAATTTTTTAAAAGTATGTGTTGATTATAGAAACACTAAAAATGACATAGGCAAAATAATTATTCTTGTTATTAATCAGGTACTTTAATCAGCCTTTTTAGCCAAATGTGTTTCTTATGCCATGTCACTGATATTTTCCCTAAAAAATATATTTTTAATATGACCAAATTATTATTTTTAAGTAGCTTGAATTTGTCTTCAAAGTAGCGTTTTATAGTTATTAACTTTGGCATTTTGATACTTTCATTGACTATTCTGTAGAACATAATATTTTTAATAGAAAAAATATTTTCTCTACAGAAAAGCTCAGAGCTAATTTTACCAAATAAAAATATTTTGGGTCATAATTTTTTTTTTACTGAAAGGAATAAATATTCCAGTCTAAGTATTTTCATAAATATTGTTATATTGCTTCTATTCGGGGCATCTTTCATTTTCTCCTATGGTTGTCCAGTTGTTCCAGCATAATCTGTTGAAAAGACTATCCTTTCTTCATTGAATTGCCTTTGTACCTTTGTCAAAAATCAATTGAGTATGTTTGTATTGATTTATTCCTGGATTCTCTATTGTGTTCTATTGATCTATAGGTCCATTCCTCTGCCAATACCTTATTGTATTGATTATTATAGCTATAAATTCAATTTTAACACCAGATATAATGATGCCTACCAATTTAAACTTCTTTTTCAGAATTGTTTTTCTCCTTTTCCTTTCCATATAAATATTAGAATAAGCCTGTCTATGTTTACAACAAATTTTTCTGGGAACTACAACTTCTATTTATTTTGAAATAGCTTTATCAAGACATAATACACATACCATACAATTCACTCATTCAGAGTGCACAATTGGATAGCTTTTAATATTTCCACAGAATTTTACAGTTATCACTGTAATCAGTTTTAGCACATTTTTATCAACCCACAGAGAAATTCCATTCCTGTTAATTATCACCCCCCAATCTCCTCATCCCCCAGCCTTAGGCAACCACTTGTCTAGCATTGTCTCTATAAGTTTGCCTATTCTGCATATTTCATACAAAGGAAGTCTTACAATATATGGTCCTTTGTGACTGAGCTTTTCATTTAGCATATGTTTTCAAGGTTCATACATGTTGTAGCTTACATCAATGCTCATTTCTTTTTGTTGCCAAATATTTCATTGTGTGAAAATGCCAACTTTTATTTATCTATTCATCAGTTGATGGACATTTGGGTAGTCACACTTTTTGACTATTATGAATAATGCTGCTATGAACATTCATGACAAATGGCGTGAACATATGTTTTTATTTGTGTTGGGTTTATAGGTAGGAGCAGAATTGCTGCATCATGTAGTACTTTAATGTTTATTTGAAGAACTGTCAGCCTATTTCCAACAGCGACTGTACCATTTTACATTCCCACTAGCAATGTATGGTGTTTCAATTTCTCCTCATCCTTCCTAACCCTATTATCTTTCTTTTTTATTATAGCTATGTTAATGGGTTTGAAACCGTGTATTATCATGGTTTTCATATGCATTTCCTTGAAGGCTAATGATGTTGAGCATCTTTTCCTGGTGCTTACTGGCCATTTTTATACCTTCTTTGGAAAAATGTCTATTTAGATCCTTTTGATTCTTTGTCCATTTTAAGATTGGATTATATGTCTTTTTTATTATTGAGTTGTAATACTTCTTTGTATTCAACAACCAGATGTATGGTTTGAAAACTTTTCTCCCATTGTGCACTGTATTTTCACTTTCTTGAAAACGTCCTTTGAAGCCCAAAAGTTCTTAATTTTGATGATATCTAGTGTATCTATTTTTGTTATTGTTATTGCTTTAGCTTTTGGTGTCATATCTAGGAAGCTATTTTCTAATCCAAGATCATGAAGAACAAAGTTGGAGGACTCACACTTACTGATTTCAAAACTTAGTATAAAGCTATCATAATCACAACATTGTGGTACTAACATAAAGATAGGCTTTAGATCAATGGAATAGAACTCACAGTCCAGAAATAAATTCATACATAGATGACCAATTAATTTTTGAGAAGGACATAAAGAACATTCACTGGGATAAAGAATAGTCTTTTCAACAAAGGTGCTGGGGAAAATGGGTATCTATAAAGAAATTGGACCATTACCTAATATCCATATAAAAAATCAATGCAAAATAGATAAAAAACGTAAATGTAAGAAATAAAACTATAAAACTTAAAAGAAAAAATAGGAGTAAATCTTGACATTGGATTTGGCAATGGATTCTTATATATGACACCAAAAGCATAAGTAACAAAAGAAAAAATAGATAAATTGAAATTCATCAAAATTAAGAGCATTTGTACAGCAAAGTACACTATCAAGGAAGTAAAATGAATTAAAAAATGGGAGAAAATATTTGCAAATTATGTATTTGATAGGAGACTAGTATTCAAAATATACAAAAAAATCCTATAACTCAACAAAAAGACAAATGAGCCAATTAAAAAAAGGACAAAGTACTTGAATAGATATTTCTCCAATGAAGATATACAAATGGCTAATAAGCCCAGGAAAAGATGCTCTACATCATTAGTCGTTAGTGAAATGCAAATTGAAAGTACAAGGAGATAGCACACACTAGGATGTCTAGAATAAAAAAAGAGAAAATAAGCAAAAAAGAGAAACAACTTAAATGTCTATTAGCTGAAGAATAGGTAAGCACAATGTGGCATATTCACCTAATGGAATATTATTCAGCCATAGAAAGGATGTTTTGATACATGCTACAGCATGGGTGAACATGGAAAACATTATGCTAAGTGAAGAAGCCACACCAAAGGTCAAATATTGTGTGGTTCCATTTATATGAATTATCCTGCTTAGGTAAATCCATAGAGACAGGAAGCAGATTGGGGTTTGCCAGTCCTGGAGGAAGGGGAAAGTGGAGTAACTACTTAATGGGTGTGGGGTTTCCTTTTAGGTTGATGAAAATGTTTTAGAACTAAATGAAGTGATGATTGTACAACACTGTGAATATACCAAATGGCAGAGAAGGGTATGTTTTGTAGTGGTTAAATTTATATAATGTAAATTTTGCCTCTAGAAAAGAAATGAAATCTAATTTCTTGTTGCCTGTATTGTCCTCAGCACCTTGCACAGTGCCTGGAAGATAATTTTTCTAGAAAAGAAAAATTAAAGATCCTGAATGAATAGTAAGTCAAACGAGTCTCTAAGACAATTGGCACAAGCCAAGAACACTAGTTCAGAGGGTAACCCTAACTCCTGCAGATTAGGGTTTAAGACTATTGAGGTTTTAAAACAAAGTCGAGAGATATATTAGCCGCATACTCTGTCACTAAATTTCTCATTACCCTCTCTTAGTTCTAACCCAAATCAAGCTTGCAATGGCAATGTTTTCCTCCTGGTCTCTCTTCCACTGAGAAATCTTTTATGGATTACCTGTGATTTCCTTCTACAGAAGAACTTCCCAAGGACAAATCTGAATGCACGAGTCTTATTTTTAGTCAATCAAGAAGCCAACTGTCACATTGGAATTTCCAAGAGACAACTGCGTCCTTTACCAAAGTTAATATATGGCTCACGCTTACGTTCTTCGTTTTTCTTTTTCCAACATCTCACTCTAAATCAGGATTACAGACTCAAGTGCTGTCACTGGTGAGGAAGGAAAAATAAGTGTGGAGAGTGTACAGATGAAGTATGATGGGGGTTTATAGCAAAATGAGATGCCCTGCCTAAGAAAATTCAACCTTTAAGACACTGTATCAGCTAAGCAAAATTTATCTACAAGCCAGAATCCAGCCCACACTCTGTAAGTTTACAACTTCTGCAAGTAAATGCACTAATGTTATAGAAAACTGTTTCTGTAGTAGTACTCAAAAAGGTTTCATGAAGATAATACAGATTAGAAAGATTGCTCTTTGTTAAATGCAAAAAAATTGAAACAAAACTTTTTTGTAAGTGACCATACTTTTAATTCATTTGTGACCTTTATTTTATGGAATCATAGAACCTTAGATCTGAATGGAAACTTTGAGTCTCATTTTCCACTTATGTGCAGGAAGCCTTTCTGACAGAGGCCCCCAAGCTTCATGTAACACTTCATTAATGAGGACTTCACAATACATACAGGCAGGTATATAATTACTGGCCTTTCATATTGTTCGAAAGTCATTTGGGTGGTGGAACTGTGCTCTACTTCCTTGTCCATTTCTCCTGTCCCTCTTGGTTCTCTCTGCCGGTTGTGAAACAAAGTGAATCCATTCCTGCTTCTGCAAGTTTTTCCTTCAAATATTTGAAGATCACTCTCGAACTTCTCTTTGGGTTTATCTTTTCGAGGTTAAACTGTTCCAGTGTATTCAGCCTTTCCTCATTTTGACATGATATGCAATTCCTTACTCAATCTTCCAAAGGCTCTCTCCTTCATCATTACCCTTTTGACTTCTGGTATATTTAGGACCAAACGTGCAATCTAAAGAAAATATGAGAACAATGCACAGTGAGACTGGTACTTCCAGTGTTCTAAAGTTCAACATTTTTCACCCCCTTAAGATTTTATGCTGCATGAAGGTAAGAAGTCTGCTTTTCTTGTTCATCATATTGTTCTCAGTACCTTGCACAGTGCCTGGAAGATATATTAATAGATTTACAACACATAATTGTTCAATCATTAAACAGATAACATAGCCATGTCACTGTCTCTTTGTTGGCCAGCTACTTATAGGGGCTGGGAACCAAATTTTGTTAACACCTGTTCCTGTTGAGATGTCCAGTTTTCTGTTTTCTTTTCTCCACTCCACTAGCATCTTTCCCTTGCTCAAACTTTTCCTTTTGAAAATTTCTCCCAATCTTTAGAAACTTAAAAATTATAAACTAGTGAACTCATGAGAGCATGTGGGTTTAAATGCCATCTGTTCAGTTTCAGGAAAATACTGTCCTCTGGCCTTCACAGTAGTCTTCATCCAAAGTCAGTTTAACATGTGCAAAAACTGGAACTAGAATAGAGAAACTTTACCTCTTAATTCCTAGATTGCTACAGAGCTCTTTTCCTTTGTATGTACGTGTGTGTGTGTGTGTGTGTGTGTGTGTGTGTGTGGTGTGTATATATATAGCACATACAAGTTTATGAGACAGAGAATGAGACTTCTGGCCTGGGAGCAGGCTGATTGACTGTGTACAGCAGTGGTTACCCAACACTGGTCAACAAGATCAATAAAAACAGAACCACCAGGTGTATCTGTAGATTCTGTGACCTCTTCTCATACCTCCAGAATCTAAAACTTCATGGGGTTTAGGAATTTGCAGTTTTAACAAAAAACTCAGTTATTCTTCTCTACAGGCTAGAAAAAGGACAAGGTTTTTATGTAATTGTTATTTTGTCCAAGATATTAACTAGGGAAAATAAGCCGTCTAGGGGGAAGTTTTTTGATGGAGGGAGAGGTGCTGGAAGTGAGCGGTAGGTTTGCAAAAATACCAGGTGACAGGATTTATGCAAACTAAGGAAACAAAGGAACAAAAGTAATTCAGGGCTGGGCGCAGTGGCTCACGCCTGTAATCCTAGCACTCTGGGAGGCCCAGGCGGGCGGATTGTTTGAGCTCAGGAGTTCGAGACCAGCCTGAGCAAGAGTGAGACTCCGTCTCTACTAAAAATAGAAAGAAATTATATGGACAGCTAAAAATATATATAGAGAAAAATTAGCTGGGCATGGTGGCGTATGCCTGTAGTCCTAGCTACTCGGGAGGCTGAGGCAGGAGGATTGCTTGAGCCCAGGAGTTTGAGGTTGCTGTGAGCTGGGCTGATGCCACGGCACTCACTCTAGCCCGGGCAACAGAGTGAGACTCTGTCTCAAAAAAAAAAAAAAAAAAAAAAGGTAATTCAGAGGTCTGAGGCCATGTAACTGGGGGCAAATGGCCATGCTTATTTAAGCGACTGGTTCCTCGGGGCGTTCACAGGGACTGGCACAGTAAAATGATTCACATGAATATGGATGGCAAGTAGACATTCAAAATCTGAGCACTTACAGAAATATATTCAGGTACCTCTACTTTAAAAATAGAACCATTAAGAAGAGTGCTGAATTTATTAGCATGGGAAGATGTCCATAGCAAATTAAGTGAGAAAGGCTGGCTTAGATCGTGAAAGTATAAAGAAAAGAGGAGTAGTTACTATGACAATTTTCTTAGTGGCTAACTTTTTGGGATAGAAAGGGGCTAGGGATTGGGAGGGTAGCAGTGATTTTCTGGGATGTTGGTGGTGGTCTATTTATTGGCTCCAGTGTTGGATACACAGGGTCAATATGGGTTATGACAATTCATCAAGATGTATGTTGATATGTGCACTTCCTGATTGTGTGTTATCTTTTTCAAAAAAAATAGCTAAATTTTGAACTTTTAATATTAATAGCTTATGGTTTAGGTTGTCTCAAATTCATTTAGGAAGAATGCTCCAGTTTAGCTTCTTAATTCCTGGAATAGAAACTTTAAATGTTTACCTTTATTCATGGCCCATATGATTTTATTTTAACTATGTGTCATTAGGAATCTCTTAAATAATTTGCTAGTTTAATAAAACACACTGCACTCTAGAACTAAATCAGGATTCCTTGGCTTAAAACTAGCCCCTGGGTGTTTAGTCTCTGTCTTTGTCTTAGTATTTTTTTTTTCATTAAAGATTGTTTTTTCCAATAAGCACCAC
>CM052443.1:75006258-75075248 GCA_028533085.1 Varecia variegata
TTTCTTTTCTTTAATTATAAGAGGTGATATTTTATAGGTCCATAGCACTGTGTGGTTTATAAGCAGCTTTTGTCTGCACTGTTTGATTTGATTTCATATTTAGAATATTTCTGTAAGGCGGTAGAGAGGTCACTACTAATCTCTCTGTGTCCCAAGCTCCTCTTACGTGACATTAACTTAGCTATTGTCATACAGCTAGTAATGGGTGGGACTGGGAATCAAACTCGGATCTTGGAGCATACGTACAATGCCCTATCCACTACATGGATGTTTCTTTTTCAAGGGTAAAGACAAATGTCCTTCAAATGAATTCACCCTCTACTTAGAAGGCTCATGAATGATTTTATTTTTTGGATTACTGGTTCTTGGTAGGATGAAGATTTCTTTAGCTCTGAACTATAGGGCCTAATTGTCATTCTTTATTTCTACTTTGTAGAGAAATGTACAGGTATTTAAATGAAAAATTTAAAATTTTACATTCAATTATAATACACATAGAGAAAAGTATATATTGGCACATTAGCTCAATTGATTGTTCACAACCAAATACAACCTTGCAACCAGCAACCAAATCAAGAAATTCAATGTTTACTAGCACCCTAGAAGCTTCTCTTCATGTTAATTTCTCTTTTTTTTAAATTTCAGCATATTGCAGGGATACAAATGTTTAGGTTACATATATTGCCTTTGCCCTGCCCCAGTTAGAACTTCAAGCATGTCCATCCCCCAGACAGTGCACACCGCACCCATTAGGTGTGACTATCCCTATCTCTTCCTTCCCCTCATGTTACTTTCCAATCAGTATCCACACCCAAGGCCAATCACTATCATGACTTTTGGCACCATAGATCAGTTTTACCTGTTTTTGTACTTCATACAAATGGAATCATACAAGATGCTTCCCTAGTTCAGTGTTACATTTGTGAGATTTATGCATGTTGTTGTTTGTACTTCTGGAATATTCACTCTCTTTGCTGTATAGTATTCATAATATGACTAGATCACAATTTTTCTATAAACTGTTGATGGACGTTTGGTTAGTGTTTTTGACTTGAGGTTCTTAACACTAGAATACTGTGATCACTGTAGTCCAGGTCTTTTGGTGAGCAGATGTACACATTTTTGTTGGGTACATAGCTAGGAGTGGAATTGCTGGGTCCTAGCTTATGACTGTGTTCAGATTTAATAGATATTGCTGAAAATTTTTCCAAAATGGTTTATATTCCCACTACCCCATGACAGCCAGGTTGAAAGAAGGCTGGGGAAATAAATGCCCTACTCTTTGTCTTCTCCCTGATTTCTTGCTTGTGCTTTCCATTGTCTGAGCCCCACCTGAAGCTGGGATGATGCATTACTTGAGGTCAGCCTCCAGGATGCAGAACAATGTGAAGTGGAGTGATTCTGGACATATGACAGTCATCCCATGCTCCTGGCAAAATCATTGATTTTCTTCTCTGTGTGGATTTTGAGCTCCTCTCTTATTTTTACTGATTTACAAAAGCATTCTTTTGAAGTGGATGGAGTTATTAAATAGGTAAAATATGGTTATATGAACTTTTTCTCTTCTATATTCCTGAAGTGTTGTCATATTTAGGAATGGCACTTTTGAACATATCACTCTTAGGTCTGCAATGAGAACATGCTTCTCTATACTTCCATCCACATTTTAAATGTTGTCATACTCAATGCATGCATTGTTTCAGACACAAAGTTTTGGGGAATGTGAAATAATACATACTCAATGGTAAAACAGGACCAAAATAATGCAGCTCTAACCATCCTAGTTTAGAAAAAGGAAGGTGAGAAAGGGAAGGGACTATGAAGGCATTACCATGTGTTATGTGCGTACTACGTGCCACGCACTGTGTTATGTGTAAGTTTCCCACAAAATAAGAATGGTGTCCAGGATCCTGATTCCCTAACATGTGATCCACTGCAGATGCTGCCATACCCACTTGATTCTATCATCTGTAGACTATCAAGAAAGGGGAAATATTAGGTACAGAAGTGGGCTCAGGAATAGGTTGCTCAATCCCAGTATGTCTACACTTGTCCAGGTATACCTAAGTCAGCTCCTCTGGCTTTTGAAGGCTTCCCCATGACCAAGAGGCAAAAGATGACAACTCATGAGCCTGGATAACAGATGATCCTCTCCAATGTGCCAGTACCAGTGGATTGCTGCAATGTTACAGCCTCTCATAGGAGGGGCACTGTGGGAGAGTGGAGAAGTAAACACTCTCAGTGGGCAGAATTGAAGCAGTATGTCTTGTCGGAAGAAGAAATGGCCAAGGTCAAGGTTTACTCTGATTTCTGGACAGCAGGTAATGGTCTGGCCAGATAGTCAGAATACCATAATGAGCAAAATTGGGGAACTGATGCTAACTGTATCATACTAAGCAGAGGAACACTTGATTTATGGGAAAGAGGGTATGTGTGTAGCCCAGAGCAACTGTAATAGATTCATTCTGTGGCACCTTCCTGCTCACTATTCTCCGGGAAGAGCCTTGCTCACAGCCCTTGCTGGTAGGGTACAATTAACTGGTCATTTTTATATCCAATGACCCACCCAACCCAGCAGATAAGACTGGCGTATGGGGGAGAGAGGATGAGAGTTGTCTGAGATGAGACAATTAAATTCTCAGAGAATTTGAACTTAGACACTGTGGAAAGTCCCAGATGGTCTCCAGAATTCTAGAAGCAGACATAGACAACATGCCAGTTTAATGGTAGAACACCAGCTTCCAAATGCAAGGTACCAGGGCTACCTGGACTTCAAAGCATCCCTCCACTTCCTTTTCCTGACAAATATGGCGGTGCCTCATTTTTCAGGTTGGCATCCAGGACATCTGTATCCCTACAACAAAACCTAGAAGTTTAATTTAACTAGATTAACTGTATTTTTATGATTTCAATTAATAAATCCTTGGTATTAAATCTTAAAACAGTTGAAAACCACTTGCTGGGTATTGGGTTTTTAGGGATTGACAATATATGGTTGTTTGCTCACATTTTAGCACTGAAAAAATTTTAAAAGTAATTTATGTATGTAGTTTAATAAATGCTGTAATTGAAATAAGTACAAAGAACACTAAAAGCAAAACAAGGAAGTGGCCAAATCTATCGGGAGTGAGTTTACTGTGAAGTTAATGATGCTTAAAGGTCAGGGTCTCTCACTTGCACTTCCTGAGCTCTGGAGGGACCCTAGTGGTCATGTTTGTGTACATTTTGCAAAAGTAAGGTATTTTAACTGCAATTGCTGAAAAAAATGTATGGCATTCTCTTATTTTTAAAAAGCCTCTTTCACTGCAATTGTTTATCCTTTGGGTTCTGCAACCCCCATCCCTCACCCCCTACCCCCTGCCAACACATTTCCAGTTCTAGAAATGCTAATGTTCAACAAGATCAGAAAGCTTGCAAGATTTTGCAGATGCTATATCTTTGAGAAGGTGAGAACATGGTAAAAGAGAAAGAAGGAAGCAATAATATATATTTGGAGAGAAAGGTAATACCATGGGTGAGAATAAAAAATGAAATATTATACAAATGCACAGTTGAAATGATCGAAAGCAGTCTCCAAAAATGTCAGAGAGTTAGACTAGAAGGGAAGTGGAGGAAGAGAAAAATATTTGCATCACCTGCTGCTTAAAGCATCCATTCTCATAGTGTCTCCATTGAGGGAAAAATGAGACACAGTCCAAAAGAAACAGCAACCGGTTGGAATTTTCCCAGCACCCTCCACACGTGCTTGTGTAAATGTGCACGCATTAAGCACTGCTTAGTGTAGGTCAGGGGCATGAGGTCCAATGTGGCAAAAAGGGGCCCTTTCTAAATGCACACATCCTCATGAGCTATGACTCCCCAGCCACTGATCCCACACTTTTTCAAGAAGTGCAACATAACCCACAGTCAGTCAGCTCTGCGATTTCAGCCTGTGGCTTTGCACGCCCATAACCCTAGAGTCTTGGCAGCAATTGCCCTATCACCCCTGCTCCATAATTCTTATTCAGGCATGAGAAACTTTTAAATTGCACTTGGGGCTGAGACTTCAGCAGCAGTAAGTCAAATCCAAGAAATATGCATGCAACATTGTACGTGTGTTTCCATAAAGCTGTTGTGTCAAACAGACATCAGTTAGGTGGTTGCCCCAAAGGTGGCCACTTGTAAATTTCACACATTAAGGAAGAACTACTTCTTCCTATGTTTCCCAAAACCATGGCCCTGGTTGGACAAACAGACATGGAACCATGACAGAAGCTCATGACTTGAAACCCCTACTTCAAGAAGAGTTCTCACCATGGCTGCTCTGTGGTCTGTCTGCGTGTAGAAGTGTGCATTCAACTTCATTGTTAATGAAGCTCCTTCCGAAGTGGCAATAGTCACTTTCTGCTTCCTATAGCTGGTATCATCTGACACCAGCAAGTCTGGGCAAAGGGCACCCCATAAATACGTAGGAATTAGGACATACTGTCTTTGTCTCCACCCCACCTCCAGTCTAACTGCATCGACTCCAGGTACTTTAGCTATAATAAAAGAGATTGTGTCAGGAGTAAGGTGTGATTCAGCTGAAGTTTGTGTTGGCTTAATGAATTAAACATTTCTTAGGCCTCTTGTAAGGCTATTATAAAGCCACTAATTAAACCCCAGATTTTCTATCCCACTTTTCAGGGCAGAGAATCCAATTTATTGCCTTGTGATGTAGAGAATATAGACTAATTTCTCAATCCTATGTGCTTCTTGGATCCTTCAAGTCAATGCCAGTAATGACTCTCCACGCCCATGCCCTGACAAGCTTCCACCAGGACCTGAAAACCAGGGATGAAGCCAGGGTATTTAGTGTGATTAAGATTTTTATGCATGGCCACTCAAAGAAAAACTTGAAGGTCAGATCAGGGGAGAGCGGAGAGAAAGGGACACTAATTACCATCTTATCCAACCCAGTTATTTAATAGATGAGAAAACTGAGGCCCAGAGAAGTTAAGAAATGTGCCCAGAGTCACAGAATTATTTAATGGGAAACGCAGGACATGTATCCAATCATTCCTTTCCTTGCTCCATCACCTGTCCCTCCAGCACACAGGTGAACTTTATCCAAGAAAATTGCTGTCTTCAGTCTCAGCAAACCCTATCACCCTCTTCATGATACCTCACTCTCCTTCCCTTTAGGTGCTAACTTCTTCCTGTTTTCCATCTTCTGTTTGACTGAAACATGCCTCTCAAGAAAGACAGCTTGCTTTAGGGGTAGCTCAGGTCACACCCTTCCTGGGCACTTTTTATGGAAAACCTTACTCTAATGCAAGGTTTTTGATAGGGCACTCATTGTAGAACCTTGATAAATACTCATAGATACACACCTGCTAGGCCTGTGTGTAAAACCAACTCAATTATGACAACATTTGGTGCTTCACACCAGGCAGACAGAGAGCATTTGTGTAGGTACATTTTCTTAAAGAGGTGGACAACATGAGCAAATGTATTACTGAGAAACACTCTGTCTAGAACTCCCCAGCAAGGAAGATGCTCTTTCTGTTCCAAAAGATTACTGAATTACTGTCTAAGTGAATTCTGAGATCATCAGATTCTGAAAATGTGTACTTTACAATCTTTCTTGGAATGCGTGTGCCACAGACACCACCTCACTAATTCAGAGAGAAAACAAAACTAAACATCCCCTGGTAACAAGCAGCTACTCACACATACACAATTTATGGAACATATTGGAAATGGGCAAACTTTCATTCATTCAATTTATTCAACAACTATTTAAGCATCAGTGCTGTGTCAGGCTCTCTGGAAGATGCTCTGGGTATGGCAGTGAACAAAACAGAAAGGTCTTGCTCTCTTAGAGTTTATATTCTATAGATGGGGGACAGAAGAAACAAATAAAATTACATAATGTTGGATAGGATTCTCTGTAGAGCAAAATAATATAATACTAATGAAAAGCTCTTTTATAGTCTGTGGTCCAGTAGTCTAGATGAGATAACAGTTCATCAGACCTCTGGATGGATTTCAGAGAAAGGCCATGTAGATAATATGTGGGGAGAGAATATTTCAGGCAGTGGGACAGCAAATGAAAAGGTCTGAATGAGAATGCAGTTTGCATTTTGAGGAAGGACAAGGAAGCTACAGTGGCAGGAGAGGAGCGAGTGGTGGGAATCAAGACCAGAGGAAGAGAGGGCCACCTCTTGTGGGACCTCACAAGCCATGGTAAAGATCTTAGACTTTGCTCTAAGTGAGATGGGAGAGAGGAGACAAGAGGAGGGAAAAGGAAAAAGGGGAAGATCAGCAAGATGGTGAAGATCAACACTGAATGACACTGCCACCTTCCTGACCTTCAACTTCTTCATTAATATTATTAAAACCTGGAAAGGGCTTACCATGAGTAATTGCATTTTGGGAATCTGTGAAAGGGCCAAGTTGTATACACAGTATGCCTTAGGTTGAAGCAGGGACAGCTCTTAAGGATGCAAGAATATGAACATATCTTTATTAGATTGCTTTAGACTGCAGAAATAGAAACTTAAACTGACCTTAATATCAAAAGAAATTCCTTAACTCATGTGTCTCAAAAGTTCACCAGTATCATGAACTTCAGGCATAGTTTGATCAAGGTTCTGGATACATGTTTGTGATTCTCTCAGATATATGTGTTGACGCCATCCTTAGGTTGGCTTCTTTCTCAGTAGACTGACATCTGCTGTGCTCACCACGTGATTCATTCAGGGAAAAAAAGAGAGGTTTTCTTTTACTAAAGTCTGCAAAAGTCCTGACCTTCACAATGATCATAGTCAGCTGTAGAGAGATCATAGTCCCCTGACTATGACTTTGGATAACTTGATCTCTTTGAGATTTAGATGATTGCCTGGCCTATAGGAGTAGCTCAATAGATGGCAGGTCTTGTCATTACGAGTGTCATCATGATCATGGTCATCATCTTCCTCATTTTCAAACTGAGACAAGATTATGATTCCCAGAGTGAAAAGACTAGTTAGGAAGCATTTCTTGTTCCCTATTGTCTTGATGTACTTGACAGGGTGGAGAAGGACCATTTATACACAGATGGTTTCATACCCACTCTGCCATGGACACATTTAACTTTAATAAAATGGCCCCAGCTAGTCTTTTGTTGCTGTGGTTGATTTTGCTATTGTGGCATGTTTATAAAGCATACTAACCTTGCTTCTCTAATTATAGTGGATTAGAGCAGGGATGCATGCATGAGTCCAAAGCAGCAGCCACATAGATGTTGGGCACCAAGATGCTCAGAAACCTCCAGAGGGAAAATGTTGCACACAAGAGTGCTTCCTATCCAGGGGCAGCAAATCTACCCCTAACAACCTTCTCTTCTGGGGAGTATAAATGCCGTGTGTTGTAGTCATTGGAGGTGTTGACTGTCGTTTCAGTTCTCTGTTATTCCAAACACGTGGTAAAATACCATTTTTTTGCCCTCTTGAACTTAGGTGTGGTTATGGACTTACTTTGACCCATAAAATTGGAGATGAAGTGATGTGTGCTATTTCTGGGTAGAGATATTGCATTGCCCAGTCAAGCACTGCAGTGTCCTCCTGTCCCCTGTTGTCGTGATTATGGAAAATATGTTGAGATATAGTCTCTTTCAGCCTATGTTCTGGAATGAAGAACACTAAAGTAGAGCCCATAGCCAATCTGCAACAGACTTAGTGTGAGGTAGAAATAAGTTTTTGTTGTTTATTTTATTTTATTTTTTTTATTGATACATAATAATTGTACATATTCATGGATTACATGTTACATCTTGAAACAAGCACACAACAAACAATGATCAAATCAGGGTAACTGGAACAAGATTGACCTGAAACATTCATCATAGCTTTATGTTGGGAGCATTTGAAAACTTCTAGCTATTCTGAAATACAGTAAACCATCATCAACCATAGTTGCCCCATTGTACCACTGAACATCAGAACTTCTTCCTTCTATTAAACAGAATTACCTCTTCACCAACATCTCTTCGTTACCCCATCCCACCACCCTGACCAATCTCTAGTAGCTACCTTTCTATTCACTACTTCCTTGAGATCAATTTTTTATTCACACTCCCACATTTTAGTGTGAAAATGAAATATTTGTCTTTCTGTGCCTGGTTTATTTCACTTAAAATAATGTCCTCCAGATCTATCCATGTTTCTACAAATGACATAATGTCCTTCTTTTTCATGGCTAAATAATATTCCTTTGTGTATATACACCACACCATTTTTATCCATTCATCCCTTGATAAACCCTTAAGCTGATTCCATAATTTAGCCATTGTGAATAATGTTGCAATCAATACTGAAGTGAAAATTTCTTCTGGTTACATTTTAAAGTTTTGAAGCAAGTTCACTATGCACTGGTTACCATGTCAATGCACTGCATTTTGAGCTGCACTTTCACTACCTGCCCAAGTTTGGTTGGATGGAATGCCCATACACACAACAAGTTACATGTAGCAGGTTTATTACTTTCAGGTAGGCAGCAAGGGACAAAGTAAGCCTGGAATACATGATGAGCTGGTCTCCCAAGGCTCAGGAAAGCTGCCCAGGTTGGATGGAATCTTGTCTGTGCATGTCCCACTTGCACTACATTTGAGGAGCCCTGAAATGTAGCCCACCCTGTGTTTTATACCATGAGGGACAAAGCAGTCACTGGGCTAAAGCATTGAAGGATATCCTGTTTCTGGGGACAACTGGAACAGAGCCCAGGCTTTTCCAGCCGGTCCCTCATTCTCTCAATATGCTGCATTCCCAGAACATTCTACCACTATTCTTGAGAACTACAAGCTGGAAAGAGGGGAGAACTGGATTGGTCCAAAGCCACCTGGAGAACGGTTCTGCAGAAGTTGTTACTGTAATACAACCTAGTTTATCTGACATAAGATAAGCAAAGATAAGTGGGTTATTTAAGTTCATGTTTTTGTCCTGAGCTATGAGGAAGCTCATTTCTGCTTCTCTGTGGTGTATATATTTGTATAGTCTCAGGAAAAAATAGTCCTTGAGGGATCATACTTCACTCCAGACATGGGACCTGGAGAGGAAGATTTTGAAGTATTGCGTGATGTCTTGGGCAGGCCACAAAAGGAGCTGTAGCAAGAGAAACTGAGACTAAACATAGATAAATAATGGGGACAAATACTGGATCAAATTCCTACAACTAAATTTCTAGAGGGGGAAGCTCAGGGTTAAATACAAAATGGAAGATTGCAAGTCCCAACCCAAATCAGTCATGAGGGAGTTCTTCATCAGGCAAATGAAGGCACAGGTCCTGGGTACTGGCAGAGGCCATATGTAAACATTATTGAATTGTGGGGCACTGTCTTCAGCGAGTCTTAAAATACTGCCTGGGGGTTAGCAGGGTCTGAATAGCAGCGAAACCATAGGCCTGGCTGAGATTATTCAGGAAAAACGTACAGATTGTGGTTTGAACTAAACGTGAAGACTGAGGGGCATCATGATGTCAATTCTGAAACTAGTTTTAGGCACACTGAATTTACATAGGCATATTTAAGGATGTGGGGCTTATCGTTGGTCTGTTGTAATCAAACCAGAATGCCTGAGAATGCTCATAGAATGTTTTATGCTAAAAATAACTTTAACATTAAAAGTAATAATAACAATAATGGTTTTAAATATTTTATTGGAGCTGTGTCACACTTCTGTCTCCGCACTTTTTTTTTTAATTATTTAATTTTTTAATTATTTAAGACCTTTATTAACAGGTGCTATGTCTCCGCACTCTTGAATGGATTTTCCGTTTTACTTAGCTATAGAATCAGATAGGAGATAGCAGGAGGACAACTTAAAGGGGACAAAATAATAGAAGAATAAGAGAGGAATTGGTGACCAGTGTTTTCTGAAAAGGAACACTTTGTGGTTCAGACTGAGAATCCAAAGTTACTCCAAGTTCAATGATCCTTCTGCCAGATATCCTCTAACCACAGGGCACAGCCTTTGGGACAAAAACAAAATATAAGATACTGTCTATGCTTAAGTACAGAAGATCCCCAAGAGAAAATGCTGGGGCTGTCTACATATTCAATAATATTTGTGGTTAAGTTACCAATGAGTAAATAGTCCTCCTAGAGTGGATAACATCTATAATATGGGGCAACTCATTGTCTCCAGATACTAACACTGTGACAGGACTCCAGGGCCACACAGCCAATGCCAATTATCACTGAATTTTATAGGTGACAAGTTGAATCTTGCCGTGTGTGCCTCTTTTTAGTTACCCTCCTTTTTAACAGAACATTCTCCACTATTACTTACTGCTTTCCACATTTCCCCAAGGTTAAGTAGAGCCTAAGATTGAGCACATGGACCCTGGGACCAGACTAGCTACACTCTATTTCTGATTTGTCTACTCACTAGCTATGTGACCCTAGGCAGGTGAGTCACCTGACCTCTCTGTTCCTCTACAGGGGGGATGAGGATGAGTAGAGTATACTAGAACCTGCTATCTTCCTCATTCTCGTCATACAGGTGAAAAAACAGATGAGGGAGGCTTGTTATTAGAATTTAGTTAATTTATGTAAAGAAACCACTTAATACCTGGCACATAGTAAATTGTTAACATGTTAGTTGTAACTATAACCATTGTCTTTTTCAAAATCTAAACTTGCCTTCCCATTTCTTCTGAGGCAGTGGTGGACAAAGTGGGGACAATGGGGTCAGAGACTTGGTTTGCCACTTGCTAGATCATGACCTTGGTTCAGCCCCTCCCACCAGCAGATTCGCTTCCTTTTCCATCAGATATTCATAGGAGCAACACTATCTGCCACACAGTAGATAATAAATATTTTCTTCTTTCTTCCTGTTTGATTCACAGACCTCTTAAGACAAAGAGGCACTCCACGTGAACTTGTTATTGGAAAAGGAACCTCTTGTCCATGTTCACTAAGAAAAAGTGGATAATAGTGAAGGCTTCTAGCTCAGAAAAAGTATTCAATGGGGATAAAAGCCCCAAATCTCTTCTTTGCTCCTGATAGCAAGAGAGATGGCGGGGAGGGGTTGACGAGCAGTTAATGATGAAGGTTAATGTAGTCGACTTGGAACTCTTTACTTTGGGGCCCAGAATTTAAAAGTATGCCACTTACTTTGTTGTCTTCTTTGTAAAACACTAAAGTACCAGAAGGAGATGGGAATAAATAAGAGATCAGAGACACAATCCCTTTGTATAAAGAGTCAATAACCATCTAGTGCAATGGACTGCCATATAAACTCCTGACAAGGTGAAGACGTATAGTGGCCAAGAGATAAGAGGAGAAAAGGAAAGAATATTTCACCTTGTACAGAGGATTCATGAAGCCTAATCAGAGGCCTCATGAGCCTCTACATTTGATCAGAGTATAAAACATATAAAAAGGACTATGGCTACCTAACTCCAGGGAAAGGAACAGCAAAGACTTAATGAGAAGACATGTCATTCCCCAAAGCGAGAAACAGGCAATTATAATACTCGTTCATTTGTATCATGATGCCAGTTGCATATGAAGCAAAGTGCCATAGCATTTAGCATAATTTCATAAAATTCAAATTGCATTACTAATTAAAATGAATAATTGCAAGTATAAATAACCAACTAATTTATAGAATCTTTTTAGGGGGAGGTGACTCAAAATCCAGGAATCTAATTCTTGGTAGCAAATGTTGCAACAGAGACATGAGCAAGCTTCTGGGACATTGATAAAGGACTCTCAGGGCAGACCTTGAGGCTGAAGGTGCCTCTTCCTTCATTAAGTTGAGAACTTGCTCTTCTGAATGTCAGTTTGAAGTATCTGTACTAGAGGGCACATCTGTGAAAAAATAACATAATTAATAAATCCTAGGAGGGCAGGGAGATGTTAATTCTCCTCCTAACAATATAAGACTTTTTTAGGTAAAGGTTTATTGTTCTTGATACTCAGTTTGTTTGGCTTTACTAAGCTGCTTGCCAAAAGGGCAGAAACCAAGTCTTTCCTACATTTTATTCCCTTATTGTAAGATGCCTAGAACTGTACAGCCCCCCTGAGGCACTTTATAAATGTTTATTGGAGCCAGAGGGATTGAATCACACATAAGCATTCTGCTTATCTTGTAAGAAATTATTCTGATCTCATAACAGCTCTTAGCCCAAGGTGTAACTTAACTTTTCTAGTGTGGTGTGGACTCCAGAAACTGGCAGCCCAAAGGATTAGGTGTAAATGAGACCAAGATAACATCTGGGAATGATGGCCATCTGGTTCAAAGAAAGTGAGACCAGTTATTGGGCTGGAGAAAGTTGATTGGTTCCAGACCCTCTGATCTTACTATGTATCTCTGGGCTATTGGAATCCTGCGGCAACTTCCACACAGCAAGCATGCTCACAGCTGCATGGAGTCCTGGATCAGTGGTCCTTGACAGCTTTGGACCATTTAGCTAAAAGAACAATGTGCTTAACCCAATGTCCCAGGATCCCATGGCCCATTAGCCATTGGTTTCCAAGACTCAAGTTCTGTAATGGAATAATAGTCACGAAAGTTCACTGGGGATCCTGAAGAAAAGGATAAATTCATCAAGGGAAGACTATGAGAGGAGGATGGTTTAAAACTTTCAGATCCATGGACATGGGGAAAAAAGGTATCTACATCTGCCAAGATACCTTTATGACCCTCCTTCCAAAAATTATCTTGTTCTTCTTTTCTTCTTTTACTCTGAGTCAGAGGTAAACTCTCTCTATCAGACTGGACACCTCTTTCTTTATACTGTATATATATATATATATATATATATATAAAATATTTATACTTCTCCCTGTTCTATCCTGAAATGGAAGTTTGTTAAATAATATACCTGCACCTACATTCATAGAAGCCAATGTAATGCCCTAAATGTAAAATAAAAGAAAAATATGAGGAATGTAAATAATAAAATATTATGTTTGAAAACATACACATTTTAGGATGCAAATAAATTCTAAGACATGCTTGCACATATATAAATAATCAACACATGCCTACAAATGCAGATCAATACACGTGTTTACTTTGGTCACTCAAATATCACAAGTGGAATTGCTATTGATGATATGATTTTTCTAAAATGGTGAGCCATTCTTAGTAAATATCCAACAGCAAACAGATAATTTTTCCTCAATTTGCAAGGTAGCTGCATTCCTAGAAAATCCAATATATTAAAACTAAGAAGAAATACATCATGTTTATATTTTGAATGGAGTTAGGGTCTAGGCTTGCTTAATTTGAAACAGTCATTTCATCTATATGGATATCTGGCAAGACATTCAGAAATTTGTGGAAGATGTGAAGAAATTCTTCATTGAGAGGGATCATTCCATACATTACAAAAGAATTTGCATCTTTGACCACATCCACTATATTCCAGTAGCGGTCCCTACTCTACAACCCCACTATCATTGTGACAACCAAAAATTCTTTCCCAAATTTCTCAAACAATCTAAAATATAGTTGTATTCATCCAAGTGGCCAGAAAGCAAATGCTACAATGGGATTAGACATGTAAGAGATTTATCATGAGGGAAAATTAGGAGGGAACAGGAGGAGGCTGGGAGTACTAACCTTGATGAAGGTGTTCCCCCTAAGAGGAGAGAGGGAAGGAAGGAAGGAAAGAAGCTCTTGGGCTCTTCTATAAAAGTTTTCACTGGGTGAACAGGAGGCTAACGTTGCCTATCAGAGAAGTCTGAGTTCCATGTCTGTCAGGACTGTGCCTTCCCCAGATTTCCTGCCAAACTCAGTCATCAGCTGCAAACAGCCCATGTGGAGCATGGTCTTGGCACAAATCTAATGGTGGATTTCAGAGCATAGACCCCTGTAGCAGGAGACCTGAGAGGTTCATTTGCATGGCTGCCACCAGTGTTGTTCTTCTCTAACTCTCTAACTTTACCTGCATTTCAGCTCAAATTCCATCCTCTACCAAAATATTTCCCTAAACACTTAGGGTAAGTACTTTTGATCCATTCTACCATTGACACTGTAAATAATTGAGCTTGGCATTCATAAGTTTAACACATATAATTTCAATCAACTTTGAGCAACCTGGAGAGGTCCACAATGGGTAATAATTTGAAATCTGAGATTTTGTTTTAAACTCTAAGAACTGTGAGGTATATGGCTAGTGACAGAATCTAGCTAACTACTCATCATCCATATCTTGTCTTTCTTTGTGAAATCAGCAACTGTAGTATAAAACTTGCTTATGAGGGTAGACTTTTTTCCAAAAAGAAACATCGTGCCAGTAATGAGAGTAAAAAGTGACTAAAGAGTTAGAATGAAGTGATTTATTTAGCCAGAAATAGCCAGAAATGGTTACATTATATATGATTTTTATCCCATATAGAGAAAATCACTTATATCTGGAAGTGCCATTTAAATATTTTTGACTGTATTTTATGAAAGGAATTATGTGATATATGTATTTGAGAATGCAAGAAAGTCTTCATACATAATTTTCAGGAATATCAAATCTTTTAAGCTATAATATATTTTATGTGTCTTGTCTTAGCTGTACAGATAGAGTGTGACTTCCTAAAAGTAGGTCCTATCATATTACTCCATAGTGCCTAGCATGGATCTTTTTCCAAATATGTACTGCTCAATAACATCCAAATTTTTCAGGTACAAATGTAGCTCACACAGCTTATGGGAAATAAATGGCAAAATGGCAAAATGAACTGTAGCAGCAAGGGTTGATGTTGGTTTCTGCTCCAGGTTCAACCTAAATGCCAATATGAAAGTCACTTTTTCCATTAAAAGTAAGTAGATTATGATCCCTCCCTCATCGCTATAGTATGAGCCACACCTAGGGGCAGCTGACAAGGGGGTGCTCAAAGAGGAAAAGAAACTTTTCCGCTTTGTGGTTGGAATGAAAATCTATTTCCTGGATACAAATTTGTTGTCACAAGGCATTTAGTAGATAGTGTTGGAGGAAGGTGACCACTTTTAGAGTAGATAGAGCTTCTTATTTGAAGAGAGTTTGGGGTTTTTGAAAATGAAGATTGGTAATCTGGGACCTTGGTGCGGGTAAGTGACCATGGCCATACAGACTCTTGTAGGGCACAGCACATAAAGTGGACACAAAAAAGGAGAAACAGAACCTAGACACAAGAGAGACCCAATAGGGCCATTCTCTGAGCTGCACCCCTCGAGGAGTTCACCTGGAGTCACAGGGATGAGGAATTGGAAATACACAATCAGAATTCCATTAAGCAGTACAGATTGTGGGGCATAGTTATGCTGAGGTCAATGGATGCCATTTTCATTTCATGTAGAAGGCTGAATAATTCTCAAAGTATCCCTCCAGGTATTGCCATAGACAAGGGACACACCTGGTATTCCCTATCTGACTATTGTAGTCAGGATGCTGCTACCCAGATTGGGCTGATTCAAGCAAAGTACACCCCTCTAGCGAACGCTACTTTAGTAAAGTTCTTTTCTGTTATGGGTGGACCATTTGTTATACCAGTTTGAATGGAAACAGACAAGTCATCTTTTTTCCAAAATGACTCAGTAGGCTAATACTAAGTGGTGAGGTTTTCTCTAAACTGTAAGCTTTGGAATAGAAGAGGCTGTTCAAGTAAATTTTACAATTCTCATAGCACTTAATAATCTGCCCAATATATTATTTAATTAAATATTTGATTATAATAAAAACAATAAGAGAGAGAAATAATTGACTTATGCATTTGAACACCAGCCTTGTAAAATTTTTAGGCCCTTTAGTTTTCAAATCATTTGTATCCAGGTCCTCTTAAACATGTTTTTTGGCCACGAGTATTAAGTCTTTAGCTTACATAAGAACATCATTTTAAAACTGAAAGGAGGAAAACCAACAGTCCTTTCAATTTATAAACTATATAATCAGATTAACTCAAGAAGAAAAACATGTTATTATTAAAGAAATGACTTTCCTAAAAAAAAAAAACTTTTTATTTGCTCTTAATTTCATGATTTTTTGTATAGTTTTCATTGTACTGCATGATTATTATGGTTACAGCATTATTCTTTTTCTTTGATAAAGGGAGCAGAGTATGATGAGATGTTAGATTCCCATGTGGCTCTAGGGTTTTCCATATCTTTTTCATTGTAATTGTGGTTAAAAGCATTTTAAAGTCAGTGGTGGACAAATGCAAAACACTATGTAGCTGTGATAGATTTCAGAGTTCAACAGGTACTGCTTAATGATCTAGCCTCTCCATCCAAAGATGACAGCAACCCCACGTCTGAGGCAGCATCCTCCTCTTAGCTTCTCTGGACAAAGATATTTATTCATAAGCTACAAAAGATCATGTTTCTGGTTATTTCTATTTGTATTTTGTTAGCCGTTGGCAGGTTCCCTTTACTGTGATCAATGAGAGCATCCCCAGGGCAGGAACCGTGTCATAGTCACTGTTAGCTCCTGCAGCACATGGCAGAGTACCTGGTACAATAAATGTGTGTTGAGTTCAGTTGAATCAAAAGATGGCAATAAAGTCATTGCCCTTTCAAAATAACTATGAATCCAAGACATTTTAAGTCTTTAGTGTCTTTAGGAGGTTTATCCAAGATGGGTGATGTTTTTGGAACCCAGGCTCTCCTCTGGAGTTTGGAACAGAGAGTCACTGGCTGGACTGACTTTACAGCAACATTTTCAGACACTGGATTTGGAGCATGTTGTGGGAAATGCACGTATTCTGGAAGGTTAGATCACATTCTGATATTAGAAGCACAATAGAGTTTAGGCCCTAGTTGTAACTGGCTTGCAGCCTGTAGTTCTCTAAAGAAAGAAAACAGTAAACTCAGTATAGTGGAAAATGCCATAGATAGACATACCAGAGATAGACATACCCCTGCCAGAGATAGACATAAATTTTAGTACTTAGGTGTGTGACCCTTAAAAATAAAGATATGATATTATATCAGTTAGGAATTTTGATGTTGGCCATAACAGAAGTCCACCTCAAACTGGTTTAAACCCAAAGGAAATTTATTGGCTCAAGTATCTTAAGTCCAGGGGAAACCCAGAGGTTTAAACCTTATTCTCGGATATAATTTCCCTGAATCCTTTATTCTTCCTTCCTCTGTGTGATGGCTTCATCCTGAGCTGAATTTCCTCATGGTATAAAAGTGGCTGCAGGAACCCCAAGCCTCATTCCTCATGCTATCATACTACCAAACCGGTCGAAGAGAGGAAACTCCTCTTTTCTAGGAGTCTGTACATGTATTTCCTTGAGTCTCATGGACTCTGATGGAACTTTTCCATCCCTGAACCAATTACTGTGCCAAACAGAGTATTGTGAACTGGACTGTGTCTCCTCCCAAATTTATGTATTGAAGTACTAGCCCCCAGTGACTGTCTTTGGAGATAGAGCTTTTCAGGAGATCACTAAGGTAAAAAGAGGTCATCTGGGAGGGCTCTAATGTAATATGACTGGTGTCCTTATGAGAAGAGGAGATTAGGACAAGCACAGAGGGAGGATGGAGTGGAGACAAAGGGGAGAAGATGGTCATCTGCAAGCCACGAAGACGGGCCTCAGAAGAAACTGAACCCACCAACACCTTGCTCTTGGGCTTCTAGCCTCCAGAACTGTGAGAAAATAAATTTCTGTTCCCTAGTTTGTGGTATTTTATTGTGGCAGTCCCAGCAAACTAATACAGGGACACAGGACACACTGATTAGTATGAGCCAGTCAGGCCCTAATCCTATATATGGGAGTATGGCAAACCTCTTTCAACTTCATGATTAAGAATGAAGGATGACAAATTTCCCAAAGGAGATTTTAGTTTCTGTTTCTAGATGGAAGAGGAATGAATCCTGAGTAACCAAATTCACATGCCCGTTATATATACTTACTATATATTCTCATGAAGAGAATTAAGTAAGACAATATATTTAATACAAGGCCTGGCTTACTATAGATACTCGATAAATATCCTTTTTGCCACATTTTCCTTCTTTCTTTCCCTTTGGTTAAGACCAATTCTATTTTATCTCTATCATTCTAGTAAATTGGCTTTATAATAGACGGAACTTTGTAATTTTTCAGCATAAGACCCCTGATTTTCTTTCACTTCTAAACACTCTTTTGGCCCCTCAGGGCAGGAAGTCTTTGTAAGTATTAGCAGGATTTGCTTCATGTTTTCCTGGTGTGTTAGAAGTTTCTAGAAAATGAAGACATATTATTTGAGGAGGTATATGAACTCTCTTTCCACCATAGGGGTGGAAAATCAGCTGGAGCCTGCAGGGGTGAGTAAGTCTACCAGGAGTCAGTGCAGGCTATGTGGTTGTTCTGTAACGGCCAGGGCGGTAAGAAAATTATTAGGCTGGGACACACTTAGGGATGGGGTGGGAAGATTCAAGTTCTGATTCTGTCAGAACTTGACAGATTCAAGTCAAGATTCTAAATGGAGAGGTGTTGCTTGAAGTTTTGCTTGGATACTGCTTCTTCACCTGCTACATAGCTCACTGTGTGTTCTAGATGGTTTCTGTTTGCCCCTCTGATCCACTGTTCACCCTCTGCACCCTGCTTTCTGCCTGTGAAGCTTGACCTGTGTGGACTTCTGTCTCCTGATTAGGCTCAGACGATGGGGAGCAGCAGGAGATGCTAAGAGCAAGGGAGGAGGGAGCAAGTCAGCAATTGTATTTCTCTGGCTCCTCTTCATCACCAATCTAGGGTCCTAGATCTGTCAGACCCTACAGAGCTCTCTCTGCCTCTGGCTTCCTGTGACCACTTCCTCCCCTCCTTCCTTCAGACCTGGGGGTGGGAAGAACACCCCAGTGTTACTAGCCCTGCCCTGGGGCACTTCACTGTCTCTTGTGGTTTCCCTATACCCAGCCCACACCCTTACAAATAGTTTCTTCATGAATATGTCCTTAAACAACTCAATTTGAGTGTGTCATCACCTTCCTGCAGGGACCCTGACACTTACACATGGTGACTGACTATGTGTCAGAGCTTACAAAGCTCTACAAGATAATCTTATCTCAAGTTATTCTAATTTTTAATGTATGTAGTGATTAAGTACATGGGCTCCAGAGTTCCTAAAAATATGACCTTGGGCAAATTGTATAAGCTTTCTGTACCTCAAGTGCCTTTATCTGTAAAGTGGAGATGATAATAATAATATCTATCCTGCAGGTTTATCATTTTCCTTAGGCTAAAACAACACATGTAGTGAATATAAAGCACTCAGCAAAATTCCTGGTGCATGTTAGTGCTCAGTGAATCTTACCCATTGCTGGTAATATTTGCCTAAGGTTGGATTACCCTGAGGCAGACACTGAGATAGAGTTTGGGGTGAAAAATGCTTAGTAGGGATCAACACCTGTGAACAAAATGGGGAGAAAACAGGACTGAAGATAGGAAGAAATTGACCTGTGAGGCAGACCCCGTGAAGCTTCAATCCACCCAGCAGCGAGCTCCGGACTGAATGTTACCCATCAGAGTGTTCCATATAGAGCCGAAATGGACCAGTCTTTGTACCCCTGCCTCCTTCAGTCACCAGGTGTTGTCTGCATAGGAAGGGCATGGCCTTAGGTACCTACGTCTCTGCAGCTAAAGCCAGTCCTGAAGGAGCTGATGACTGGATGCTGTCACCCATGAGCCAGGCACCAACTCCATCCTTGAAGGGGAATCTGGGCCCTGCAGCTCTGTCTACCGTGGTGCCCTTCAGATCCATTCCTCCATATACACCCAGGATTTCGCTGGGTCCCTCTTCCTGAGAGGAAGTTAGAAGAGGGAGGTTGGTGGCTTGAACTGCAGTCTAGGCTGCTGCAGTTGGTTTCAGGACCACCAATTGGTGCTCACCAGAGATCTCTTTCACTATCCAGTCTAGGTTGCCCTCACCTCAGTGATCCCCTCTGCCTTGATGGGTTACCTGTTAATGAGACCCAGCCATCATGCTCAAGGGGCCTAAGCACCTGGTCACTATTCCCTTCACAGATCAGGGGCAGATTGGGCAAGGGAGTACTAAGTGGATCACCTGAGTTCTATGTGTATTCTGCCCTGCTCTGTGTATAACAGCCCTACATTCTCCTGAAGATTATGGTCATTACTCCTGTCAACATGGTGACTTCTCTTCTTGCTTGCCTGTCCCTGGACACAAGTTCAAAGTGCTCAGGTGGCAACTGTATCTGACAATTTAATGGGACTCTTGTTGTGTCTCCTGGTAGTGAAAATGTACCCCATTTGGGAACCAGAACTTCTAACCGAATAGAGCACAGAGCTGTAGGAATGGAAGACACAAAGTTCCCCAGTGGGTGACAGAGAGTGATGGTAAGTGGGGCTCCTGCTGCCTCTACCCTTTGGTTCCTACACACATACATTCTTCCTATCAGAGGCACGATGCCCAATAAAAGGTCTTTGATTTGATTTGTATGCTACACACAGAAGGATGGCACCCCATCATTACAGTTTATTGTTTGGGCTGGCACTTTTATGCCTTTAGGAGGCCACTTGGATGCTATATCGGGCTGGCAGTTTCTGGGTACTGTGGTATATGATAGGACCAGTGGATCCCATGGTCACAGGCCCACTCTCACACTTCCTTTGCTGTAATGTGAATCTCCTGGTATGATTTGGTATTTGTGGGATCCCATGCCATTGGAGCAAGCACTCCTTACTCGGATAGCAATGTTAGATTGGGCCTTGTGGCTAGAAAGTCAAACCCATTCATGAAATAAGTTGCTATTCCAGTGAGAAAGAACCATTGATCCTTCCAGGATCCAATGTATGCAACTTGCCACCAAGTGGCCAATTTGTGTGTCCTTGAGGAATGTTGCCATATTGGGGGCTCAGTGATGGTCTCTGTTGTGGGCACATTGGATATTTGGTTGCAGCAACAGCTAAATCAGTCTTTTTAAGTAGGGTGCATGCTGTAGGGCCCATGCATAGCTTCCATCTCTGCCTTTGTGACCACTTAGCTCATTCCCATTGTTCCAGCACTGAGGTAGCCAATGATAGAGATTAACCGATGTTAACTGGATAAATCATTTTCTCTGGTGTTTATTAACAAACACACACAAAAAATCTTCTTGCTTCTTGCCCATTCCTATATATCCATCCACATGAGTAAATCCCAACTTTCTTGTCCCTGATCTTCCAATCTTTTCCCTTCCAGATCACCGGCCAGTGGTCCAGGCCATTCAGTGCTATCCACCAGTCCATATGTATTATTAATATGAACCTGGGTCTCTTCTCTTTCAAACAGAGAAAGTGAATGACCAGGTGCATTGCCCAAAGCTCTTCCCATTGGAAGGATTTTCTCTCACTATCATCACTTAAGCCTTTCCCTGAAGGCAGTACAGCTGCATCCACATGTAGAGCCAATTCATCTGTAAACCAAACTCAGTTTTGTCCTCCTCCTGCAGCTGTTGGAAAGGTATCTCTCACACAGACACAGGTGTGAACTGAGAGAGGCACACTTGTGCAACAGTGGCGGTAACTGTGGGGGTCTGAGCTGCATCCTTGATCATGCTTGAAGCAAAATATAGTGCTTCCAACTTCTGATCAATTGTCACTGGGCCTATTGAACTTCATGAGTTGGTATATCTGATAGGATGCAACTCATGATGGGCAGTTCTGGTTTTATGGTCGTTTGGTGGCCGGTGCTTAGGTGTTATCTCCCTCCCACAGTCTAATAACATGTCAGGGGGTGTTTTTCAGAAGGTGTATGTTTCTCTGTTGTAAACAGCGTAACCTTGGTGATGAACTTCAGGTGGCTGTGTTGTGATTCTCTCAATGGGGCTTGTTGCAAACTCCACAGGATAACTGTTCCCACAACTGATACCTGCAATATTATAGTCTCCACTAATTTGTATGTCCTATTCTATGTGTCATGGTTCTAGTTTTTCCAAGTAGGGCCTTGACATTGGTTTACCTACCTGCTTTGGTTGGGCATTTAACATTTAAAGCCAGCCTGTCTGATTTGAGTTTGGTCCTTAACTTTCTTGGCCATTCCTCTGTACCCAAAGTGGCCCTTTGTCCTTTATACCTGGCTTTCAATTTCTTGGAATTGAAATTTCTTACTCAATTTTCTATTTACCCTCAGATGTTCATTATCTTTCTGTGGCACATCAGTGGTGCTTTGCAAAAGTCATCAATACCATTATTCTGATAGTTCTGATTTCTTTCACGTCTCAAATGCCTGATGCATTGCACCCATGAGTGCCTCCCTTCTTCTCATTCACCACCCCAATTTGCTTCCAGTAAAACCTTAACAGTTGGACTTCCAGTCTGTGCCAGAAGCTGTTTACATTCCAGCTACCACCCAGTGGTGGAGTTCTCGGTTTACTAGCTTAAAGGTGGATGATCCAGCTCCAAAACTGCATGTTATTATTGCTTCTTTCTTCTAGAAAAACTCTCACATATTAAGTTCTTTGGAGTTTAGTGTATGATATTTATGGCTCAATATCTGTGATAGGAAAGGCATGGCAGGGAAACAAGATTGGACAAGGAGGAGGGGAACTACAAAACAGACCTGACAAAGCCTCAGTTAGCCTGCAGGGAGTAAAAATTGCACATCGGAGTTTCCCACACTAAGCCCAAACGACTATGCCTTTAGACCCCTGCCGTTCTCAGCCACCTGGCAGAGCATGCCATGGGAAGTGCGTGGCCTTAGGCAAGGTGCCTCTCTGCAGCTGAGGCAAGCCCTGAAGAGACTGTTTGCTCACTGCAGCTGGGCAGCAAGTCCTTCCTCGAAGGGGGATCTGGGCAGCACATCCCTGTGTCTACCACATATGCTATTGTTCAGGAGTTGCCATCATATGAAATGGTATCAAATATAATTGCAAGGCCACTTCATCATGACTAGAGTGATATCATCAGAATGTCATCATAGAATTCTCTTGTGATGGGTAGAGTTGCCAACTTGAAGCAGAAAAGCTTGGATCACCATTTCCCCAGAAGAATCTTCCCATCATAATTACTTCCATGAGAAACTCTGAGCGATAAAAGTGCTTGAGTCAAATCCATCTGGGAGGTACTACATGCTACATCTCTCCTGGAGATTCATAATGACGGTGGCGTATTTCAAACTTTGGGACGTCCTGCATTAAAGAGACATGTTTAATTTGTTTCACTCAGTGTTTCTAGCACTTATTTGATTATGGGAACCAGCCACACCTCCTTGTTGGTGATATCTGTCAACAACTTACAGGAATGGAATTTGCAGGAACACATTTAGAACAACGCTGGGCTAGAGCATTCCCAGTTGTGGGCCCCAAGGAATCAAGTCACCTCTATGTTAAACAGCCCACATGTCTATTGACAGAAAAATAGATAAAGAAAATGTGGCATATACATATAATAGAATATTATTCAGCCTTAAAAAGGAGGAAAATCCTGCCATTTGCAACTACCTGGATGAAACTAGAGAATATTATGCTAAGTGAAATAAGCCAGTTACAGAAGGAAAAAGACCGCATGATTCTACTGATATGAGGAATCTAAAATAGTCAAACTCATAGAAGCAGAGAATAGAACAGTGGTTTCCAGGAGCTGGGGAGGAGGAGAAATGGGGAGTTGTTCAACTGGTATAAAGTTTCAGTAATGCAAGATGAATTAGTTCCAGAGATCTGCTGTACAGCATCGTGTCCATAGTCCACAATACTGTATTGTGCACTCAGGATTTTGTTAAGATGGTAGATCTCATGTTAAATGTTCTTACACACACACACACACACACACACACACACACACACACACACACAGATATAAGGAGAATTTTGGAGGCAATAGGTATATCTATTACCTTACTATTGTGGTAGTAGTTTCACAGGTATACACATATGACCCAACTCATCAAATTTTATACATTAAATATGTGCAGTTTATTGTATATCAGTTAGACTTCAATGAAACTGTTTTTTAAAAAAATCACCCCTATGTTAGGGCAGTGAGAACTAGCTTTATCCATCAAGCCTGGCCCTGGAACTGACAGGTGGTCCCTAGAGGTGCAAGAGGTTTGAAACAGGAAAAACTGCTTGTTGAGGAACTGCCACTGCCCCTTGAAGGGAAGAAATGAAGTGCTCAGGTTGACAGTCCCCAAGCACAGGAGGAAGGTGGGGAATGACAGTAATCAGAGCCTGAGGATACGAGCGCTGCTTTCAGCCAGTGGCTGCAGAGGCTAGGGCCCATTCTCTACAAGGCGCGCAGGAGATCCCCTGCAAGAAGCAGATGGCGGGAGAGTTCCATGGTCAATAGCAGGGCACATGGGCAGACTTCCAGGCCAAATGGATGCCTTGGCCTCTGGCTGTTCCAGCTGTTGCTTTTGGTCTTTTCATGTAAACAAATCTAACATCAGTTTAGAGAAACATTTATATCAAGCACCATGAATGGAACGTGTACTTGGAATTGTTTGCATATTACATCACTTTGAATATCACAATGACACCTGTTTGCACAGTATTTACTGATTAACCAGCTTAAACAAATCATGTGTAGAGAATTAATTCGCGAACAAGGAACAATTTAAGCTTGTAATATTTTCCACATACATAGTCCCTTTTAGACTCATAGAACTTAAAGTCCATAAACATTAGTTTATAAACATCTAAATACATTAGGTTAAAAGTGCCTTTCAAAAGCAGCAGGGAAAAAAAAAAAACAGTGGAATATTTGGAGAAAATAAATAATGGTCAAAAGGTCACAGAGAAAAATCAGTGGCATACCCAAACCGAGAAAGCAAAACACACCTATTTTCTCCTTTCTGCAGCAACATTTTTTTCCCCACACGTGACTCGTGCATGTGACTATACAGGCTTTTAAAAAATGTAATTTATTGATACATTATTTTCTGAATAGATAGGAATTTTTATTGTATAAAATTATATACGTGGAAAAACATGAGTTCTCCAGGTTTCTTATTTCCACAGTTGCATTTACAAAGAATGGCTTCCTCTCTAGGAAGATGTGTTTACTTTATAACTCTCTATGGTGGACAAGTAGTATGTCACTTAGGATTGACACACGTGTACTCTCCTTCTATAATGTGACTTCTATAGGTCTGTGTTTCCCAGTTCCTGTAGGATCTGCATCTCAACTGCGCTTTGACAATGGGATGGTCAGAATTCATGAATACCACCTCCAGGCTTCATGTATAAAAACCTCCCCCACAATCCTTCATCCTGTCTTCTATCTCCTGGCAGCAAGCAGGGGTCTGGCAGAAGATTCTAAGGCTACAGGGGAGGATGAAGCTACATGGAAGGCCATCCACTGACCAGGAGCATGTACATTACATTTGGCTTGAGTAAGAAATAAACGTATTTTGGTAAGCTTCTGAAGTTGTGGGCTTTGTTTGTTACAGGGACCAGCGATTCTTATGTTAACTAACACAACAAGTCAGAGTGATTATTGTTTCGATTGTCATTAAAAAATCTATCACAACTAAGGGAGGGGAGAAGTAGGGAGAGACTAAAAACAAAATAAGAAAAAAAAATCCATCTTTTTAATCTATTTTCTTCTTCCTCCTCTTTAAGGAGGAAGGGAAGGTCTCAGAGATTTAGGCTTTTTCACATATTCATTTTCCCACTGTAACATCACATCAATCTCTAATTTTGACAACTGAGGACATCGAGGCTCAGAGAAGAGCATTGCTTTTTAGTGTCACATTAGTGAATGGTGGAGCTGGGACTAGAATTCAGGCCTATTTCTATTATGCCATGAGCCAGTGCATATTTTTTCTAATTCATTACACCAAAAGCTTTGAGAAACTGAAATGTGATGAATGTCAGGAAGGTGATGATTAAGATAGAGAGTGAGGGCCCCAATCCCAGCACAGAATATCTGAGTAACGTTAGACAAGTCATTTAATCTCTCTATGCCTTATTTTCTCATCTGGAAAATGTAGATGTTGGCTTTAGAACAGTTTGCAAGATATATTCCACAAACCTCCAGGATTTCAAAGAAGTCTTGGGCAGGAGTGGAGGGGGAGAGACCAGATGTCCCGGACTCTAACCCACACATGATTTCAACAAGGACCACTCTGCATCGCTTTTTCATGTATGTTAGGGTTCCTTTTAGATGTATGTTTATGTATAGGGTTTCATTTGATGAAATACTTAACTGCTAATACAATTTTGAAAGCTGGAAGTTGGACTTCCAATTCTGTACTTGTAGGACTCTGCAGATGGGAGCACACAGCACAGAGATGTTGCTGAAGGCATTGCCCTGCTTAGCTCTTTGGTTATTAAGTTTTGTCTGTTTTCAAGTCTGGTAACTCCACTTCATTTGATGGACTTCTGTTTTAGCTGTGCTCTTTTGAAATGTCACTCTCCACGGTGCCGTACAGAGGGGAAAATTCTATTATGCAAAAAACCTCCACTCCGAATGATATCACCACTTTGCTTCACCTTTCCTGCCCTCTTATATTCCACTGCCAGCCTTTTGCAAACATAATTCAAAATGAATATTGCCTCTTTCATCAAGACAGGAATTTGAGGCTTTGCTTTAACCACCTTGGCATATTCTTCAGGCCAGGGGGGAAGCATGACAAAGTGAAGCCTGAACCTTCTGAAATGTTGGGTCCCTTCATTGCCTTTCAGCTCCTCCCAGCTCCCATTTCCCACCTGCCCAAACTGCCAAACCTTCAAACTCCTGCCGCTTCCTGTTGCACATCCTTCCATTGAGCTCGAGCCAACGTCTGCTTTACTTTTCCCTGAAGGCTGTTTCTGCTCCATTCTGTTAAGAGGAATTGGTGGAGAGTAGATAGTAATGAGGGAGCCCTTTCGAACTACACGCTTAACTTATCTTGTATCTGAAACTGCCAAAAACCAGACAGTAGCTTCTACATGGATTTTCATTTCGGAGGCTACTTTGCCCTGAGGTCTAGGGCTGCCCGGCTCTGGTGTCTATGGGGCTAAGGGGTTCTTTTGTGAGGAGTCATGGCTCCATGGCTAACTGGTGAAGGTTCCTTGTAGTTAGAGCATCTGTATTGTGAAGTAAAGCATTGATGAGCTCCTTACATCTGCTTTGCTATTGTCGGAAGTTCTTAGCTTGTATTTGGTGGCCTAGGAAGGGGCTTCATGTCATTTTTAAGAAAAAGGAGTGGGATAAAACATGTAGTATAAGTGCCACCTCTGACTGACTACAGGACATAATTTTGAAGCAGAATCCCTTACTTATAGGGACTCTGAAACACAGCTCAGCAGAAGAAAAATGTCATAATTGAATTTTACAACGGCCACCAGGGATACCACTGAGGATGTAGTGGGCTTATGTGCTATGTATCGGCCAGCCATGATCTAGTTCAAATCCTTCATGGCACAGATATTGAAATCAAAGCTCAGAAAGGATTTTTAATAAAGAGAGAATGATTTTGCTGTCAAAGATAGCAACATCTGAATCCATACTTTTTCTGTAACCCTAGGTAGATTACTTAGGTTTCAGAGTGTTATTTTCTTTTTGTATAATAATGCAGCTAACAATATCCCCTCACATGCTGCTTTTGATAATTAAACAATATTATGCATATGAAGTTATCCATCTATCTGTTACATGGTCTTTAAATAAATGTTTCCTCCTTCCTTCCACAGGAAACAAATAAACTTGAAATGTAACATATGATGACATTTTTTTCTTCCTCTATAAGATCAATGCATCCTAATTCAGTTCCAGGGAATTGTCTCATAACTATTTTAAATTCCATCCTCATTTATACCCTTCACTGAAACTAACATAGCATCCCACAACAAAAGACTCTCATGCAGCAAAAGCAAATTGAGTACCCCATGTATACCAGGCAAGGCATTATTGGTTTTCAAGGAATTGCCTTACTAACGCTGCTGAGTACATAAATGGTAAATTATATTGACTTTTCCAACAACAAAATTCAGGATAGAGATGCCTAGGAATGTACCCTTAGTTTATCTGAGACAGTTTTGTAGGGATCTTGCACTGAGGATTTCAAACCTTCCATCTAGGTCTCTTATTGCAAGGAAGTTTCCACATCAACTCAGTTTTGGGGCATGTGGTCAGAAACGTGAGGGCTGATATTTCTTTCACACAGCCCTAAATGCTGAGGTTCCGAAGCCCAAGCAGATAGTAGCACCAGAAACGCGAGACTGTGGTCCTTGATTGCTCCCTGCAGTTAAACAAGCAATAGCTATAGGACCAGCCGTATCTGCACACAGAAGTTAAGTCCTTCAGAAGTGTCAAATTTCTGCCAAAAGTAGGAAAATTTGGCTTGGCTCATGTAAGAATATGTCAGAGAGACCATTTGGTGTTATTGACCTTCGTGTCATTTGGAACCAGAGATGTGTGACCAGAGCGCTCTCTAGTCATCTTTTACTTTACTTTTCCCTGAGTGCTATTTCTGCTCCATTCTGTTAAGTGGAATTGGTGGAGAAGAAATAGTAATGAGGAAGCCTTTTGAAATTTTATTCATCATGCAGCCAAGATGATTCTGAATTCATCGAGTTAAAGCTTTGTGAGAATTTTTCCAGTGTGTAAGAGCATCAGCCATCAGTGGATGCTCAATGTGGAGATTCTTTCAGGGTTAGATTGCTCTATCGCAGCACCTGATTTACTGTTAATATTATACTTTCAAACAAAATTCAGGTGCAAACTTTCCATGGAAATCTACATATGCCACTCTGGATGACTAATTGTGGATTCTCTGACATAGTCAATCTCAATATGGGTCACCCTTTCCCACTTTGCTTTCCTGCTACCAACTTCTTACACACACCCTCCATGGTTTGTAAATACCTTCTTTTCTTCTTTTCAATGGGAACTAGGTTCTTAAAATTGATTTTATTCTTCTTACCTTATTTTTAAGGATATCTCATTTAGGTTTAAGTCAACATGTTTTGAGAGGTTTTTAGGGGAGTTCTTGTAGAAAGGAAGAAACTTGTAAAGCAGCTCTGTACTCCAGGCTTCCAAAATATGCAGCCACAGCAAAAAATTGGAAAGACAATCAAACTGTGGTTAGAAAACTCTTTAAACTTTTTAGAATAGGTTATATGCCTGATTAGGTTTGTGATTGAAGATGCCACTGGGGAACAAGGGCTCCATTTGATGTCAAGTGTGTGCTGCTTTTGTTATGTTACATGCCAGATATTTTTTGACAATGGCAAGAAATTGTGCTTCCTTGATTTGCCATGAAAACTCTATTTTTTAGAAATGTAGTCCTTGGCATGGTATCAAAGCACCTGCATTTTCCTTAAATGGAGCTGCTTCTTGGGAGTTCCTACTTAGTAACTCAAAGTGGACAAGGTGTGAAACCATATTGCATTTATGTACATGACAACCACAATCCACTCTATTACTAATGGGAGCAATTCTGTCTCATTTTGAAAGGACAGTGTGGGTGGGAATGGAGTCAAGTATCACTGTCTCACATCCAATTCCTAATTTATGTCTCTCAAATCATCGTGGATGGAAGAAAGCAGAGACAGAAACAAATAACAACTATCTGAGACTGAAATGCTGATGGTAAGACTTTCATGACACTGTTGAACAAAGTAAGCACCTAAATATTAATTCCCCTTTGTGATTACCATGGCCATTCATTCGCCTCCTGATACAAGGATGCTATAAGGGGATAGGGAGGTACAAGTAGATCTGGACAAACCACTGGGAAAGATCTCCTTTTGCAATATATCTAGGGTATGATGTTAGAAATTAAGCCATTTCTGTAATAGCTCTGTGGTGATCCTAGCTCTATAGTCATGCACTTGATGCCTGCTGCTTGCCCAGATATTCTTCTCTCAGCTGCTCAATGTGTGAGATTCCATCCCTAGAGTTTTATTCCTCTTATTTAAGGCTCCAGTGACCTCTTAAATGAAAATATAAATAGGTTAATACTGAAGTTACTGGGCTGATCTATGTGTTGGTGGGAATGAGTGTTTGCATTTCAGCGTTCTGACATTTGGATAACGAAGTCTGATTTGGGGAGTTCTGTGCACACATTGGAGAGGGGCAGTGGCTCAGTCTAGTGAAGCCTGGATTTGGGGGGGCAAGTACTCACTAAATTTGCCTCAGTTTACCTGGCTTGATGATTGACTTGTACTTGTTGCCAAAAGGCAGGATTCCATTTCGGCTTATCATCCACTGGGAAAGAGTGCGGAGTTTCAGTCGGAAGATCTCTGTTACCAGCTGTGTGATTTTAGTCTGGTCATTTGATCTCTCCAAGTGTCTGTTTCCACAGCTGTAAAACACAGCTAATACTTCTCTCTCACATTGATGTGAGGATTAAATGAGCCAACACCTATAAAGCACTATATAAATGTATTTCTATTATTATCAGAGGTATGTAAAACATCAGAGGTGAGGTGTAAAATCTTGCAATCCACTCATTAGCTCTGTCAGTGGAGAGAAGAAGAAGGGATTAAATCTGGCAGATACTAAGCTTTGAGTTTGATTTAAGTTCTTTCCTCCAACTCCCCTATTTGCAAAGAGTGTTCTTCCATTGTTGAGAGTCACTGGAGCTTGGGCCAATTACTTGTGTTGACAAGTCATTAAAGAAAGGCGTATAAGCACCTGGCTCTGCAGTCTAGGAGCCCAACGGCAGCTCCAGAGCCTACCAGGTTGTGTCCAAGGTTGGGAAGATTTCTACCTGTTCTGCGTACACATGGGTCTGTTTGAGGTAGAGGCAGTATTAACTCTGCTTTTAAGAGTGAAGAAGATTGAAACATTAGCAAGCTGAGCTTTTAAATGGATTTGTTTATTTATTTACAGAAGTATGGGCTCTTTTTTACCATTGGGTACTCACTCTGAGCACATGACTTACTTGTAATGGTCAGTTGAGATTTCCTTAATCCATATATTTATAGCCATTGTTGTATTTTGTCTATGACATGATAATTATAGAAAAAATTTGGAAATTCTGTGTGTTTATGTTTTTACATTATGCAAAGGGATCCTTTTAAGTCAAAACATTTTAATAGCAACACAAAATGATTGGGAAATGAACTCACAGTATAGAATTAAGTTGGAAGACCATTTACTTAAGACAGAACATATATACCTACCGCCCCACACACATACATACATATACATGTATATATACTCACAGACATGTTTGTGCATATGTATGTACATATTTATATATACATATATAAACACCTATACATATATACATACAGATATATAATGATATCCTTATAAATGTTTAATGAATAGCTCTCCAAATAAAGCAATATTATAAAACCCCCGTGTTTTGTGGTGTTTGGCAATTTCCATGGTGTAAATACTCCTACTGTGGCCAATTTTAAGCTACCATGGTGATGCCACTGAATGTGGAGTCGGAAGAGATGTGCACAATCCGCTCATGCCAGCCAGCAAGGACTGGCTTTAGCACAGCCCCGGGTAGACACACTCAGAGAATATCCACTGGGTGGGTACATGCGGTACACACAGAAATCTAAAATCACACACTATGTGAGTCTATTAGTTCTGGTATTAATACCAGCCTCCCTTTACTAAGGAATTGCAGAGCTCTTTAGGTACAGCCTGAAAGAATTACCTTTGGCTCATCCTATCTGGAGTCTGCTTTTCCATCCTCATGATTCTTCACTTACCCTCTTCTGTGAGAAGCCTTTTAAAGGGTCTTGTATAGTCAGTCATGGAAGGGATTAAGCCAGGCAAAGTACCATTATTACAGATTCTCCAGGAGAGTTTATAAATTGTAGGTGACTCACCAATAGCCATAGGTTATTAACTACTGCTGTTAAGGGTAACGCTCTGCAGTGACAGCAAACAGTAGGATATTATCATTGTTGAGCACACACGTGAACATACACATATATGCACACGCCATTCTACTTTGTTTTGGTGGAGCTACCACTCATTTTCTTTCCGCCGTTCAGGCATACAGCCAGGAGGAGAGGTTGCCCATGCCCTGTGACTTAAGATTGCTAGGAAGACATCTTCCTCCATCCTCCCTTCAAAAGAATATTCCCAACACCTGGACTACTTCACTTGCCATTTTCTACTCTGCCATTAGAGATCATTTTGTTCCATTAATAATGTTTTCCTTTTAAAGAGGTCACCCCAGCTGAGAAGAGGTAACAGTAAGATGGGAGCACAGAAATGAAAAATAGGCAAAAATTCAAAGATAAATTTGATTCCCACATAATTTGGCCTAAGACAGCCTGCTAAATGACAGCCTTATTTCCCTTGTTTTCCTAGCTCCCTGCAGCTTGTCTCCCCACTTGCAGATCCACCTCCAACTCATCCCCAGTCTATAGTTGATGCTAATTTGTAGACTCATTGCCTAAACCCTGAATAATTTTAAGGGCTTTAGCAATAGTCATATTGATTTATTAAATTCAACATTGAACATTGGCCCTGCCCTTGAAGAGCTCGCAATTTCTTGGGAGAGATGTTAAAAAACAGAATAATTACTCTGCAACTATATACTTTTGCTACAAGAGTGTTACTTCCAAAGGGCTGATGGAACCCAGAGAAAATATTATCCAGCAGTAATTAGTGGGCACCCTGGAATTAGATGGGCTTGGTTTCAAATACTGATTTTCATATTTACTAGCGGTGATGCTTTGGGCAATTTGCTTAACTTGTCTGACCATAAATTTTTCTAATAATGCCTAGTATATAGGCCAATAATGCCAATTACACTGGAATGTAACTTCAATGAAGGTATGCACTTTATTTTGTTCACTGTTATTATCTCTACCAAGTAGAATAGTGTCTGATATATAGTAGGTGATCAATATATGTTTATAAAATAAGCCACATACAGTGTCTATAGGTACTTGATAAATAGTAGCTGTTATTATAATAAAGATGATTAGGACCACAGGTGTGTATGAGAACTCCCAGAAGACATAGGCAGTAATTCTGCCTGTGGGATTAGGAAAAATTATAGAATTGTCATCTTGAATGAGACATAAGAGTTATCAGGAAGAGGAAGTCCAGGGGTGTTCCAGGTAAAGAAAATATAGCAAGCATGAATGGATGAACAGTTCAAGAAAGAGTGAAATTCTAGATTGAATAGGGACATAGTGGCCAAAAACTGACCACAGCCACCCATCAATTCCACTGATAATCTGATTTTTTCTGAGTTAACCACTGGGTCCCCATTTTTGTTCCCTAATAATAAAGGTTGCCACTTACATAGTGCTTATTACATACTAGGCACAAAACATGTATCAACTCATTAAATCTTTACAACAATCCTTTGAGATAAGTGCTACTATTATCCATTTTAAGATGAGAAAAGTAAGGCAAAGAGGAATTGACTAACTTATCTGAGGTCCACAGCTAGTAAGTAGAAAAATCAGGCTTTAAACTCAGGTTTTATGGCTGCAGAATCTTTCTTAATGCCTATACCAGGTAGCTTCTAAGTCATAGCCAGATTTTGTGGTCGACAGTAGTACTGCTCACCAGTATATCCAAGCTCAAAGGCAGATGGAATTTCCTTGAAGTTATGAATGGCTATGTAACTTCCTTGAGGCAACGTAATTTGATCAGAAAAGATCTGGCATACTTCTTGTATTCTCTCCCATCTGTAAAGAGGTTGTTTGCTCCAGATGGTTTAGCTATAGGATAGTAGAGCCTCTGTTAGCCGAAATTGCTGGGTGGCTGCATGGAGGACAGTTGCCTGGGAAAGATGGCTAGGACAGCAGTAGTGTGTGAGCAAGAATTAAATGTTATTGTAGTAGAGTTTGAGATTGTTTGCCACTGCAATGGAACCTTACTTCTCCTGACTGATATAGCTGCCTATGCCAGATCTGTATTCTGATTAGGTGGGCACAGGGCTCTAATTCCTAAGCTAATCCTTCCTTTCCAAACCTTGCCTCAGCCTATTCACCTAGGCTCCCCTTTCTCTCTTTTTGGGGGGGTAATTTTCGTAATATCCCAGGCTTTTCCTACCAAAGTACACATTTATTTTTCCTTGTCAATTCCACCTCCCCAGATGCTGAAGTTTTGGATCAGAACCCCTACCTCTACATTGACCAATCAGGTATTGCCTGACATTATGCACATGGTCCTATGATATACCCAGATAAAGCACTCTGCCCAATTTCTTTGGGCCCTGAAAACTACTCTAGAGAGGATGTCTAAGTATTGTAACATTTCCTTGGTAAGCCTTTCTGGCTAGGAAAAATCATTAATTCTCAGCTACACCTTCCTGTTAGCCCTTACTTCCCTACTGGATCAGTGCTAATATCTGATTCTGGCTTTCCCTGGTGCTGTCTCTTATTTATAGCCACAGATCACTGATTACCTGCTGAGTTAAACCCACAGTACTTGTGCCCAGAATGCCCATGCTAGCAATTCAGAACTTGATGGGTATTGATAGAATAGGCTCAGCTTCCAATCACACACTTCAGCATCCTTTATTCCTTGGATTATAAAGTGTTTTTTCTATTCTGCTACTACCAAAGATGAAAAAATAAAGTTGACATGAATATTTAATACCTTAAACCCTGGACAAGGAACCAAAAGAGAAAGTTTCTATAAACAAGAGTAAAAACTTGCTTTAGTTGCAAATGATTGTGGCAGGCCAGAATTCTACAATGGCCTCCAATATTCTCACCCCCTGGTGGACAAGCTCTGTATAATCCATGCCCTTTGTGAATACTATGGGATAGCGCTCTCATAATTACGTTACATTTTATAGCACATTTTATAGCACAGAGGATTTTGTAGAGGTAATTGAGGTTTATAATCAGTTGGTTTTCAGTTAAGCACAAGGGAATTTTCATGAGTGGGCTTGATATAATCATGTAAGGCCTTAAAAGAAATAAGCAACAGTAGCAGCTGGAGATGAGCACAACACCACGTTGTGAACTACCCACAGAGGGAGCCACATGGCTAGAACCTGACAGTGATTTCCAGCTGACAGCCAGCAAGAAAATCGGACCTTAGTCCTACAACCACAAGGAGCAGAATACTGCCAACAATGAAATGAGCTTGGAAGGGGGCTCTCAGCTTCAGATGAGACCATAGCCCAGGCCAATCCCTTGATTTCAACTCTGGATGATCCTGACCAGAGAACCCAGTTAGGCTGTGCCTGGAATTCTGACCTACAGACACATTGAGATAACAAATGTGTATTGGTTTAAGCTGCTAAATGTGTGGTGATTTGTTATACAGCAATATAAAATTTACATCATAATCAGTTGTTCAAATGCAGGACAACAGATAACTCATTGGATATTCATATACATGTAAAAGAAAAATGAGATTTGGTAAATAAAAGGTCAATGCCTTCAAGTTGATAAAAAGAAAAAGTAAACTTAGATTTTAATGAGTGAGAAAACAATAATCTCACTGATTTCCCTGCAGAATAATTCAGTGTAAAGTTATATTAACTTTTTTCATTTAAAAATTGCTATATTACTTTTAACAGCTTTATTGATATACAAATGACACACAATAAACTGCACATATTGAAAGTATATAATTTGATAAGTTTTAACATAAGCATGTGCCTTTGAATGATCACAATAATAAAGATTGTGGGCATATCTATTACCCCCCAAAGTGAAATCTAGCTCCTTGGTAATCCCTTTGTAATCTTGCTCTGCACACTGGGGAACATGCCAACGTGGCAACTTAAGAATATTAAATAATTTTCAGCTCTTCCTTAAAGTTTTCCCCACATAGCAAACATGTTAAAACCCATCTCCTTTATAGATTGGCAGTTACAAGTCTGACCCAATGTAGAACCTGTGGGGAACTGGGGGATAGTAGAAAGGGGCAAATAAAAAAGACTCCCATACTCCCATTTGCAAACAAATGGCTTACTGCAACCATTATGAGTTTCAATGTCTGGACATGTCACTTACCCAATCATGTCCAGACAGTAGCACAACTTATATAATGCATTAATTAGGGAAACAAGGTATTCTTTCACATGTGTCCAAGTCTAGTCATCCATCCATCCATGCCTCTTACCTCCCAGCATTATTTACACATACCCATCAGCCTTGCTTCCTCTATTTCTTCTCCAGGTTATTTTTGGATCTATCTGCTGCAGAGAAAATTAGTAATGGAGAAGGACAACAGTGGCTTTTTGCCCCCTTGGTTATCTGTTAGATCATTCAGGTAGGAAATATTGATTTTTCAGAACTAGTTGGACATTTTTTTACTTCCTGAATGCAAAAGGCACCTAAAATATTTTTTCAGTGAGGTATATAACAGACATTATTGCCTTCATTTTTGGGAGTTTCTGGAAATGTAAAGTTCAAAAAGAGAATAGTAAAAAGATTGCGTAATTATCTTTGGTGGTTCATATTTCACCTGTATGAAGGTTGAGGTCTTTAGAAATAGTTTCAGGTAATTTAGTTTGTTCCTCAATATACAGGTATGAAGTTTCACAATTGAGTATGAGACAAACCTTTAAAAAATCCACTCATTGCAATATAAATTCTCTCTCACCTTAGGTGAGATGATATTTTCAGGACTGCTACTAATGTTTCCTGCTTTATAGCATTTTACAATTCTTCGAGGCATTTCACTTATATTACCTCCTCTGATACTTTTGGTATTCCTATGAAGCAGAGAAAGTGGTTTCATTCCCATTTAAAGATGGAAGAAAACTGAGGTCAGAGAGAGGAACTAATTCATGAAGAGCTGCTCAATGGTGTTGCTGAAACTAAAATCCGAATTTTCTAGACCTTTTCCTCACCCAGGACTTTTTCTTTTCATTTTCCTGATAAGCATAATTTTAATAAACTGTACCAAATAGTAGGGAAGAGAAGATATGTATTGTATTATCTTACATTACATGATATTGAGTTACAAAGTATGAAATGTCCGATTTCCTTAAGTACTAAGTTTGACAGTTGATGTCTCTGACATTTCACTTTGATACTTCTTGTTTTATGTTTATTTTGAAAGAACATCCTCAGTCTTTCAAAGGCATGTGGTGGCTTGTGATTATCTTTCAAATTTTTTTAGAGCAATTTTTGTGAAACCATGGATAAGTAAAAAATTCATGTTATTTTCAAATATGAGTTCCATCATGGAACCAATGCAGCACAGACAGCTGAAAATATCAACGAAGTGTTTGGGAGGATGTGGCTAATGAATGCACAGTACTTTGATGATTTGAGAAGTTCTGTTCTGGTGATTTTAATCTTGAAAATGAGCCATGTGGGTGACTTGAGACCACAGTGGATAATGATGAGCTGAAAGCTGTAGTGGAAGTGAATCCATCTCAACCTACGCGTGAATTACCAACAAGGTTTGATGTTACTATTCCAACAATGTTGGACTATTTGAAACAAATGGGCAAGGTAAAGAAACTGGATAGATGGGTTCTGCATGAATTAAATGAGCATCAGAAGAGAAATTGTCTTGAAGCTTGCCTTTCTTTTCTGTCATGACATAAAGACAAACCATTTCTACACTGTACTGTTATGTGTGATGAAAAATGGATTCTTTTTGACAATTGCAAGCATTTAGCACAATGGTTGGATAAAGATGCAGTGCCAAAACACAGTCCAAAACTGAATATTCATCAAAAAAAACTAATAGTGTCTGTTTAGTGGTCCAGCGCTGGTATCCACTACAGCTTCATGAAACCTAGTCAGTCAATTACAGTGGATGTCTACTGCAACGAATTGGACAAAATGATGAGGATGCTTGCAATTAAGCAGCCAAGATTGGTCAATAGAGACAGGCCAATCCTCTTGTAAGACAATGCTCAACCACATGTCACACAAACAATGCTGCTCAAACTACACCAGCTGGACTTTAAAACTCTCTGTCATCTACTGTATTCATCAGACCTTGCACCAACTGACTACCACTTCTTCCAGGCTTTGGACCACTTCTTGCGAGGAAAAATATTCCATTCTCAACAAGCTGTGGAAAACTCCTTTTGTGATTTCATGGCCACTCGTTCTCCAGGCTTCTTCGCTGCTGGCATAAACAAGCTACTGATAAGATGGCAAAACTGTGTCGATAGTTTGGGCACATACTTTGATTAATTGTACTGCTTTTTGTTTGAGATTTAATAAACTACACCTTTGATTAAAGGAATTCATTATAAGCCATTTCTCCATCTCAGACAAATCAAACTCGCATAGTTACATGAAAATAAGAGTTTTGCTAAAACACTGTTCAAGAAAGATGCTCCTGAAATAGTTAAGGGTCAAATTTAAATACCCAGTGTTTAGTTCCCTCTTGTGTGGGAAAAGACAAAAGCAATGCAGTTGTGCAAGTTCCTGCAGGCAAAGTAAAGAGTGGAAAACTCCTCCCCATCTGTGTTTATTATTACAAATACTGTTTAATCTTCCACCTTAAGTTCCAATTGCCAGATTTTTTTTGTTAAAAAATAAAAAAAAAATGATGACAACATAAAAATAGAAGATAAGTCTCTCTTAAGAGTTCTCATTGTCTACAGAATAATTCTGAACAAATCTTGTGCTCTGGGCTCCACCTGTCAGCTCCTCTAGGAAGGAGAAAGACAGAAGAATGGCCCCGTAATTTCCATGTGAATAGGGAAAACCATTTCCCAGATCCACTGCTCAGGGTAACATAAATGAAACTGTTAAAAGACATTCACCAGAGGCAGAGAAAAACCAACCAAACAAAAGACAAACAGAAATATTTGTTTTCTTGGTCAGTCAGTGCCAAGAGTGGAAAAATAGAACATTTTTTAAGGTTGAGAAAGAAAAAAAAAAACTACCACACTGAAGTGGGTGATGTGACTCTGGGCCACCCTTTGTTGATGTTTCTGGCTCTTGTGGACTCTGGGCACCCCTCAGGATGAGCAGAAGTGGAGAAAGTAGATGAAAGCCAGGAAGCTACGTGCTGGTGGGAATGTGGATAAGATGGAAGCTGAAGTCTTTATGGCAAGCTTACATCTGCGTAAGAAGATTGAAATGGCTTATTTTGGGTAACCTGAGGCTTTAGTCCTATTAATATACAGGCACACCTTTTTCCTTTATCTTCTTCCAGTTTGCGCCTTCCTCCAGCCTTCACAGGTTTCACATGGCTCTAGTTTCCCCAATATACCCTCATCCAGTTCCACCAATTCTCTCACATTAACCACCCTAATCAGCCAAATGCCTACAGAAAACCTGGAACTGCTAAGAAATCTCTCCTCCCTCCTCCCTTCCATGCTTATGCTAAGCTGTGGCAGATCCGCCATCTTACCGTCCTGTGATCAGCCATGTTCCAGCGAGCTCTTAAGTCTCCTCTGCTCTCTCTGGAGGGCAGCCCCTCTTGAATGTCCTCATGCTTCTGCCTTTCATCTTTTCTGATCCATTCTGTCCTATATATTTCCATCAGATTAGGCTTTCTCTGATGCCCCTTTACTCAAATCACTCTTTTGCTCAAAACTTCTCAACAACTTGTTATTATAAACATATGAGAATCCAAACTTCTAGTCCAGGCTTCACGTATGTTGAGGGAGGCCGTCCACTGTAGGCCAGAAGAATGTCTGCATGTCCTCTCTGAGGATGCCAACTGTCAGGACTAACTGTCCTCTGCCCCTGAGCCATGTCCATAGCTAGTCACATAGGCTACTAAGTAGGCAACTGCAGCCTGTCTACCATGAGACTGCTTGTTTCTGGAGGAAATTTAATTTTAAAATATAAATACCACCTTTCTGACAGAAACTATGAGAAGTGAAGTGATAAAACATTACCAGAAAAGTGCCATTAGAAACTGCCCCCAGTAGTCGCCATGATGTTTGCCACACTGAGCACCATCCGTGCACAGTTGAGGGGATGCCTGCTCCCATGGTAGCATTTGGAACTCACTGAGATCAACTGCATGGCACAAGCCATAAGGATAACAAAGGAAACACCAGGGAATGTCTAGGGAACTTTTATGTTCAATACAGGTGTTGGGTTGGGAAAAAGCCCATCTGAGATACCTCTATAACACATTTTTCACTAGTCTGAAATCCCTTAATAATGTTGGTGTTAGAAAACAAACAAATACCAGTATCATCCTCCTTGGCTACCAATATTACACCCAGCTTTTACATATAGGAATGATGTTTTGCATTGTGAAGCTACGTAAGAATGAGGAGTGTTACAGTATGATTCTTTCCTTCAGAAGCATATGGTTTATTGGAAAAACAAGGTATAATTATCCCTAAGAAATAGATTTTAAATCATGCAAAAGAATCAAGAAAAAATTCACAGACAAAGAGATAAATGAACAGTCCTCTGTCTTTATGGGCAGGCTAGGGTTCAGCATTTAGAATTTGGCATTTGAACCTGAGATGACAAAAAAAGCCTTATGCAATCCTCAATTTTTTAAATAAAAGTAAAGTATGGCTATGATTGTGGATACAGATAAACCCAATTCTTCTCTGAGTCTTTCCACAATATGTAATTCACATTCTATAGTGAAGCAACATCAGCATTAAAGATGTTTTTAAAAAAGAAAAAGAAAATGATTAGAGGTGGGAGTGTGGGTGTCTTGAATAAATGGTGTCTGTAAAGCACATTTTGGGTAATTTTACCAACATAGATGACTTTAAGATTGTGTGTGTGTGCGTGTGTGTGTGTGTGTGTGAGAGAGAGAGAGAGAGAGAGAGAGTGTCAGAGATAAAGAAAGATAGGCAGAGACAGAGAAAGAGACAGAGAGATAGAAACACAAAGACTGAGACAGAGACAGTGAGAGAAATTGAGCTAGTGAGTGCAAATGTTTGTATATTTAGTAACCTTCCAGGAGAGTCTTTGGAACAATTGCTATTTTTCTTCCTGTATATTTCTATGTCTTCTTTTATTTAGAATTTCTCCTAATTCTAATTTAGAATTTCCACTCTAATTGCCCTTAGAGTGGTCCTGAGATGACTTGGAAAAGCCATGCATTAAGCAGCAAGGAGAGTTGCCTTACCTGCTGCATTTCTGTGGCACCTGTGGAAGAGAGCTATCTGTTGGTCTCAGCTTGCAGCTGGAGCCCTAACAGTAGTGTCAGTCATCAAGTAGGAGTCAATAATAAAGGAATTTTAAAAGCCTGTCCATCTTGACATACCACCCAAATTCCTTAAGTGTCACGAGAAACAAAATTCTGACAGATGTGTATATTACTTTAATCAACCTGGGATTGGTGTGGATTCATTGAATCTATGAAAAGTAAAAAAGAAATAGGAAAAAGAGGCAGTGAAATCCTTGTCCTTTTCATATTTTTGGAGAACTCTTTGTGGCTGCTAAAATGGGATTTGTTCCAACATAAAAACTGGTCAAGGAACTGGGACAAAGGAGAAGCAGCTCTTCATAACAGAGGAGAGAATATAAATTTCATAAAATGCCTGTGTCTCGGTACCCCTCAGCAGTCCTGAGTCTCAGGGCATGTCCATCTGGAGGCAAAAATAATAAGATCTGAGCTCTTAGGAAAGGGTACAAATCTACAACCTGTCCTGGGGCTTTCTTCTTCCAAAATCAATTCTTGTATGTGTTTATTTCTCTATGTATTTTGGTGTTTTGATCTCCCCAGGTTTCTCTTACACTTGGGTAGAAGAACCTGAGCTCTCAATTTAGATCACTGGGGTTCAAGTCCTAGGTTCACCACTTATTGCACGTGTGAGCTTGGGCAAGTTACTTAACTTCTCTGCATCTCAATTTCCTCATCTGCAAAAATGAGGACAAGGAATAATAATCATGGCATAGGAATTTTGAGAGAATTTGTTGAGATAGCAACTGGTGCATAGGAAATTCTCAATAAATGCTAGCCTTTTTTTTTTGTTTTTTATTTCCTACCCTCAGCTGCCTGCCTTTTCCTCCACTTCCTGTACCAGATGGGCATCCTGAGAATAGTATTCATGAACCCATGGCTTGGTTACGTAAGGACTCAGGGTAGCCTGGGCCCTACTAATTGCCCTGAGTCTGGTTACCCAAATACAAATTCTCAACATAGCAGTCTGTTAAGAACAAACATTTCCAGACCACCTGTTATTTCAAGTACATGTCATGGCCCTGGGGAGAGACAATAGGGAGGAGGAAGAAAAAGAATAGGAAGAGGCAGCAGGTTCCTATTCTATATTGAGGCAGCAATGAATGGAAAGCATTCAGGAATTATTAATTAAAGTGAGACTCTAGAATACAGTCTCCCTGAATTGTAGATATTGGTAGTATAGGCAATACAGTATGAACACAAAGATATAAAATAAATAAGCAAACATAAGTACAGGAAGGGGAAAATTAAAAGAAGGAAAGAAAATGAACCAAAACATCAACAGTTACTGTCTGTAGGTGAAGAGATTGTGAGATATGTTCCTATCTATGCCTACATCATGGTGCCCTATGGCCGGTGAGAGGACTCTTAGCAAATAACACTTTGACCATTCATCTGTATGTGAACATTTGGGTTGTATTTATATCTTGGCTGTTGTGAATAACGCTGCAATAAACATGAGAGTGAAGATAATCTCTTCATGATCCTGATCTCAATTCTTTTGGATATATACCCAGAGGTGGGATTGCTGCTTCATATGGTAGTTCCATTTTCAATTTTTTAAGGAACCTTGCCAAGCTTTTTTTTGATAATAGCCATCCTAATAGGTGTGAGGTAATATCTCATTGTGGTTTTTATTTGCAAACGGATAAAGAAAATGTGTTGTATACATACAAAAGGATAGTATTCAGCCTCAAAAAGGAAGAATCCTATCATTTGCACCTAACAGCATGGGTGGACCTGGACGACATTATGCCAGATGAAATAAGTAAGTCACAGAAGGATAAATATTGCATGATTCCTCTTATATGAGGCATCTAAAATATTCAAAGATATATAAGCAGACAGTAGAATGATGATTACCAGGGAGTGGGGGGAGGGCACTATGAAGAGTTGTTCAATGGGTATAAAGTTACAGTATACCTGAAAAATTCCAGAGCTCTGCTGTGCAACATAGGGCCTATGGTTATCAATAAGGTATTGTGTATTTAAAAATTTGTTAAGAAGGTAAACTTCATGTGTTCTTACCATAAAAAAACAAACAAACAAACAAAAAAAAAAACCCAAAGACAGAGGGACATAAGAAAACTATTGGAGGAGATAGATATGTTTATTATTTAGATTACGGTGATAGCAACACATGTGTATACATACACAAACTCACCAAATTGTACACATTAATTATGTATATATTTTGTATACCAGTTATACCTCAATAAATCTGAAAGCAAAACAGAAAGCAAAACTTTGAGAGATTTGGTTTTCAAAAGAACTGGAATGTATAATATTTTCATGACACTTTGAAATTCTCCACGCTTTATCCAAGAATCACATGCCATCTCTCTTTCAAGTAAAAAAGATGAATGCTTCAGGGCCCCCAAAAATTTTGGTATCAGAGAAGCAGATCAACAAAAAGCCACAGGTAAAGAATAATAGCACAAACATTTGTCTAATACTTTGAGCCCATTCATGTAATTTATCTAATTTGATCCTTGGAATAACCCTCTGAGGTAGGCAATGTGGCAAGGTAACTTATTGATATTCATGTCAATGAATGGGTTTATTGATCCCTTCACTCAGTCATTTATTCATTCAGTCAATTAATATTTATGATGTCTTACTAGGTGCTGGGAATTTTGACTAGCACTAAGGATAATAATAAACAGGGAATGAGAGACCAAGGCAGGAGGATTGTTTGTGGTCAGGAGTTTGAGACCAGTCTGAGCAAGAGCCAAAACCTGTCTCTACTAAAAATAGAAAAAATTAGCTGGGCATGGTGGTGAGAGCCTGTAGTCCTAGCTACTAGAGAGGCTGAGGCAGGAGGATCACTTGAGCCCAGGAGTTTGAGGTTGCAGTGAGCTACAATGACACCACTGTACTCTAGCTCAGGTGACAGAGTGAGACCTGTTTCAAATATATATATATATATATATATATATATATATATATATGTATATATATATATATACACACACACACACACACACACACACACATATATGGCAGACTTCTACTTGGGGGAGACAAATAACAAACCAGTAAATAAGCACACAAGATAGTTGCAGATGCTAGAGGAAATACACAGAATCTATTAATAGAAAGGCTTTTAAAAACAAGATTGCCTCAGAAAACCTTTCTGAGGAAGAGGCATTTGAGCTGAGACCCACAGCCTGAGACCCAGGGTGTGCCTTGAGTTGGAGAAGGGATGTTTGGGAAGGGACAACCACAAGCACAAAGTCACTAAGGCAGGAAAGGGCTGTGGCTGTGGGAGCAGAAAGGAGGCTGCTGTGGCCTGAGAAAAGAGAGGTTGGGGGTAGGAAAAAGGTAAAAGTCTTCGCCTCTGGGTTTCCAAACAAGTAGCGAGGCCCTTGGTACCTCCTTGCCTAAGGAAATCTTGCAAAAGCCACTAGAAAAAGAAGACTCTTTTGGTCTTTTATAAAAGCTTTAGCATACTGTAAATATGATAAAGCCGGAAGGCTGGATGAGTAAGGGAGAGAGGGAAGTGTCTTCCCTCAGTTGTTAGACCTCTGCAATGGCTAACCTTTGTTTACTTCCTAGACAGACAGAGTTCCCAGAGACTTGGAAGGAAACAAAGGTTAGCCATTCCAGAGGTTGGGGGAAAATTGTTCCTTGAACGTACCTTGGGGGAGGTGGTGCGACTTCCACTGGAAATAGTTGTATGGCAACCTGTGGAAGTCAAATGTAGGCCTTAGAGAATTCCAGCCACCTCAAAGGTTCTGAGACACGCCATGGAGAAATCACCTGGACCACCAGATCTGAAGGGCCCATTCAAGCTGAGCTAAGAGGCACTCATAAGTTACTAGTGTAAACCAATAACCAGCCGGCCTTCTCAAGTCCTCCATCTTTTGACACTGAGTAAGGCCCAGGAGCCCAGCCCAGCCACTGAGGGTTGAGTAGGGGCAGGTGGGAAGTAATGACTAAAACTGACAATGTGGTAGAACAGGGTATGTGAGCAGAAGTAAGTTAGTTGATGGTTGTTTTCTGTATGCCACATCCCTAGATCCTCTCTGCTCTTATCTTCCTTGCTCTGTGTCCTGGAAGGCCGACCACCATGGTATCAGTCACCCACGTTCTCTCAGCCTCTGACCTCTACTTGGATTCAGCCAATGGGCGACACTGGCAGATGCAGGAGGGTGAGAGGAATGGATTCAGCCAATGGGCGACACTGGCAGATGCAAGATGGAGGAATGGACTCAGCTAATGTGAGACACTGGCAGCTAGGTACCGGAAGATGAAAGCGGTAGGAGTTCAGATGCTGGTTGCCTCAGCTCCATTTCTCTTGGCCATTTTCTGGTCATGGCTGTATTCCTGGGGTCACAGTTCCTGATCATCAGCGCCCCTTTTGGGGCTCCAGCTCTCTCACTGACTCTGGCAACATTTCTTCTGCCTTCTGCTCGGTGAGCCTTGAGAGAGGTCACAGATTCTTGCTCTTGCTAAACCCTGTGGTAGCTCTCCCTTGTTCAAACAAACTTAATTCTGCCCACCTCTGTAAATAGTCCTCTCACTTAATACCTTCAGATAAATACCTTAGGGTGGGCCATCTAGTTCTTGCTTGGACACCTACTGAATCATGTCATTTAAAAGGAAATCAAGTGATATCTCTTACAAACTCAAGTTTGTGAACTAAGATTCATGCCTTACCGCTTACCAAGGGGCTTACTCTGTTATTTTACAGATGGAGCTAGGTTTATTAAGTTGTCCAAGTCACACAGCTAGTAAGTGGCAAAGCCAGGACTTGGACTCAATAATGCTGCTTCAGTGCTCTTTTCTAGATATACCAAACATATCAGTGCTAAGCAAAGCTAAGCTAAGCAAATATTTCTCCTCATCCCACTACAAATTAGGATAGGATAAAGTACCAAGGTACCTTATTAATCATTACAAGACCTATGACTTTTCCAAAGTTCTTCCTAGTTCATTTCAAGACTACATACTGTCAAGATCCCTAAGCTTGGAAAGAAGAGGCAAGATTGGCTTCCAAAAAGAAAACAAATTTGTTCTCAGGGGAAGAGTTTCCACCCCTAGGAGCCTGCCAAATCCTGCAATGTCAAATAGCTTCCTGGTTTTCAGCAAGGTGGACAATCAATGTTCATTGCCGCCTGGGCTCATGGGCACTAGTGGGAGAAATGGGCTCTAGTCCTACAAAGTTCAATGTCACTTCTCCAGTTCAAGCTTTAATACCCATCAATTAAGTGTCCCAGACAAACCTCCTGTTTCCTTTACTAGTTGGCCTAGTAAAGAAAAAGCATGTATAAAGACAAATATTTTTGTTTTTCCTTGCAGACAGAATAGTCCCAATGATCCTAACCTGTACACTCATTGGTCGTGGAGTTATGTGCACAGTGTTTTTAAACATGAGGTAACTAGAGTTTGCATTTTGTCTGGAAATAGTGCTACCCATTTCATCCCTACTCCTACACCTGGCCTTGTAACTCATGTTTTTGAAGGCCACATCCTTCGCATTCATTTGAATTTGTGGACCTTGGTTTAAACCCACACTAGAGAGATAATATTTCCTCCATTAGCAAATGATCCTCATTGTGCTGGGAATCATTAGATTTTGTTTTTTCCTGCTATTCTTGGAGCTTGTCTGCAATAGGCCTAGAATTAATTTTCATTTTCATTTGACGTTTTTATTCAGGTATAATTTACCAGAAGAAAAGTGGAAAATGCTAACTAAGTGTGTAGCCCAGGTTTCATGAAGTGAACTCATCCATTTAAACACCAGCATCTCAAGAAGTAGAACTTATCTGCTCCCTAGAGGCCCCCTTTGTAACTACTCCCAGCCATGAAATCCTTCCTTCCTCAGAAGTAACCGCTTTCCTGGTATCTATTACCATTGATAGGTTTTGCCTATTTTTGGACATTATATAAAGGGAATCACATAGTATGACTTTTGTGTCTGGTTTCTTTTGCTCAGTATTATGTTGGCAAGTTTTATTCATGTTTTTTAGTGTAGCAAATTCATTTTCATTACTAGTATCCATTGGATGATTTCATCAAATGGTATTCATATTACTATTGACGGACATTTGAGTTGTTTTCCTGATATTACAAATAATGCAGCAGTGAAGATTTTGACAAGTTTTGGTGCACATGCATCTATATTTCTGTTGAGTATTTACACAGGAGTGTAATGGCTGGATCAAATGGCATGCATATGTTCAGCTTTAGTAGATATAACTAGTTTGCCAAAGAATTTGTTTAAACAGCCTTGAATAGAATATTAGAGTTATAGTTTCTCAACATCTGTGCCAGCATTTGATTTTTGTTAGCAGCTTTAACAATTTGTATGTGCATTAAAATGTATTTCCCTGATGACTAATGAATTACAATATCTTTACCTATGTTTTTATGCCATTTGGGTATCCTCTTTGATGAAAAGCCTGTTTAATTCTTTTCCTATTTTTTACTGCATTGTCTACATTTTTCTTATGGATTTATAAACATTATTTATTTATTCTGAATGATGATTTTATTAGTTACAGATATAGTAAATATCTCCACCAAATTGGGTGCTGCCTTTTCTCTCTCTTAATAATTTATTTTATGAACACTTGCAATTGTTTTAATTATCTCTATTTTTGTATATATTTTCATCATCATTTTATATGTTACAACATTTTTCTTGTTTTGCACATAGGCAGAATAGGGCTAATAATAATGGTAAAACTTCTCAAAATTAAGCACAAACAAAAAAAAATCATTCCATGATAAACCTAGAAACAAGGCCATGGCAAGGACTAAAAAGACTCTACAACACTGGTGATACCAGCCATTAGTAAGCACAGAGTTGACGTACTTCTGTTTCAATGCACTTGGGAAATGTTAATACAGACTGAGTATTTGATAATGTTAAGAGACTTTTGCTATTTTTGTTTAGATGCTTATAATATTGTGATATAATAAGGAATATATATTTGGTTTTCCTCCTGATTCCTGGTACAAAGCTGCTAAACACTTGGAATTTCCTGAGTGATATGAATAAGAGGAGCACCTTTTGTTTTTTGCAATAATCCCCTTTCAACCACATCTGAGTTTATGCTAATGAGGTGACTCTTGGAGGGACCCCTAATAGCTTCAGGGTGGAGGTTGGTTGCCAGAGGAACCAACTAGGTGATTAGAGCATTGGGACTTTCTGCTCCACCCCTGGACCTCCTTGGAGGACAGACGGATGAATATTGAGTTAATCACCAATGGCCAATGATTTAATCAATCATGTCTTCATAATGAAGCCAACATATAAAATCTAAACAATAGGGTTCAGAGAGCTTCCTTGATGAATACATTGAAGTGCTGGGAGGGTAGCAAGCCCAAAGAGGGCATGGAAGTTTTGTGTCCATTCCTCCATTCCTTGCTCTGTGTCTCCTCCATTTGGCTGTTCTGAGTTGTATTATAAATAACAAACTAGTAATAGTTGAGAGCTTTCCTGGGTTCTGTGAGCAAATTATCAAATCTAAGGAATCGTCACAGGAACCCTTGACTTATAGTCCATTAGTCAGAAGTACAGGTGGCCCAGACTTGCAGTTGACTTCTAGAGTGGGAGCAGTCTTTTGGGACTGAGCCTTTAACCAGTGGGGTCTGTGCTAACTCCAGATAGCTCACAATTGAATTGAATTTTAGGGCACTGAACTGATTTTGGAGAATTGATTGGCTGGGAGAAAATACCCCACACATTTAGTGTCAGAAGTGGTGTTGAGAGTAAAAACATATCTTAATAATGTTGTAATTGAGGTTTGTCTTTTTTAAAGGAGAACCCCTACCTTTAGAAATACATACTAAAATATACACAGATGAGATTGTAGGTATTGGGGATTTGCTTCAAAATAATCCAGAGTACAGATTGTATTGTACATACTAGGTAATTGTTGAAGTTGATAATGGGTACAGGGGTGTTTCATATACTATTCTCTCTTCTTTTCTAAATTAAAAGTTAAGAATAGAAAAAGGGAAAAGGATGGTAAGAGTTATTTGGTCTAGACAACCCTTTCAAGGAGTTTTGTTATAAAGGGAAGAAGAATATAAAGTATTATCTGTAGAGATCTATGGAGTCAAGAAGAAAATTTGTTTTGTTTTGTGTTTAACATGTTATCTCCCATTTTAAAGCAGGTATGTAAGGTATTTGGAAATACTCCAGTAGAGAGGGAAAATTTGATATGCTAGAGTGAGAAAAGACAATTACATGATTTTTTTTTATGATAGCAAAAGGAGGAAGAACATTCCAAAAGAAGGAATAGCATGGGCAAAGGCTTTAGGATAGCAATGAGCTTAGAATGTTGTCAGAGCGAGCAGAAGGTCAGGGGGCTTGCAGTGAAGTGAATAAGAGGAGACTGGGCAGCAGGACCAGATCCTTCAGGGCCTCAGAGGCCACTGTTAGAACTTTGGGTTTTATTCTACTGGTAATGGAAAGCCGTTGGATGACTTTAATTAGAGAGTTATGATTGAGTTAAACTTTAAAATTATCTGGCATGCTATGTGGAATAGATTTGCATGTAGGCAAGTGAGTGTGTGTGTATGTTTTGAGGTGTGAGGTTAAGTGTGGAGGAAGGAAGAGAAGTTTGGAGACCATTTCAGTATTCCAGGTGAGACCCTGAGATTGTGGAAGCAGAATGTTGTGAGTTAAATTGTGTCCTCTCAAAAACAATATGTTGAGATCCTAATCCCTGGTACCACAGACTGTGTCTTTCTTTGGCAGTAGGGTCATTGCAAACATGATTACTTAAGATGAGGTCATATTGGAATAGTGTGGGCCCCTAATCCGATATGACCAGTGTCCTTTTAGGAAGATAGCCATGTGAAGACAGAAACACACAGACAGAACACCATGTGAAGACAGGGAATTGGAGCAATAGATCTACAATCCAAGTAACTCCAAGGATTGTAGACAACATACCAGCAGCTAGGAAGAGGCAAGAAAAAATTTCTCTACAGATTTTAGAGGGACCATGGTCTTGCTAACACCTTAATTTTGGGCTTTTAGCCTTCAGAACTGAGTGAAAATAAATTTCAGTTTTTTAAGTCACCCAGTTGATGGTGTTTTGTTATGGCAGCCTTAGCAAACTAACATAGAGGCGGTGAAAAGTGCCTATACATTTTGAAAAGAAACAGATAATATATATGTAAAATATTATTAATGTATATTATTAATTTAACATATGTATTGATTATTACAATTATTATTATTATATACTACAAATATATTTTTACATATATTGATTAATGTACTTACCTAGAAAATTATAGACATTCATTGAAGAACACAGAAAAAGAACTGAATAAATGTTCATGTTTGAAAAAGCTCTATATCATAAAGATGCCAATGGCCCTCCAATTTATATAATTTCAAATAAAATCATAACAGGATTTTTTATTTAACTTAACAAGCTAATTCTCAAGATTACATTTCATTTCTTTAAATAAGCTTTCTGCCCTTTCTCTTTCTCTGCTCCTTCTAGGATTTCCATAATGCATAAATTAGTTTGTTTGTTGGTGTCCCATAAGTCCTGTATGCTTTCTCACTATTTTATATTCTTCTTTCTTTTTTTTCCTCTTGCTAATTTTAAATGGCCTGTCTTTGAGTTCCCTGATTATTTTTCTTCTGTTTAGTTGAATCTGCTGTTGAAGCTCTCTATGGAATTTTTCAATTCAGTCATTTTGTTCTTCAGCTCCAAAATCTGTTTGGTTATTTTTATGGTTTCTATGTCTTTACTGAACTTCAGATTTTGTTCAAATATTGTTTTCCTGATTTGTTTAGTTGTCTATCTGTGATATCTTGTAGTTCACTGAGGTTTTTAAGACAATTATTTGGAATTCTTTCTCAGGAAGTTTGTAGATTTCCATTTCTTTAGGGTTGGTTACTGGTGCTTTCTTTTGTTAAATTGATGGTGTCATGTTTCCTTGGTTATTCTTGAACCTGTGGCCTTGCATTGGTATCTGTACATTTGAAGAAGTAGGCACCTCTTCCAGTCTTTGCAGACTGGTTTTGGCAGGGAAAGCCCTTCATTAGTCAGCCCATCTGGAGGTTCTGGGTAGGACAATTGATGAGGTCCATGGGCAGGCTTGCTGCTAGAGTCTTCAGGTAGGCTGGTCTGGTGCCTGTGTCAGAGGTGGATGGGCCTGTTTGCTGACTCCACAGGTGCCAGCCTGGTGGTTTGTTCTGTGTGGGCAAGACTGGATCCTTGTTTCTTAGATGCAGGCCTGGATCTTGCAGGTTTAGGTCCTGGTTCAACATGGCCAACCTGGAGCCTAAGTCCACTGAAGTGGGCTTATAAACTGGGTCTGAAAAGGTGTGTGTGAAGCATGGGTCCACAGGGACAAGCCTAGATTCTGTGTCTGTAGAGATGGGCCTGGAGCCTGTGTCCATGGGGACCATATTGAAGCATAGATCCACAGGGGCTGACCTGGCACTTCAGTGCTGTGGTGGGCCTTAAGTCTGAGTCTACAAGGGCAAGCATGGTGCTCTGGTGGGCCTAAAAACTGGGTTTGTTGGGCTAGGTTTGATCCTGAGTATCTGAAGGCCATCCTGGCACTGAGATGTAGATATTGGAGTGGGCCTGGCACCTGGGTCCATGAGGATAAGCCTGATGCCTGGGACCATGGAGGCAGGACTGATGTCAGGTCTATAAGAATAGATATGGAGCCCATGTCCACAGGGGAGGGCCTGGGTTTTGGGTCCATGGGGGCCAGCTTAGAGCTTGGGCAGGTCTGGAGCCTAGGTCTTCAGAACTTAGCCTAGCACTGAGATGGGCCTAAATTCTTGGTCTGTGGGTAGTGGCCTAGGGACTGGCGCTGTGGAGGTCAGCCTGGAACCTGAGGCCTTGGGGGCAGGCCTGGTGTGAGTGTTTACTGGAGTGGGACAGGTGCTGGGATCCATAGTGAAGTTAGGTGCTCATAGAGTATCTCTCTCTGCTCAGTGCTGTGTGGGCTTGGGGAAGGAGTAATGAAGGTAATGTGAAACTGTCTTTCCTACTCTCTTCAATGTGTATTTTCTTATTTCTGTGCTCCAACTAGGTATATAATCTCTTACCTAGATTCCTTAGTTCTTGTTAAGGTTTTTTTTTTTTTTTTTTTTGTGCATGGGCAGTTATTCAAATTAATGTTTCTGTGAGGGGATGAATGCTAGAAACTCCTATGATGCCATCTTACTAACATCATTCTCCTAAACATAAATTATTTTAATTAATTATGTTAAGTTATTTACAGTAGTAAAATTTAAATTGAATTAAATTTTTTTCTTAAGGGGAAAATAATAATAAAGAAGTTGAAAAATGCTGGAATACATGAACTCACTAAGGAGTATTTAATCCCCTCCAAGGAAGTGTATCCAGACTGTAATTCTGTTTTATTTTATTTTTTATTTCAGTTGTTCTGGATATAAGAAAAGGAATAGATTTTGAGGATTACAATATTATTTGGAGACACCGATTACTGATCACTATTACTGATTAAATTCAGCCTAGTTTATGTCTATGGACACATAATAGGATTACATAAAAGCTATTAGGACTTATGTGCCACATTGGATAACCTCTTTCACCCATCCTTACCCTCACCTAAGTTTTCCCACCCCATTCACAAATCCTCACCATATGTAGAACTGTTTACAACCTCCTTTCAGTAGCCATCCCTACCCCTACCACTCAAACACAAACGTTGGCAGAGAAAATAGAGGACAAAAATATAGCAATGACAGGGTTCCTTTGTGAATGAGCTCAAGGAAAAGATGTACTGTACATGCCAAAGGGTTTTACTGAGTTCTTGATGGATAGGAAGGACAATAGAGGGAGGGACCTGTAAAGGATTTATGAGGGCCAGGATTAAGGGAGCGTGTGAGAATGCTGTCACTAATCCGACTTGGGGTAAAAGAAACATGTGGAACACTTCAATGAGACATTAACTAATGCTTCTGCACAGGTGCAGCTGAATGGAGCTAACACCTTATATCAGATCCTCTTCATGTTGTCCATGATGTCTGGGGATAAACAAATAGAGGTAGAGCAGACAGGGAGGCCAGGCAGGGGAGGGAAGACATTTCTGCATTCCTTGCTCACCAGGCTTAGAAATGTAGTTTGACTCCATACCCAGAATTTGTACGCCTGTTTCCATCCACCCTGTTATCCACAAACTTCCCCAGTAACTATTATTCTCTGCTATTTTCACCATTTTTAATGATGCGTAGAGAAGAAAATGGAAATAAACAAAGGGAAGTAAACAGCTTGGAACAGGCTACTGGGCCCATTGCTCATTTGCAGGTCATATGACATTTTGATTTTAAAAAATCAAGATCTACCTATATTGTACCTTCAGGGAGGATGCATAAAGAAGAGGATAGAGAACTGAGCACAAGTGATACAAAAAATGATTGATTCTGGGACTTTGTCCTAATCACTGATGATCAAATCCCCGACTTGTTTTTCATTACAAAGCAGAACATTGAGCATTTACAATACCCGAACTCCAGGGAAATCAAGTCAATTGGGCAAGCATCTCTCTATGAATAGTAACTTCATTCACTCACATACTAAATGCAAATTGAGCACCAGTATGTATGTAATACCATCTTGTGCTATTGAGAGATATTCAGCTCTTCCCTTCTTAACTTGGTTAAGGAACATTATTGAGCACTACTACTCCATGCATAGCACTGTCCTAGAGACTGTGAGACACACAGAGATGTGTGATACATCACAGAATAAAATGGAAGATAACTTAGTAAAACAGTCTAGTGAACATAAAGGAAGACTAAGTGCTAGACAAGGGAGATTTAAAAAACTTCTAAAATAATTGCCAATGGTGTATTTAATTTATTTAACATTCTTATTTTGGAATAATTTTATTTATACAATTATTAAAAAGTTACAAAGTAGTACAGAGTGTTCCCATATATCCTTTTGCCAGTATCCTCTAATGCGAATATTAAATACCTTATATAGTACTTGTCAAAACTAAGAAATTAACGTTGATATGATTCTAATAACTATTTGAGTTTTGCCAGTTTTTCTGCCATTTTCCTCATTCTGTCACGGGACCCAATCCAGTATACAGCATTACATTTAGGATGTTCCTTATTTTAGTATTGTTCCTGATAATTATTAATATACCTTTCCAAGTTTGACTGTTTTGTAGTGGGAAGAATAAATAATATAACAGGTGCTATCTCCTGTTATATTTTGCTCTTTCACAGAAATCTTAATAAAAGTGGAACTCGTGAATTATTCTGCCAGTCAGCTGATTTTGAACCTGGATGACAAAAATCCATGAACACTTCACTTTTTACTTTCAATTTGGTAGAGAAGTGTTTTTAGACTTTTCCACAATTATTTACAGAGAATTATTTTTAGAAATATCTAATCAAAATGAGCCTGAGAGTTAATCTAGTCCAACCCTCTTATTTATAACTGAGGTAATTAAGACTTCAAGAAATTTAAGTGGCTTATACAGGGGCCCTAGATGAGTTAGTAGCAAATTTGGAATTTACCTTTGGCTCTTTTTCTCTCTTTAGAGAGGCACACAAATTGTTCCACAAATCCTAAAAAAAACTAAAATGTAAATTTTTTTTTTTTTTGGAAGGACAGAAAGTTGGAGAGAACAATTCTAGAGAGAGTTAAACATTTATTTAAGGTCTCCTCTTTCTTTCCGTCCCCAACTTAATACTATTTTTACTAAACATGAAAAACCTTTAGCATCTCTACATGTGTGGCCTTTGGAGAATATTTATCCTCTTTGGTAGATAATTACCTGTTCTCAACTTTCTACCATATCATTTAAAAGAAGCTGGACTTCTCAAGTCTCTGGAATTTCTCAACAACTACTTCATATCTTACTTTGTTTGGGGGACTGATTGATCTTTCCTTTCCTTCTTTTCTATGTTCTTTCTTTCTTCTCAAGTTCAGCTTTATCTGTGTTAAGTTTTAGTTTATATTTCCTTAAATTACTAAGAAAACTGAACTGTGTCCAGGTACTTTGGAAGGGATGCCAATGGAAATCACAAAGTGATTCCCCTTAATCCACTGCAATTAATTTTTCCATAAGAATTTTGAGTCTATTAGGCTTGTTTTTATAGCAGTTACTGAAAAGGGATATCTGTCAGGCATACCATATATTTCTTGTAGATTCCGTTGTTAACGAGCTGAAGTCAACATATCACTTTTCACTTTTAAAGTGGTAGGTATCAAATGAATAACCAGAAACAAAACTTGTCAGTTGTGTCTGGAAGGCCATTGTTCCACACACACTAAATAAAACAAAGTGCTTCACTTTCAAAGAGATGAGAGCTCAGTTTTTTAAAATCCATCACCTAGCTTCACCCCACACAGAAACAAAATAAATAATAAAGCTATGTCTTCTTGTAGTGTGCAGAGCTATTTAATAAAACAATGGCTTGATGTCAAACTAGAAATGTAAGGAAACAATCCATTTTTGGGGGGACTATTTAGTATGGGTCTAGAGGCACATGTGGAAAGAACATTTACTTTGGAGTCAGATGCAACTGGACTTAAATACAGGCTCTTCAATTTATTTTCTATATGGCCTTGGGTAAGTTATTTATTACTTTTTGAGATTCAGTTTCCTCATCTACAAACAGTTCTCATAACCAAGTTGAAAGTGAAAATAAAAATATTGACTTTCCTATAGCTTCTTAGCATTTTGCTTTACTCCGTAAGCCAGAATGAACTTAAAATCACATCTCCCAAAGGTTTCAAATGGATAAAAGCCTTACATTGTATATTTAATTCGAGATGGAACTCAGGACACTTTTTCATCTAGTTAATTCTTCTAGGTTGTAAACACTTTAAGGTCCTGAAGCATAATATACACTTTTTATATTTTGCTTTTTCCTACAACATCTATTGTGGTATCCCCTACACAATGGACAATTAATAAGATGAAGAAATAAGCTTAACTGAATTGACTAGAATAGTCTCATAATGAATAAAGGGAACTTTTGATAAAGAAATCCTCTATGAAATATAGAGGACAGGTTAAGTCTCTGTAGTAGGCAAAATAATGGTTCCTCCAAAGATATTCATGACCTGATCCTTGGAACCTGTGAATGTGGTTACCCAAAATGGCAAAAGGGATTTTGCCAATGAGATTAAGTTAGATTGTTTTGTATTGCCTGAGTGGGCCTAATCTAATTACATGGGTCAATGTAGCACTTCTAACTTACAGAACTATAAGATAATCAATTTGTATTGTTTGAAGCCATAAAATATGTGTTTATTTGGTATAGCAATAATAAAAATATGTACTATTTCCCTAAAATGCTCTTAAATTTAAATTACGGAAAAAAGAGATAGAATAAAGAAGGCATAGGAGACTGGAAATGGTCATGAATATGTTCTTAGAAATTCAGCAAAGGGCTTTATGTCCTAAAATGAGAAGAAGAATTATCTCAGAGATATACCAACATCAGGATCCAAGAGGAGGTCAGTATCCTAGTCAGAAGGTGAAACTAATGGTCCTTACAGGAAAAGTTCCACCTCCATATGCACTTTGGAGGCTGAAAAGCCTTGTGCAGAGGCTTCCGGTTAGATTTGAGATCAGTTGTTTAGAGCCTAGGACTTAATGCTTGGGGTCAATCTTGGTAACATTATTTATTAACTCTATTGTATGGATTTTGGAAAACTCCAAAACTGCTCTAAGCATCAGTTTCATCACCAGTCAAAAGATAATATTAAACATGCTATACTAATGGGAATGTCATGAGACACATATGAAGCCTTGGCACAATTCTGTGGACAGAATAAGTGTTAAACAACTGTCAGGTTTCAGTCTGAAATGTCAGTTCTTGGTACGCCCATGGCTGAAGAATGACCAGACATGCCAAAGTTGGGCAAGCATGAAAATGAGGTTTATTGAGGATAGAAAAAGATAAGATTATAGGGCAAGAGCAAGATACAGGTTTACAGATCATGGTACATAAGCCACAGATGACAACCAGGCCCATTGTCGCAGCAAAGGGAAAGCACAAGGAAGGGTACAAAAGAGAGAGGTTGGCTATTATCTGCATCTTATTTTATAGTGCCTGGATAGGGACCTCCCTCATGGTTCAGAGTTCACCATGGAACCACTTTGATTGGACAGTTTATAGTCACATGACCTGGTCCTTAATTACACATATGGGTTCTAGGTCACTTTCTAGACTCTGTGGTACCCATGCTGCTTGGCCTGTGGGCTAGAGAGTCTTCTGCATTCTTTTGCAGCTGGAGCACCAAGTTCTGATTGGCAGATTCATAGGGTATTCCCTCCTTCCCCAGATATGGAGAATTAGGGTGGGACAGGACCAAGTAGGGGCAACAGCACCCACTTTCATCCCTAGGAGACCCAGAATCCCTCGCCATCTACCTAACATAACCACTACCCATTTTTATTATTCTTACTAGAAAAGATATTCCTAGACTTCAGCAAACTAAAATAGAATAGTCCCAGGGATTAATTTATTTGATCAATCAAAAGGTTTTACTATGTATCAGATACCATAGCAGGCACTTGGGTTACAGCAATGAATAAAACACAGTCCTCCCCCTCCCTAAGCTTAAAGTCTCCTAAACAAGAGTAATTTTAAAAATTGGGTTGATTTAATGTTTTCTGTCAGTGACAAGGTAACTAAGTGATGAAAATATAAAGTTTTGATTTACTTAAGTGCATGTAGTCTGTCATTATATTCATAATATATGATCATTATAATAAAAATTATACATATTTATTGAGCATCCATATTATATTACTCAGAAAGTGACAGCAGAATGTCATTGAATAATGTCAAAAAGACAATTGGGAAATCATGACATTAATAGGCTATTTGAAGATATGCTCTATTTGGTTACTGCGATTTCCATGGGTCCATGTTCATTATTAGAAGTAAGTCTGCATCAAAATTCAGCAGTTGTTAAAGACTCAATTTGATAAAAGAAAAAAAAAATTAGTTCACTCAATCAGTACATTGGTGAAGTGGTTTATATTGGGAGAAAGGATGATTTAAACTTCCTTAAACAGTGTATGAAGAATAAAAGTTCTCATTTTGGAGTTCTGCTGTAGAAGGAAGAGAGGATTATCAAGACCAAACAAGACAAGAGAGGGCCTGGAAGCAAGAAATTCTGCATCCACCCTATTTAGGGCCAGCATCAGCCCATGCAGGGGAAAGGAACAGAGTTATAGCTTCTTGAGAGCTGGTTAGTTGTCAGAAAGCTGGAGTTATCACAATCATTGTCCCAATATAGCCTAGAATAGTTATAGCAAAGGTTGCTTGTATACTACTTAAAAATTTTTTAATCTTTATCTATAAAGGCATAAAATATCTCAGTGTACTCCTCATTTGCATTTCCCATATTACTAACGAGGTTAAACATGTTTTCATATATTTCTTGACCATGTAATTTCCTTTTCTCTGAAATGTCTGTTCATGCCTGTACCTAACTTCTGCCCAGTTTTCTATTGGGCTATTTGGGCTCTCCTTTTTGATTTGTAGGAAGTTTATATCACCTTGATATTTAATTGCTATAGTAAGTTGAAGGGTGGTCCTCAAAATGTATGCCCACCTGGAATCTATGAATATAACTGTATTTTAAACAAAGGATCTTTGCAGATATAATTAAGTGAAAGATCTTGAAATGAGATCATCCTGGATTAGTTTACCTAATTCTAAATCCAATGACACATCCATAAAATAAACATTATATAGGAAGATCTAACCAGGGAAATTAGATAAGAGAAAGAAATAACAGGTATTCAGATTAGAAAGGAAAAATTAAAGCTATTTCTATTTATAGATGACATAATCCCTTATATCTCTAAAATACTATTAGAGATAATAAACAGGTTTGGCAGAGTTGCAGTATACAAGAACAATATCCAAAAATCAGTGTATTTAGGTATAGTAGTAATAAATAATTCAAAATGAAATCAAAAAAACAAATCCATTTACAATATTATCAAAACAATAAAATACTTAGGAATAAATTTAACCAAGGAGGTACAAGACTTGTACACCAAAAACTTCAAAGCAATGTCAAAAGAAATTTTAAAAAGACCCAAATAAATGAAAGGACATTTGTGTTCATGGATTGGAAAACTTAATATTGTTAAGATAGCAATACTTCCCAAAGTGATCTACACATTTAATGTGATTTTTATTAAAATCCCAAGATCTTTTTTTTTGCAAAAATGGAAAATTCTGATTGTAGAAGTCAAATAGAATTACAATGGCCCCCAAATGGTCAAAACAACTTAGAAAAATAAGAACAAAGTTGGAAGACTCACACTTCCCAATTTTGAAACTTATTACAAAGCCAAAGCAATCAAAACAGTGTGGTACTGGCATGAGAATAGATATTTATACCAAAAGAATAAAATTGAGAGTCCAGAAATAAACTAATACATCTATAGCAACATGGTACCCATTTTCAACATGGGTACCAAACCCATTCAATGGGAACAAAATAGTGTTTTCAAAAAATGATGGTATGACAACTGGATATCCACATGCAAAATAATGCACTTGAACCTCTACCCCACACCATATGCAAAACAAAACAAAACAAAAACATCTCAAAATAGATCAGAAAGCTAAATGTAAAAGCTAAGACTATAAAACTATAAAAAGAAAACACCAGGGTAAATCTTTATGACCCTGGATTTGGCAATGGGTTTTTTTGTTTTTTTAAAGATTACACTAAAACCATAAGCAACAAAAGAAAAAGATAAATTGGACTTCGTAAAAATTAAAAAGTTTTATGTATCAAAGGGCACTATCAAGAAAGTTGAAAGTTAAAAGACAAACTAATACAATGGAAGAAATTATTTGCAAATCAAATACCTGATAAGGGCATAAAATCCAGAATATATAAAGAACTCTTAAAATGCAACAATAAAAACACAAATAATCCAATTACAAACAGGAAAAGCATTTGAATAGACGTTTCCACAGGAAGATATACAAATGTCCAATAAGCACATGAAAAGATGCTCGACATTATTGGCCATCGAGGAAGTGAAAATCAAAACTGCTGTGAGATACCACTTCACACCCAATTGACTGGCTAAAATAAAATGATAGATATTGACAAGTGTTGGCAAGGATGTGGAGATGTTGTATTATAACTCATACATTGCTGGTGAGAATATAAAATAGTGCAGTTGCTTTGGAAAACAGTTTGGCAATTCCTCAAGAAGTTAAACATAACATTACTACATGATCCAGCAATTTTACTCCTAAGTATGTGAGAATTGAAAATACATGTTCAAACAAAAGCTTGTTATATACATGTTCATAGCAGTATTATTCATAATAGCCAGAAAGTGGGAACAAGTTGAATATCCATCAGCTGATGAATGGAGAAATAAAAAGTGGTATATCTATGCAATGGAATATTATTCAGCTATAAAAGAAATGAAGTATTGAGACATGCCACACATAGATAAACTGTGAAAACATCATGCTAAATGAACAAAACCAGTCATAAAACACCACATATTGACCTTCCATTTATATGAAAGCTCAAGCACAGGCAAATCCATACAGACAAAAAGCAGATCAGTAGTTGCCAGGGGGTAGGTGGAGGGGAGAAGAAGGGTGATGCCATAATGGGTATAGGGTATCTTTTGGGGAGATGAAAATGTTCTGGAATTAAATTGTGGTGATGGGTGTACAACATTGTGAATGAACTAAAAGTCACTGCATTGTACACTTTAAAATGGTTAAAATTAATTTTATATTATGTGAAATCTACCTCAATTAAAAAGAAAAGGAAAGAAAGAAAAATGTTCTACAGTTTAGCTTCCCAAGCAACTAGAAAAGGAAAAGAGCATGCAGAAGTTGGGCAAACTGATGTGCCCAACCTGGAGCAGGCACACAGTGTCAGTTCATACTCTATTAGCTACAGTTATCAGCCCTGGTCACGTGGCTGCACCTCAGGGCAAGGCAGGCTGGGATATATGTAGTTTAGCTTTGTGCCCACTTTCAGAAAGAGGAAGTGGACTTTGCTAAGAAGCCAGTGGTCTTTGCACAGCTACAGAAATAGAATCTTTGGGAATGGGCTCAGGAATCTGCCAGTTAAAGAAACTTCCCAGATTATTTTCGTACCTACTGATGTTTGATAGCCACTATTCTAGACACCCAGGACAAACAATTCTCTGTGTCTGCCATTCTCTTTGTAGTTTTCCATTAATAGGTAGGAAAGTAAGTCAGAAGTACAAAGGGAGTTTTGAGGGAAAGGAAGTTGTCCTCTAATTCAAACATTAGTGGTCACAAGTTTGAACATATTGGGTTTCTACACCAAACCAATAATGTGAAAGAAAAAAGTCAACAGTCTCTTTTATTCACAGAAGAGCACGAAATAAAGAATTGAAACTGTAATAGTTAAGGACTAGTCCCAAGGTACACAAGTGTACTTTAAATCCATATTTCTTCTTTTAATGATGTGAATAGATATTTTAATATGAACAAAACAATATTATTTTTAATGAGTGGTACATAAGCATAATTGAACAGAAATGCATGATATTTCTCTTCATGGTAGGTATAGCCAGTATACCTACCTGTTAAAATACAAATTCGTAACCCAGTCAATGTTCCTTGTCTAGTTTTAGGTTTTCCTTAGTTCAAAGAAATGAAGTAGAAATAAATTATTTTTATGCAGCTTAAATGAGAGATAATGACAGTTACACCACTAAAACAGAGATCTAATCAGGTGACTACGAAAAACAATACAAACAATAATAACAAAACCCAAAAACAATCAAAAAAATTTGGTAAGCATATAGATGGCCAAAAATAAAGGTATGTCCCAAAATATTCACATGAGAAAGGGTAAAATCGAACTTTGTGGGGCAGGTAGCCATGAGTTAGGATGAAGTCTAAAAGAAAAGAATTAATTGCAAATCTATAGAAGAGCTGCATCAGTTAATGTCCTCCAGTTCCCACTCTACCTCAATGTTTCCATCGACTACCTCAGGCAATGTTTTTCTTCTAGGGAGAGAAAAACATGCAAATAGAAGGAGGGAATGAACACAGACACACACAGAGAATCTATAGAATGAAAGAAACTTAAATGCTATATCAACTACTCACAGCTAACATCATACTTGATGGAAAACTAAATGCTTTCCTCCTAAAATCTGGCATAAAACAAAGATGCCCACTCTTACCCCATCTCTTCAGCATTGTGCTGGAGGTTCCCTGACAGTGTATTCATCTTCTTATGCTTAGGACACAGCACCCAGCTCTGCACTCAGTAAACACTGATTAACCCATCAGACCTGGAAGGATCCTTCCAGATCAGCCTCTAACCCACTCATTTCACAGATGAGTTCATGGAGTTCCAGAGTGAAGAAACTTGCCAGAGGACTCACAGTTAATTGATGATGTTGCTGGGCTCTAACACCAGTACAGTGCCCTCTGCTCTTTCTCGTGCTATCTTGTGTGCTCACAAATTCAGAGACTCATTTTTCTCTTCCCAGGCAAAGACTCTGTTAAACCTAGTGCAATGATTAAGTGAAGGCAAGAAAGAGTCGCCCTTTCTGTGAGCAAATATGGATGATGTTAAATTGCCTGGGGCAGGATTTCTGTAGGCTGCTGTTCCTGCCTCGGGAGCTGCAGGGAGTCACCAGGAAGCCGCTGCCAGGTGCCACATCTCACCCCAGAATGCCTCCCTCTGCAGCCCCATAAATCTCTGCAGAGGGTGCGCCAGACTGGACTGATGTGTGCTTTTTTGTGTGTTTCTGACAGTCACTCAATTGAGTTATTACCAATTGAACATGAGCATATGTGTTTCACACACGTTCTGGGATCTGAAATTTGTCCAAATTCATCAGAATCTGAGACTGAGACAAAGTTTGTGAGCCAGAGATAAGAATCTGGAGAGCTTTTGGAATACCTAATCCCCTCTACATTTTGATCTCCCCAATTTTTTGAAACAGTGGGCTTTTTGTCACTTTGTTGTTTAATATTGAATGGACACTTCTGATACATGGGATGGGAAGGGCAAAATAGAGTTAAAAGAACCCTGATTGGTAAAGGAAGTTCCCACTCTTCTAACATGTTGTGCAGCTGCAAACAAGTAGGGTAACCTTTCTGATCATCAGTTTTCTCATCTGACTAATAGAAGTCTATGGTTTCTAAGATTTCTTCTGTGTGAACATTTTATATGTCTAAATCTCCCCCACCACATAGTGAAAGGATTCTTCAGGAAGCGTGTCTGCCCAACCTTTGTGATACTCACATATTCCTATGGCTGACGTTTGTGCCATCTCCCTCTGTTTGACACAGAAGGGGAGGAAGGAAAACACAAGATTGGCATCTGTTCTGTAACAGGAGATTTCATGACATATAAGAAACAGATGGAGATTTAATTCTTAACTCTGCCAGTAACATTCTATGTAGCTGTAGCTTCATTATATAGTAAATATAGAACGTACTTAGCACAGTGAATTATATTTATAATTATTAAATTTCAGTATGTATTAAATCTATGTAATGCACCTAGCACAGTGCCTGGCATACAATAGGTGCTTACTACATACTAACTGCTCATCTCTCTCTGCTTGTTGTTTTCACTCCTCAGTAGGAATTCCAGGTGGATAGGTAGCAGCTGCCTGTCTATGTCGCTCTTGGAAGGATCTGGAGCTTCTCCAGTGCTTTTGTCAGAGCTCCCCTGGTGTCCCATCTCCTTGGGCCAGCCTGCTTTGCTTGCAGAGAGCCAACCTAAAGTCAGACCTCAGACAGTGTCCCTGGAAAGTCTATTTTTGTAATCAAGGGGTGATCACTCCTGACATTGTTTAGTGATTATTTCAAGCTGGATATTAGAAACAGGCCAACTGGAGGATGGCTGGTACTTTGGATATGAGATATCTAGAGTAAGAGATTATCTAGAAATGCCAGGTCAATTCAGAGCTTTTAACTCCCAAAACGTGGGTACTGTGGAGAAGCTAGCAGTTTGCAAATATTTCTATGGGTCCTCCTCACTGCAATGGGAATTAGGTGTTCTACTGAGAATTGGGTCTTATGCCCCTTCTAGCTCTTTTTGTTTTCAAGTTTTTGATACACTCTCCATCCTGCTCAGTAAGCAATATTTGCCTGGAATTCTGCTTCTAAGAAGCTTTTCTCCTTTTTGAAGCAATTCTTTTTCTGATCAACCACATAGCTTTGTTGCCTTAGCTCTGGGATGACTCAGTGTTGTGGTAACACAATCACTTCCTGTGCTGCTTGCAGAGACTTTGCTCAGGAACAGGCTCACGAGCACTAAGATGCCTCAACTCTCACTTCGTATTAAAATAATCTGACCTTGTTCACAGAGTCATAGGCATCTAGGAAGGCAAGTGGGATGGGAAATTCTTCATCCTCAAATTCATGCAAACCCTTCTCTGGCAGGTAATTCTTTACCCTACAAATTTCCCATTTACCTGGTAAATTCAAGGGGCCGAGTAACACAGTGAAAAAGCTCAGCATTTGGCAGTTTTATTTTGGCCTTTACAATGTCCTGCCTCCCATACGGATGTGACTATTTCACCAAAAAGTGATTTTATCCTTGGTTGTTATAAGCTTTCCAGGCAATTTCCCAAGAAAATATTTAACTGAGGGAAGGATATTATAAAATAGATTGGAACTTCCTATCCCAAAGGTAGCAGGGAATTGTACATTTCTAGCCAAAATGTTTTCTGGGAGAGATGTTTAAACAAAAATGTAAAATTGGTGTTAAAATTACTCTCTTCTTTCCCTCTTTCCCTACCCCTTCATTCTTACAGATTTCTGGGAAGAGGAAAAGAAAATTTTACAATATTCTAATATATTTGTCTCCTGTCCTGCTATATTTGAACATATTTAACAGGTTTTAATCCCTCCAGATGTTACTGTATTGGCTTATTTTTTATTATGACAACAGAATTTTTTATATTTTTGTAGACTTATGCAAAATATAGTGTTGTTTGTGCTTATTAAATGCTGTGCATAAAAGAAAAAAATTCATACATTCATATTTGATTCATTTGATGATCTCGGTAAGTAGACCCTACAGCAGTCAGGTTTTCTCCTTTGATGAGGGAAGGACAGTCCTTCTCTTTCCAAGGCAGAGCCTGAGGCCAGGAAAATGGCATGTGAAAGCCAGCCTTGGTGGCCTCTGGTTCCAAACCAGCAATTCATAGCCACCTCACTCCTCCTGAAACACTGTGCTTGGCAACTTAGGAACACGGCAAAACAGCTAGAGGAACTTGTTCAATAGATAACAGATCTTAATGAAATCATTTTCGTTTTAAATATATATTCACATTTACACATGCACACACACACGCACACTTCTTAGGTGAAGTTTCCCCAGAAGTATACCCTAACACATGGATTTGGGATGAATATTTATTAATATTTAGTTGATGATCCCAGACAGCACTGGTATGAAATCAGCACCAAGCATGTTAATGAACAGGCTAGCACTGGGAAAACTAGAACTCAATACTGTTAGGGCAGGTATTGTAGATTCAGTTGTCCCACGAGAGGTGTGGAGAAGGCAGGGTATTTATCCACCAATTCTCAATTGCCCTTGGTTGAGGCTGCCTCCTCTGGGGGTCATTAAACCTCTGGTACTTGCAGCCTGCCCTGCGTCTGCCTGGCATGTTTTCTTATGCAGAGTTGGAGGCGCTACAATAAGATGCTACCCATGTGTCCTGGAGTGTGAATGCCAGTGGCCACACCTGGATACTGAGAACACCTGGTACATGTGCCTTTTGCGTTTCGGGGAAAGGAAATGGGAGTGAGGAGTAGCTGTGAGTTGTGAAGTCAGATAAATGCTCCAACAAGATGGACAGGATTCCTCTCTCCTTTTAATTTTAATTGTGCAATCATTTGTGCAGCCCTCTAGGAGTCAAAAATCACTTTTAAATTCAGCTAAAATGAGAAGTATTTTCCTTTGTGGATATTCTTGTTCTTCTCTAACTTGCCTATTTTCTCCCATCCCTTAATGGCTAATGGAATGCCCTGCACATGAGAGGGACACAGTAATTTCCTTTTTCTACAGATCCTCTCTTATTTCACAACGCTAACCTTCTAACTTCCAAATGTAGCCTGCACTTCAGGTCTCCAGCTCTCCTCTGCCTCCCAGTATTTTATAGAATTAGGTCTAACTTCTAATTTCATAAAGTAGGCTTTAATGATTCCAAAGAAGTCACCTGTCTTGGCCAATGTGAGTAGGCATGTGTCTTATTTTCCAATCCTCTTTCAACTCCAGCTTGTCACTTCTAGTTCTTACTTGTTTAACTACAGCAAGTTGTCTGCCTCGTAAATCTTAAAGTCCCATCAGGCTTGACTGGTCCTAAGCATTCAGTTCCGCCTTACCTCTGAGGGTGACTGGGATCCGGCTCCCATCCCCATCCTGTGACTCCTCGCTACTCTTAGGGGACCAGCTTTTGGCCAGCATTGCCACCTCCGTCCTCGCCATTCACAGGGCTTCTGACTTGAGTACAGATATTAGCTTAAACATAAAGAGTATATTCGGTGCTGGTGAGAAGATTTCTGTTTCCTCAAGTACTATGAAATGAAGCAGAGTCTTTCATTCTAAGAGAAACAATAATCCTATTTTCATCTCATCTATGAAGCCAGACAAGGATAATGGATAATTCTTCTGTCTATGTCTAAATTCCCTAGTGATTGAAAACTTAAACTTAGATCCTAAGATTTTTTTCCCACTATAGTAAATACTTTACAGTTAGTCTTCAGTCTGTGATAGAAAGAGTGGAAAACTGAAATAGGAGCCCGCAGTCCCAAATCCACAATTTTAGAATTTCCCCAACCCCTTCGCTGGCTGGCTTGTGGCTGAATCAGTGGCACCACAGCAAACAAACAACACCTAAAGCGATTTATTGCTTTAGGGATGGGGGATTATCTTTTATGTTGTCACAGCCATGCCTGGTGAGGGCTGAGTGTTTCGCTGCCAGAGATGAGAACTCCTATTAATAATGAGTGGTAAAGAAAAGAGAGTCCTGAAAAGTCAGTGGACTGTTTGAGATGTCCTTATGGGTCGTCAGTGCTTATTAAGAGACCACAGACTATGTGTGAAGAGATTCTTTCTATTTCTAGGAATAATTAGTCATGTAAACATGAACAAGGGGTGTGTTTGTTGGTTTCCTCAACTGTAAAACAGAAATAAATACTGCCCTGTTCACACAAAAAGAGCTTAAAGAGAATAAAATAATATAGGAGAAAGTCTTATTTTGTAATCATAAAGAGTGACAATTATTGAGATAGATTGTTAAGGAGGGGAGTGTGTTTTAAGATCATTGCTTATTTCCACCATAGCAATATTTAATTTCTTCCTGATTCCTACAAAGATATAGAATTTTTAACTCTGCCTTGGAATTTGCAGCCTGTTGTTCTCAGCCAAGATTAACAGAATGTCAGGACCTGGCTTTGGCAGAAGTAAAATGTAGACTTTGCTCCTCAGTAGCCAGATGCTTAAGATTAGTTTATAGCTATGAAAGCTATCATGGTATTAAACATATACTGAAATAGGAAATGCTTTTTTTCTCCCATTAAAAGTTGCATTTTATACATTGCCAGTGCCACAATTGCCCCTAAGCATTACTGTAAGACTAAGGTGGTTATTTGGTTCCTATGAAACTGGAGGTACATTTTGTTTACTTAAACAGCATAATAAGAACTCAAGTCTTAGACCCATGGTCTGGCACCCATTTTTCCTTTGTCGTAATTACATCCTCTCTATTTCAGTCAAATAATATGTATTAACGCATTAAGTGCCTACCATGTGCCTTACACTCTTAAGGATTCTGGGGAGCCTAAGATGGGTTATTATGGATCTGTTCCTGATAAATAGGCAGTAATAATTCTCCCTTGGTGGCCTGAGATGTTTGTTGAATTTGGGAGCATGATTATCCTCGTTCAGCTTCACCAGGGCTCAGTTTACCTTCTGCCATGAGGCGATTGTTTTTACTGCCCCTTGGTGAGGCCCAGATCATTACTTCCTGAGATGTAGAGTCAGTGTCTCCCAGTACTATTCAGGTTTCCTTCATTTTTATTGCTCATGGACTCGTTGGGAAGTCTGATGAAACCACAGAACTCTTCTCATAATAATAAAATATATAAAGTTATGAAAGAAAATAATTATAGTGAAATAGACATTTATGTTGAAAATTCTAGGTTAAAAAACCCCTGTGGGTAAAGAATCTTTCTCTTTTCATAAAGATGTAATGGTACAACAACAACAAAAAAAGAGATATATAATACTTATGTGGATCTTTCCAGTGCCTTTCCTTGAAGAATTTGCAGAGTTTTATCAGAAACATTTGAACTGTGATAACGTCTCCTCAATAAAGACACAAAAATCCGCCCAGCCCAAAGCTGCTATGGTGGAGCGCCTCAGCTCTAGCTTTCTCCCTTCCCTGCTGCTCTTTCCATTGGAGTGGGCCAAGGCTATCCGAATTCTCAATAACCTGACTGGACTGTTGGGGAGGATCCCAGGGGCTTAAGGTGGGACCGTAAGTTGCTATTATAAGAGCAAGGAGTGAGAAATGCCAGAGGGGGTTGAGTATAAGACTAGAACAAACCTAGAAAGGCTGTGGGGGGCGGATGGAAGAGAGACAAAGCTACAAGTAGCCCCAAGGACTGAAGTATGGGTCAATAGCCAAGGTGGGGAGTGAAAATGCAGTCGAATCCAAGATTGAAGATTGGGTTAAGGGCTAATTTCTAATTTTGCTAGTTATGTCATGGTATAGCTTTGATATAATTTAAAGTGTCTAAGTCAAGGGAGAATTAAATAAAAATTTTAGGTAATAGTAGTAATATTTGGCAGCACAGTGCAGAAAACAGATATTTTATGTTTTCTACTTGTTAATAAAAATTTCCATTTTTCAAGTAAACCCACCCTACTTATAAAAACCAAACTTAGAGATGTTCTGTAAATTTAGTTGGCCAGTTAGGATTGTGTATTTATTTGTAGTTTTTTTTTTTTTTTTTTTACATAAATTCATTTTATTTTTTATGATTCATATTAAATTTTAAATTATAAAACATTTCCAACATAATAGTGTAACAAACATCCATGTATCCATCTCTCAGAGTTGACAAATGCTAATATTTTTAAATATTTACTTCATACTCCCTCTTTCAGACTTTTAACAGATAACTGAGTTTGCTTTCTAAGACTAAAAGATT
>CM052443.1:75075348-75179411 GCA_028533085.1 Varecia variegata
TTGCAACCAAATAGGAGAACCTGGGATTGGGATACCCCATAAGCATCAGAGTGGTCACAGTGGTGTTTTTGAAGTCCTTATCTTTTTACTTTACCTCAGGAGCATTTTGAAAAAAACAAAACAAAACAAACAAACAGCTGTTCCTCCTGGTTGGTTTCATCTTTTCAAGAAAACAAAAAACAAAAAACTTCATGAGACATTGATGCATGTGCTGTTCCCCGGGAGCCAGCATGAATCCATCAGTCACTTCCCTCCAGAAATTACATCTCCCAGACTCTAAAATGGGAAGCACCAGTGTCCCTTCAGTGAGAGCCCTCAGTGCAGATGACAGATGTGTGGAGGATGGCCTGACCCCACCTTTGTCAGTGTCTCCACAGCCAGAGGGATTTTATAGGCCAAGTGAAAAAATACTGGAGACTAATTTGTCAACAAAGGCTTTCTTTGAAGTTGGGCAGACAAGTGGATTCAAAACAATTGTATGTGTAAGTAACATTGGGCATGCTTCCCCGCCCCCCTTTCTGGGAACAGCCAGGACTTTTGATATGACAGAGCCACAGGTGTGAAACATTGATTTAGTAGAACCTTTGTGACCAACAATCTCTTAGATCTCTGGACCTCTGGGAAATAAGGAAAGCCTTTTGGTAAACTGAGGTGTTGATGCTTCCTGAGTCTGTTTCAAGGTTTCTTCCATGAGGAAAGATGGAGTTATGATTTTGCTCTATATTCAACCGTGAGATCCAGCTTCTGTAGCCCAAGGCAGGATAAGGCATTGGTTGATGGAAAATGAATGTTTAAGATCATGAAGTTTTCGCTGACATACTTTTACCCAAAGACATAAGCCCTTGAAGGAAACATGGGAGTCAATACCCTGTTCCCTCCCTGATATCTACCCTGGATCATAGGACTCAAGGCTCAAACAATGTTGGGTTGTTTTTCTCTGACCAGGAGTGAAATTCTTTAGAGGCAACACTATGTGACTGACTTGAGACTTAGGAAACTGGTGCTGGGCTGCCCCAGATTGCTCTGGCCAAGACAGTTCTCTTCATAGCTTCTGTAAGGTAACTAAAGCTTTATCTCCTGGGGCAGCTGTTGCACTGAGCCTAACAAAGGATGCCAATCATCCTGTAATCAATAGAATTCAAATTGAAATTATCCAGGATTATGCCTGCTTGCAATTCAAAACCAAACTCATCAGTGGCAAAGATCTCATCATCTTATCAGTAAAACTCTCTTAGAATCTATTAGACTCATTACACTGTGTACTTAATTTCCACCAATACCCAATGTGAATCGTCTTCAAATCAGTTTGTTTATGATAATCAAGCAGTCCAAAATCACCTCCAAAATCCTGGACAAGCATGAAAACATGAGAAGTATGACAAAGCCTTGTACCAGGAACAAGGGATTTTCCAGCCTGGGTCCTCTTTGTCCTTCTCCCTTCTTTGCCTTCAAGGCAGAATTTCTATTATTTTCTTGGTATTTTTGGTCACTGTGCCCTTTTTCTGCCAGGCAGCTCCAACATCCTGACATTGATGAGGAGCCTGTGAGTCCAGGCCTGCGGTGCAGAGCACCAATGCCTCTCCATCCAGGAGGCAGTAAGTGCCTCTGTATTTATCATGGTAGGAAAAAATCAGCATATGCAAAAAACAGCTGCTGCCTTTGGGTCTCCAGCACCCAAGAGCAAAAATAAGTCCAACAAACCTAATATATTTTCCAGTGCATATCCCAGAAATTTGAAAAGAACTCCTTAAATTGCTTTTGTTTCCATTTTTATGGCCCCAGGGGGGAAAATATCTATCAAATTTAGTATATGCATTTTACTTTGTGGCACTTTGAGATTCAACCATATCATCTGTAATGAAAACAGAACAACCTTTAAAATAATTGTTTTTTTTTTTTAAAAAAGCCAATCCTTTCTACCAGAGACATGGCCTGAACCAGTGCCAAAGATTTCAAGCTGGTGAACCAGCAAAGGAGTCAGATAAATCACAATGAGTGTAACAGATCTGATCTATTTCAGCTCAGATTAACCTCTTTACTATGTCTTCAATAGCCAAAAAGCCTGGGTTGCAGGAATGAAAATGTCTAATAAAGCAGAACCTCAGGAAAAAAATTAAAAGAAATGAGTTGCATGAAGGAAACTGAGATGTGTGACCGTTGGCTATACATGGCCAGGCTATAGTAGGGATTGAGAGAGGGAGGGAAACATTCTTTATCATGCCAATTCAAAAGGCAGATTTATTTCACTTGTATATAATAATTCCAGATCCCAGTGACAATTTTCATTAGTTGGCAACAGCTGCTTATAGGTCAGGTAACAATAGCATTGAATAGCCTCGTAATGAACAACTGCGGATTTCACATTGGTGTTAATTGCATTTCATGCTCTTCCAAAGCCTAAAGCAGGCTGTGTGAAAAACACAGCACCAGGTTCTGCTTTTCTGATTTTTTTGCCCCTAGGAGAAAGCCCTTTCCGAATCTTCAGAAGGAAGGTGGAGAGTGAGAAGATGATCATAACTCATAGACCAAGTGGGTCCTTCTGGGCAAAGGTCTGTGGATGTTTTCTAAGAATGAAGGATATCCATTAAAGGTAAAGGAGTTTGAGGGAAAAGGGGGTGTAGGAGATGTGTAGAGGAGTCAATTTGGGGGGCTGACCAGGACTGAGAGAGATTTTGTACAGGATGAGAAAGGAAATTAACATATAGGGGTCTCCTCCTCTGTGTCAGTCGTGTGTGGTTTAATCCTACAACTTAGGTATTATAGTGAGTGGAACAATCCAGATCTAAATCCAGGCCTTTAAGCTTTGGCTGAATAAGTGAGCTAGGTCAGTGTTTCTCATACTTCAAAGTGCATATGAATTACCTAAGATAGTGCCAGAATGCAGGTGCTGATTCAGCAGATCTAGGATGGGGCCCAAGATTTCTAAGAAGCACCCAGGTGATGCTGGATGCTGTAGGTTCTTGGACCACATTCCCATGACTGGGTTATAAACCCCAGGCATTTCCACAGTTCTGGGGATTTACAACTCTGAACACCACTGAAATTTTGAACTCTCTGAAACAAGAGATGCTACACAAGGTGGTCTCCATTGATGTTGAATGCATCGATGCAAAGGTAAATTGGCCCAGTTCTGATTCCATTACGTCATAACTCACTAGGGTTTCTGCAAAGAACTTACTGTGCTGTGGCCACTAGCATTGTTTACATTTTCAGAGTAGTCATTTTCTAATTTACCTGTGGGTACTCTAGAGATAGCTAGGACAAGGTTTTGCATATGTGTTCAAGTCTGTGACCCTTCTTCAGCTCTGATATTCAGTAATATTGCTCAGAGACAGGAAAATGCAAATTTTAAACGCCCACACACTTTCTTGTTCGAAGACTCCATTATCATTTAAATATTTATTGAAAAGGCAAATAGTATTAGAATCAGGCTATGAACGATAATCTTTCATTACAGTGTGAGATTTAGCATAGTGTATTCTCACTTTCCACAACTCCTCTGTTCTGTGATAAGCTCAAGAAGCTCTATATAAATTGTTATAAATCAATACATAATATTAACACATGTATTTAATCTTTAACTTTATTACTATATCTATATGGACTTTTATTATGAAAAGTATGAATTATTAGGAAATGTACATAAATGAATGTATATGATATTTTTCCTTAACCTATGTAAACTATGTTTCATTAGAGATGCCTGTTGGACATCAATCATAGTGCTGCTCACCACAGAGTAGGTGAAAATTGAGAATTAGTAGGGGAATTAGAACTGGATCCACAGGTTTGAGGATTTTTCACATATAGTGGTAGTTGGAGTTGTGAGATAGAAGAGATAATCCAGTGGGATCTTGGGGAATGTCTCTTTCATTCTAAAATCTCCTCTATTCCAGCCGAGATGCCCTTTATTTTATAAAGATCCCAACCAAAGACAAAACATTAAGCAAGATTATTAAAGCTGAAAGGGATTTTAGGGTCATCTAACATAACTGGGGTGACTATAGATTTATCTTTCAAACTGGGGCAATTTTGACAATGAAATGGAGCAGAACTCATAATTGTGCTAGAAAAACATACATAAATTAGAACTGTCCTGGGAAAACTGAGATGTGTAGATACCTTGAATATAATACAACCTTCAAATGAGGATAAAAATCCACCCAGCACATCCCAAACTGTTGGTCCTCTGAGCTCTTTGCTTGAATACCTGGGTAGGGGTACTCAGTCCTGCACAAGGGAGCTTATTCCCCTTAGACAGGTTTAGTTGAAAAAATGAATATTCTGTTAAAGCCCTTCAAAGTCTGTTTCATGATACACTCTATGGGAAGTTTTATGATAGGTCAAACTTAATTCTAGGAATTTTAGAGTCAGTAATAAGAGTAAGTAAATACACTTGTTTGGGAAATATACGAACATTGAGAATGAATCATCACTGCCTTGATTTATTCCATAAATATTTGCTGACTGTGCATTACTTTTTAGAGATTAATCAGGTATGGTGCAGAGTCTCAAGAAACTTGCCATTTGCAGGGAGAGGATAAAATTATATGATGGCACTTATCACATGATATTTTATTTTTACTCACTGTGGAAATCTTGTGGGAGTAAAGAAAAGGGGAGGTCATTTCAATGTTGCCATGACAGGAAAGACTCCTCAAAGAAAGTGGCAGGTGACTAGATGAACAGTTATTTCTTTAGACAAAGAAGATGGAGAAAGCCACCAAACAGAATGTACAATATGTACAGAGATGATTCAAGCATTTCAAATTAGATGATCCAACAGTTCTCAGAATTCATTCTACTCATTAATTTGCAGGTTAAGTGACTTGAAAATTTTTATATTCAAGAGTGAGATTCCTAGATTTGTTAAGATTGTATTTTTTAGAGTAGATGAAGTTGACATGGAAATTCTTCAATTCTCCCATGAGAGGATCCTTGGAGGTCTTGGTTCTTGTAGTATAAGGGATGTGGATTAGGTGATCTCAAGGCTCCTTTCTAACTCCAAAATTCCTCTAGTAGCATGGATGCAGCCCTGAAAAGATTCCTGGATTGGGAGACTGAAACCTCTGCTGTGTCCAGGCCTCACTATTAATTAGCTATTGAGACTGAGGAAAGTCCTTCTCTCTGAGGATTTTCTCTTTTGTAAAATTAGGAACTGTACTAGATAATTCTTAAGGTTCATCCTGGACCTAGCATTTTGTAATATTGTCTCCTTCCTTTCCTGGAGTACGCTCAACATCCTTTGTATGGAACTCATTTCCTTTCTTTCCTGTGTGTTGTCCATGTCTAGACTTGGGAACTGGCTTTGCCTGAGCTTCGGTGTGACCAGTGGCCAATCCATTGCCGGGAGGAGCTGAGGGCAGAGGGAAACAGAGGGGCTGGGGAAAGTACGGACTGCCATACATCAGTGACACAATCTGAACAGGAAGCAGCGCGTCAGAGCTACGTGGTGAAGCTTGGCGTTTTACCACACTTTTAGCCTCATCAACCCTGGAAGAATAATTGCCAGATTCCAAGAACTGACTCATAACTTCCTTCTTCTAGTATTTAACAGTGTATCATAATTGTTATTCTTAATTACAAAATAATTTTAAACATACTGAGAAGCGTAGAGAACAATTTACAGACACCAGCGTACCTACCACTTGAATTTAATGGATATCAACATACATATATATATTTATTTCAAATCTTTTTTCTTATAAGAAAATATAATATTACAAATATAACTAAAGCCCTAGCACTGCCCCCCACAAGATTCTCTCCCTCCCAAGGAGTAAACCCTGTCCTGAAGTTGGCATATATCATTCCAGGGAATATTTTTTTACTTCTGCAACACATGCATATTCTTAGAAATATATATGTATAGTGTTACAGTCTGCATTTTAAAACTTCACATACCTGATGTTATTCTCTGTGAATCGTTTTGTGACTTGGCTTTTTTTTCACCTGACGTTATTTTTTAGATATTTGTCCATGTCGATACTTGTAAATGCAATTCACTCAACATCACTTTGATATAGCATTCCACTGTAAAAATAACCTTGTCTCTTATTTATTCACTCCCCTATTGAGGCTTGTTTTTATAAAAAATATTCTAGGAATAAGAGTCAAGTTTGATTTAAGAACCCTTTCTCTGTGCTTCTATTGTACCCTAGCTAGGTATGGCCCTTTTGTAGCATTTATCATACTGTGTTCTCATTATTAATTATCTTTCTTCCTGACTAGACTAAAAATCCTTGGAGACAGAAAGCTTCAACTCATTCGTGCATGCATTCATCCATTCAACAAGAATTTCATCCAACTATATTTAGGGAGTTTTCTGAATAGTTTCAGAATAGAGAGCCATAACCTAGAGCGAAAGTGTTGATCTAGAGGTGCACGAGCTAGATTCAACACACAAAAGACTCTTATTTTGTTTATAATTAGGTTGACATTGAAAAATAGAGAAACCACGTAAGCATCTGAGGTTCTGACTTCTCTTGAAAAACTGAAGAACTGCAACACCACTTTATATTTGGCGTTGTTGCAAACTGGGTGGAGCCGCATAGTGGCCATGCACTTTAGATGGAGCATGCATTCTTACTTGGCCCACTTCCTTCGTTCACAGTATCTGCCTGGGCTTCATAGGTCTTCAAGTTTGTCATTTTTCATGTAGAAGACGATGAGGGCACAGGGCTGGCATCAGAGCAGAAGGCTGGGAGATGGAGCTGTCTGAGCAGTAAGGTGCGGTGTTGAAGAGTACTGATAATCTCTATTTAGCACTCAAACAAATTGTGCTTTGTTTAATCTCCTTCAATAGTTGTGTTCCTGTCAGTTCCTCTCTGTGTTTCCCTCAGTTTTTACATTTTAGGGAGCATTTGATTCATTATCTAATGTTAGTGTCTACTATAACTTCATTATATAGCGTGACAATTTAAAATGGCCTCATTTATCCCACGCAATACTTTTTCCTCAAATTCTACCTTCTTGCATAGTAATAATATCCATTTTTCTTTCTTGTTACTTTACATTTGCATGATGGATCTTTGCTCATCCTTTCTATTCATAACTTTTTAGTGTCATTTCGCTTTATATGTCTTCCATGCATAAATATGCTACATTTTTTGTTTGGAGATATTTATCTTTTGATAAAGAAACATAATCATGTTATATTTATTATCTTTGTGTCTTAATAAGGAAATTCAAGTAAATGACACTTAATTTAATTTATATTGCATACCCTGTCTTGTTTTACTCTTTCTGATTTTCGTGCTTGCTCATTTTTTCATCTGCTCTTCTTGGTTTATTTTGTTTTTATTGCATGATTACACTCTTATCATGGTTGGTTTAATTTTTTACAGTGGTGGTCAGGATACAGAATATTCTGATTCTCTGTGTATTAGAGATTGATTTTATATTTATAAAATACATAATTAAATGTGCATTTCTTTACTAAAATCAAAGATAAAACTGTATTTGGTCTGTCCATGCCCAAGGAGCAACTTAGTATGCCTTTATGCCTCCATCCTTTCTACTCCTCAACTCTCCTATCTGCCAATTTAATCAGGGGTTAAAGACACCACCTATGATATTATACCATTATTATGTTGTTACAATACTAGTCATATTTCAAAAGAATGATTGTAGTCATTTGGCTGTGTACATTGATTAGTTTTCCTGTACACTCAAAATCTTTTAACTATAAATCCCTCTTCCTTTAGTCTTCTGTGTGAATAGGGGAGCTGAAGCGGGGAAGAGAAGTTTGCATAGTGTGGAAGGTTGTTCCAATGCAGTGCCTAGGTGGGTATCCAGTTTTCTGGTCCCCTTACCCTTTGCAACTTGGAGTAAGCCAAATAGGCACCCATAGATAGAGTGAAGTACTGCTTAATAACAAGCCTTAATAGTGTTTTAAGGAGCTAATAATAGGAGGAAGAACCACCAAAAATGAATGCTGGATGAAGAGGATGGGAGGAGATCTTAGAAAATAGTTTTTAAGACTTAGCAATTTCCAAATTTGTTCACCTGCCAATTTACAAAGCTCTATTATCTCAGGGTATTTCCTAGCTGATGACTTAAATGAGACAGGATGACTGGTGGATAATACTGTGCTATTATAAAGACCTGGCTGTGGATTTTGATGCTGTCCTTTGCCAGCTGTTCAATTTTAGATGTGACACATTATCTATCTGAGCCTCGGATTCTTAATCTGTATAGTTGAAATAATGATATTCCCTTCACAGGCTGATCTATATTAAGTTCTCAATTTAAAATATTACTTAGAAATTTTTAGATTTGCTGCCTGAGCAATCCCCAAATTTATAAAATTAGCAGTTTCTAAATTTTCTCTAAATAGTGCACCATAGTTTAGAAAAATATCTAAATCGCAATCCACATGGCTGGCATTGAGAATGGAGAACACTGACAAACTGTTTTTAGGTGTGTTAACCAAGATGTTTTCAGAGTTGCACACTCAGCCATTCTCTAATTTGACAATGCAGAAATTCTCAGCTCTGCCTTATTACTCCTGTCTTTCTGACTTATAACAACCTCTTTTGCAATATGTAGCCCATCATTTTCCTCTTTCTTCCACTCCCAGACTCATTGATAGTGTTTCCTTTTCCTTCACCTGCATGCTGACCTATATTTCACTTCTGACCATTGCTTTGCCCTCATGGAGCACCCTTTATTAAGGTCTCTCTGCAGTCGGCTGTTTAGTAGTACTTCCTCCCTGTCTTGTCTCATAGGAGTGCATCTGGGGCTTTCCTATCCGTTCTTCCTGGACACTCTTGTCTATTCTCATGGCTTCAGTAGTCACCTGTCTTGACTTCTGGTTCCAAATCTTTAGCAAGGTCTTGATCTTGATTCTAGTTGTTTATTGGGCATTTCTACCTGTGGATCCTATAGCAACCACAACATCATTGCAAAGCAGGTTTATTGTGCACTGGTGTCAATCCCTAGGAAGGATTATAAACACTTTGGGCTGTGCAAATTTCTATGACTTGTGTAAGTGTGGTGAGGCAGAACACTTGCACACAACAAATTACATGAAGCAGGTTTATCACCTGTAAGTAGGTATCAAGGGACAACAGAAGACTAGGATTTATGGCAAGCTGGTCCCCCAAGGCTCAGAAAGGTTGTCCAGGGTGGATGGCATCTCATCTGCATGTGCCCCACTTGTACCAAAGTGGAGTTTCCCTGGAAAGCATGCTCCATTCTGGGTGTTACACCCAGGGGCAACATGAAGCTCTGGGCCTACAGCATTATAGGACATCCTTTCTAGGAGAGATTGGGACAGAGCCCAGGCTATTCCAGCCACTTCCTCCTTATCTGAGGATATTGAATCCTCAGCACATCCTACAGTTGTCCTGAGAAATACAAGTGAGAAGGGAGAACTAGGTCAGTTCATGGCCACCTGGAGAGCTGTCCTGTACTCATCACATCTCAGAGTATCTATCTCCTCTATGTCTCCTCATCCTATGCTCTCTGGCTCAGGGAATGGCACATGTTCCATCTGGGAATGCTGGTCAGAAGCCCTGAAGGTCAACCTAGACTCCTTCTGCTTCCCCTCAGGTTGCAGAACCTTTGAAACCCAACTTGGTAACACCAAATCCATCAGACTCTCTTTATCCCCAGCATTGGTGGCTTCTTCTGTCTCTTCCTGTTTGTGTCTGGATTAATGCCACAGCCCCTTTGCTTTCCAGTTCACTCCCTTCTGATATGCTTTATCCTCAGTTTTAGGAGAAGGGTTGTTTTAAAATTTAACGTTTCTCATGTTACTTTCCTTACTTTTGAAATCCTATAATGTCTTCTCATTACCTTTAGGGTAAACCCCCAAATCCTAAGCCTGGCAAAGAAAACCCTTTATCATCTGACACTGCCTTCTTCTCCAGCTTTACATCTCGTCCTTTCATGTTCTCCTGGGCCAAAATATATGCCCTTCCCTGAAGACTCCACACTTTTCCCTTCTACCTTACCTTTGAACATGCCATTCTCATTGGCTGGAACACCCTCCCTCTCTTTATTGTTAGTTTAATTCCATCTTATTTTTTAAGACCAAGCTCAAATGTTGCCTGCTAGAAAAAGCTTTCTGTGGACCCTTGTAGCAGAAGTTAGCTAGGCAGCTAGGCAGAAGTTAGGACTGTGAGCAGAAGTAACTTTGTTACTTAGGGACCAACACTGTTAGAAGTCAATGTGCTGCTTCCATCCCTCTCTCTGACATGGAACCTTGGAGGCTGTGTGTTACAAATGGTATAGCTACAAGAAGGCTGCCCAACATGCATCAGGCTTCATGTAAGAGAAATAACCTTTATTTTGTTCAACCCCTTAAGTTTCAGGGTTGATTTGTTGCCATTGCAAAGCGAGCTATCCTGAACAGTACCACCTCCCCCTAAACTGAATAAAGGACGCCTTCCTTTTTGACTCCTCAGCATTTTTCCACTGGAATTGGTGACTTAAGTCTCTATCTTCTCTTCTAGACTGTGAGCTCTTAAGGGAAGAGATTTTTTTTCATCTCCTTTTTATCTCTGGAGCCTCCACTCCAACAGAGTGCTAGCACATACTAAATTCAAGAAATATTTGCTGGATTGAACTGTGTCTCATCTTCACTAACCACCTATTATAATTTTCATATTTTATAGATATTCAGAAGTGCAAAATGACTCTGCCTAAGGTCATTCAATCCACTAGACATCAAATTTGCTTCCATTCAGCTTTTGTGGTTTGTGAGGCTACCAAAGATGAAGCTGGGGCTAGTTAAAAGCCTCCCTCCTCTCTCACCCGTACCAGTTAGGGTCCCACAGAAAACAGATGGCATCTTTGTGTGGGAATCATGAATAAATTTTTAAATGAAGAGAGACATGTGGGTAGGGTGAAGGGAACCCAACAAGGGGTATTGAGGCAGCCAGGCACTAGTAATGAAGAATGGGTGGAAATGCTGTTCCTGGAGCCCAGCTAAGGAAGGCAGAAGCTGTAGTCCTAGGAAGATGCAGTGACTAGCATAATTGCAACAAATCCAAAAGGAATGTAAACGATAAAAACCTCTCTCCTTCTTTTGTGAGTGAGATCTTCTACTGGTGGTTCCACATTGGCAAAATCCAATTGAAGCCCAAGGACAATGAGCCCAGATGACACAGACTTTAGAGGTGAGTCTCTCAGGAAAGGCGTGGCAATCATTAAGGAAGGAGGGAGGGAGGATAACCAGCATATACCCCCAAATCTGAGACTGAGCATCTGAGATGGTGAAGATTTCCCTATCAAGCAGGTATCTAGTTAATAGTAGGAAGTAAGGTGAAGACACAGTCCATTTTAGGATTGGCCTTTAACTCGTCCTTCAAGTGCGATCTGAGACATTGTATCCTTTGGGAATCCTTCTCTGAACCCTCAGGATGGAATAAATGCTCTACTTTATATTTACTTAGCTTCTAATGCTTACCTCTTTCATAACACTTACCAAATTATGCTGAAATTTTATCTTTTTATGTGTCTGTCTCCCTCACTCAACTCTAAGCTCCTTTAGGATAGGAATTATATCTTATGTATCTGTCCATCTAACATGGTGTCAAGTATCTAGAATGGCCCACTTTGACCCACAGATTTTTATGCAGAAGCACACACATTATAGCAATTCTAAGTCTTCAGCTTGTAAACTCTCTCTTGCATGGTACTGAGCATGCACATGATGCAGAGAAACTGAGAACTATGGTTCATAACACGTTGATATAAAATCAACATGACAGATGTAATTGAATTTCTGGTCCATTGAGGGAAAAAGTAAAAGTATCCAATTGCCTCATGTATAGCAGACCTCTCAGCCAGAACATTGAAGAACAGCAGCATGGGGCAGGCATAGACCTGCCTGTAATGCTTGTGGGCACTTATAGTCTGTGGCCAGCCTCCCCCCGCCTCATAAAGATAGGTAACTGGATAAAGGGAGGATAAAGGGAGAACTTAGATCTATTTGTTTCAGATTTGCTTAGTTACACAGTGTCTTTATATTTGAAGGCAGTGTGGTATAGTGCAAAGCCCCTGGACTTTAGGGTTGTACTGATCTGCAGTTAAATCACAGGGTACCACTTTATGAAGTTGGACTAGTTTATTAACCTTTCTAGGCCTCAATTCCCTCATCTGTAATACCTACACATGGAGTTGCTGTGAGGATGAAATTGAGCAACTTTTGTAAAGTGCAAGGTTCAGTATAGGTACTTGCTTTGAATTTGTTCCTTTTGCTTCTTATTGTGGTACCATGCTTGTGGGCTGGAGATGAGATGAGAGCCTGCCTTCCACCTTACATACCCTGTAGTGGAAATTTAGTTATGGAGCTGTCATCATAGATAGATATGATATGATACCGAGAGGAAATAATAAGATCTTTGGGATATGATTAATCCAAACAAATATCTGAATTGCTTAAACTACAACAACTGGATCAGGTCTAAAGCTCCTTTCTATTGCTGTGTAAAGACAAGGTGTCTTTGAATCTGGCACTGTGGCAGGTGGGAGCACCTATCTTCTCACCCAAACTTCCTGTGCTCTTTATTTCATTATAGGCCTTCAGTGCCTTTTTTGAGCCTGCCCAAGACTCATTTCCAATCATTTCTTCTCTCCTTTTGAATCCGAGACTCACCACAACCACACAAGCCAGTGACTAAAGCCTATGTGGGAGGGAGGTACAAACTCATTCAAATTAAATGTCTCCATTCCTGCTGTCAATTCTTGCTGAGCATCAGAACGCAGTCCCACAGTAGACAATGCCATCTTGTGGTTCTTGTGAAAATCATTCCTTGGAAAATTCAAGAAGGTCATTGTTTAAATCTCACCACTAGTGTTCCTTCCCATCATGTTTTAGCAGATTAAACCATCATTCTCTAAACCTTCACCTAACAAAAACAGGAGAGAGATTATTGATAAAGCAGCAGGCCACTCTAAAATGGGAAAATCTCACCCTCTGTCTTTGAAAAACCTTAGTACATTTGCGCTTTTGACAGAAAGATGGAGGCAGGCTGGCTCTGTGGTTTGTTTACCTTGGGAAGCAGTTACACATTACTTTTTTACAATAACATAGCCTGGAATACTGGGTCCCATGCCACACTGTCATCCTGCGCGTCAGCACTTTGAATATTGAATCACGTGCAGAAAGCCCTCTTCCACACTTGTCTGAAAATGTTTCCTCTGGGTTAAAACCCACACATAAAGGTTTCAGCAGCAGCAGCTGTTTGGGCCACTTTTTGGAGTTATGTGAGTACTGTGGGTTCAATTATATTTCCTTGGAACATAAAAATAGGAGGTTTTGGTTTGTTCCTTTTGAAACCTCAGGGAAATCAAAACCAGAGCTCATTTTAGATGCTGAAGCGATTAATCCGTAGTGTTCTCTGAGTTGAAGTAATGATTTCATGCACTGAAATAGTTCCTGCAGCAATATCCTATCTCTTTTCTGTTCATAAGTGACCAGAAACAGCATTTTAAAAAATCTTGCAATAGAACACAGAATACTCTTAGGTATAATAAGCAGACCAATTAATGTTTCTTTTGTTTATAACCCAATTCCAGTAGAATCTACTAAAAGCAAACTTATATAAAAATGTAGTTTTAAATGATTAATATTCAAATTTTAATTTGTCATATGGTATTAAAACACTTTGATAACATCTATGGGAATAAACACACTATGTTTTCAAAAGCAATTTGCCCTTTTAAGACCTCAAATATTTCTCTCAAAATTAACTTACTTATTTAGTCAATAGATATTTTTTGAGGGCTTACTAGGTCCCAGATACTCTATAAGGGGTTGGGTACCCAGAAAGTAGTAAGATGTGGGTCTTGCATTCAAGAAGTTCACAGTGTAATGAGAGCAACAGATAGGTAAATAAGTAATCACAAATGCACATGGTTAGTTCTGTAAAGGGGGGAATTGGAAGTTATATGGGCAAACATTGGAGCAACACAGCAATCCAACCTTAGGAATCATAGGAGGTTTTTAGATGAAAGTGACAAAATAAAAAATGAGAAAGAATTCACCAAGTGAAAGAGTAAGAAATAATATTTTACCCAAAGAGAAGAGCATATGCAAATATCAAATACAGAGAGGATCTTAGGCTCAGAAAATAAGAAGTACCTGAGTAATGTTGGGGAAAAGAATAAGAGATGGGCATGCATCTGAGAGAAAGGGAGCGACTGGACCTTCAAATTCATGTCAGTGAATGTGCCCATTATCCTGAGGACAGAGGGAAGCTATGGAGTAATCAAGCTACAGGGGCCAACTGTCCTGGTTTTCCTCAGACTATCCCAGTTCTAACACTGAAAGTCTTGTATTTCAGGAAACCCCTCTCTCCCAGACAAGCCAGGGTAGCTGATCACCTTAAATGTGCCACCACAAAATTTGGTTTTAGAAATATCATTATTGCTACAAGGTGGAGACTAGATTAGAGAGAGCATGTCAGAAAGGGGATCAGGCTGTTGAAGTGCTTCCAAGCACTCAACCCCAGACAAATGTGCTGTATCTGAGGTCACTCCAGCAGTGTTGTGATGACTGGACTCCAGAATGCAGGCAGCCCTGAGTGTAGACTGGCATACCCTGCTTGAGAATCACATGTGTTTCCCTGGAGTCTTACACCAATGGTTAACACTTAAAGTAATCATCTCAAACTGGTATAATAACTTCTATAGCCTTTCAACTGGGCTCTCTTTCTCCAATATTTCCACCTTCAAACTCATTTTACACCCAGCAGCCTATGACCTTTTAAAAATTTTAAACTATGAATAAACCACTAATGAAACTACACAAAGAGATACATTCAAAAATACTATTAAAAAGTAAGATGGAATTCTTAAAATTGTTCATGTAACCGACAGGAAGGCAAGAAAAGAGAAACACAGGAACAAGAAACAGAGGAAACAGTTAAGAAACAACTATCAAAATGGTAGACTTAAGCTCTAACATATGAGTAATAACCTTAAATTTAAATGCCTTAAGTACACTAATTAAAAGGCAGCAACTGGCAAAGTGGGTAACCTCTTTTTAGATTTAACAACAAAAGCGTAATACATAAAAAGAAGAATTGATAAAGTTGACCTCATCAAAATTAAAAACTCCTGCTCTACAAAGGGCCCTATTAAGAAGATAAAAAGACAAGCCACAGAATGGGAAAAAACATTTACAAACCACATATCTGACAAATAAGTTGTATCTAAAAATATATAAAGAACACTTAAAACTCAATAGTTATTAAAAAACACAATTCCATTAGAATATGGGCAAAATACATGAACAGACATTTAACTGAACAGAATATACAGATGGCAAATAAGTACAAGAGAACATGTTCAATATCATTCACTATTTGGGAAATTCAAGGCAAACCCACAATGTGATATCACTACAACCTATAAAGATGACTAAATTTTTAAAAAAATAGTGGCAACATCAAATGCTAGAGAACATTTGGAGAAAATGGATCACTCACGTATTGTTGGAGAGAATATAAAATGATACAGACATTCTACAAAACAGTTTGGCAGTTTCTTATAAAACTAAACATGAAATTACTATATGATCCAGCAATTGCACTCTTGGGTATTTATCCCAGAGAAATGAGAACTTAGGTTCATACAAAAACCTGTGCATGAATATTCATAGTAGCTTTATTTGTAATAGCCAAAGAGTAGAAGCAACTCAGATGTCCCTTAATGAAAAAATTTAGGATAAACACACTGTGGTATGTTATACTGTAATGTACTAATCAGCAATAAAAAGAATGAACTGTTGCTATAGACAACAATCTGGATGAATCACCAAAGATTTATACTGAGTAAAATGATCCAATATACAAATATTAAATACTCTAAGATTTCATTTATAAAACATTCATTAAATGAAAAAAAATATAGAAATGGAGAACAGATTAGTGGTTGCCAGGGAAGAGGAATGTAGAAGGAAGCAGGAGGGAGGTGGGTGTGATTATAAAAGGGCAACCCTGAAGGATCACTGCAGTGATAGAAATTCCTGTATGTTGACTGCAATACGAACCTATATCTGTGATAAAATTGCGTATAACTTAAGTAATGGACTAGCATAAAATATTTTCAGAAGACCTACTAATAAAAGACAATTATCCAAAGTATAAAAGGAGGAGCTCTTAAAACTCAACAATAAGAAAATGAACAAACCAACTTAAAAATGAGCAAAACACCTAAATGGATACTTCGCCAAAGAGTATATACAGATGGCAAATAAAACATATAAAAAGATACTCAACATCATATATTATTGGGGAATTTCAAATTAGAACAATGAGATACCACTACGAGATGGTATCTATGAGAATGGCCAAAGTTAGGGTGGGAACTCATAGCATAGATTAAGAATTTTCAACACAAAGATTAGGATAGAAAGAAGTAAAAGTGTATTCTACTTTCCCCGAGAGAAGGTTTGAGGCAAGGGCTTGGGACATGGAAAAAAGAAAGAAGAAATGCTGGCCCTGAGCAGAAGGGCCTTGGGATTTTTATGGGAGTAAAGAGAAAAGAAAAGTTTATTGTTGCAGACTAATAGCAGGAAATGGCTGTGAAATAGCTGTGTTTGTTTTTCCTTTTTTTTTCTCTTCTCTGTGAGGCTGGTTTATCAGAATTCTTGGAATGTGGTCTGGCCAGAGCAGGAGCTGGGGAACATCATGCTTCTTCTATCTGTTCAGTTCTTTTCAAGGGCTGGAAAACAAACTCTCAAATGAAACAATTTAAGCCACAGGTGGTTAATCTAACAAAGGGGCAGTTGTGCTGTGACCTTTTCCTTCAAAGGGGCAATTATGTGCTGTGAGATTTCTGCTTTTTTCTGTTAGATAATTTATTTTTTTCTCCATTAGGTAGTTTATTAGTAAGGCCATCCTATCAGCCAACATCCAAAACAATGACAACACCAAATGCTGGTAAGGATGTGAATCAATAGCAACTTTCATGCATTGCTGGTGGGAATGGAAAATGGTACAGCCACTTTGGAAGACAGTTTAGTGATTTCTTTAAAAATGAAACATATTTTTACCATGAGATCTAGCAATCATGCTTCTTGGTATTTACCTAAAGGAGATGAAAACTTACGTCCACACAAAAACCTGCACATGGATATTTATGGAAGCTTTATTCATACCTGCCAAAAACTGGAACCAACCGAGATGTTCTTCAGTAGGTGTATGAATAAATACACTGTGGCACATCCAGGCAATGGAATATCATTCAGCACTAAAAGAAATGAGCTATCAAGTCATGAAAAGACATGGAGGAATCTTAAATGCATATTACTAAGTGCAAGAAGCTAATATGAAAAGGTGACATACTATATGATTCAATATATGACATTCTAGAAAAGACAAAACTATGGAGACTAAAAAAGATCAGTGGCTGGTAGGAGTTGGTGGAAAGGAGGAATGAATAAGCAGAGAATAGAGGAGTTTTAGAGCAGTGAAACTATTCTGTATGATAGTATAATGAAGGGTATATGTCATAATATATTTTTTAAAACCCATAGAATGTATAATATCAAGAATGAACTCCAAGGTAAACTATGGACTTCAGGTGATAAAGATGTGTCAGTGTAGGTCGATCAGTTGTAATAAATGTATTAGAGTTGTAATAAATGTAGGGCACGATGATAGTAGGGAAGTCTGTACCTGTTTCATGGCACGGGGCATATGGGAACTCTGTATGTTCTCCTCAATTTTTCTGTGAACCAAAAACTACTTTAAAAAATAAAGTTTAGTGAAAAATCACATAGAACTAAACACACACATGCACACATGAGTACAAATAAAACTGAGGAAATCTGAATAAGACTGGTGGATTGTATTTATGTCAATATCCTGGTAATGATATTACACTGTAGTTTTGCAAGATATTACCATTAGGAGAAATTGGGTAAAGGGTTCATGGGATCCATCTATTTTATTTCTTACAACAACAATTGTAACATGGGAATCTACAATTATCTCAAAATAAACAAGTTTAATTAAAAAATGTAAACTAGATCAAGTCTCCATCCTGCTAAAAAGCATTCAACTGTTTATTTCTCTTAGAATAAAATCAATAAAATGTGTATTGTATATGGTCTTGCATGATCTGTGTTTTAGCTTCTCTTGCGCTCTCTCTCTCTTTCTCTCCCTCTCTCAGTAGGCTCAACCAGAATGACTTTCGTTCTGTTTCTTGGATGTGTCAGACTACTTTCCTCTCTGAGCCTTTACACTTGTTCCTTCTGCCTGGACTCTTCTCCAGATCACTTGTAGGGCTGCCTCAGTCTTACTGATTAGTTCATGTGTCATTATTTCAAGAAGGTATGTTTCTGATCATTCTATTTAAAATGGTTTGCCCAGGCACCTTTATGACCTTATTTTTTTAGTCATAATTGGAAATTCTCCGTACATTTTCCTTTGCTGTTTTCCCTTTACCCACCATCCTCTGCAGAATGCATGTCCTGTGACCCCAGGAACGTTTGTCTTGTTTCCTACGCTGCCCAGTACCCAGCTCAATACCTGAATCCTAGTAGGTGCTCAGTAAATATCTGCTAAGTAAATGACTTTTTTAATGCATGAATGTATCAAAGATACCCATTTAAATATGGGAAAAAGAGAAAGTAAAAGAGCTATATAGCTTAGGGCCTTCACAGTGCAGCTGTTTAAATTGCAGTTTCACTGAGAAATAATAGCTTTAAAGGAAGGAAGACATACTGCTTGGTGGGAACCAAAATCAATTTCCCAGTTTTTCTAAACATATTTAGAGGTGAGTTTGAAAAGTAATTAACCACGGATTCCCCACTCTCTGTGCTCTGGGTCTGACAGCAAGGTTAATATGCTCTCAGGGAGATGCGTCCCTGTGGCCTCCAAAGATGAAGATCCGAGATGTGAAATAATAACAAAGCATGTGTTTTTGGTACAGGGTGGTAGGATGTTTTATTCTAGTTCATTGTTAAACCTATTATTTTCCTGCTGCTTGCCTGATAGCTCCCTCATTTCACCAGGTTTAGTGCCGGGAATCTACAGGAGCATGGTGACGCATGAAAGAAAGAGAAAATGTCCAACTTTTTGGAAAAAATGTGTTTACTCACCACAGCAGCACTTTGACCTGACTCCATCATGTAAAAACTGTTCAAAAGCAAAACTCAGAAGAGGAAGGCAGGTGTTTGCTATCCTTGCCTCTCTCACTGCATGTTCTCCTGAAGTTTCCTGCCGTTGCTGGACCTCTGGCTGAATTAGGGATGGCTTCTCCATTTCCTGCTGTCTTAGTCAGTTCCAGAGTACTATAGGAAGATATCAGAGTGGGTGGCTTAAACAATGGAAATTTATTTCCCTTAGTCCTGGAAGCTGGGAGTCTAGGATCAAGGTGCCAGCTGATTTGGTTCCTGGTGAGGGCTTGCTTTCTGTTTGTGTCCTCAAACATAACCAGGTTATGTCCTTGTGGGGTGGGAGCAAAGAGAGAGGTATCGAGCTCTTCTGTCTCTTCTTATAAGGGCATGAATCACATTATGAGGACTACACTCTCATGACCTAATCACCTCCCCAAAGCCTAACGTCCAATACCATCACATTGGGGATTAGAGTTTCAACACATGAATTTGGGGGGACACGAACATTCAGTCTACAGCACCTGCCAAACCCTTCTCTCTTTCTCTTCCATGGTGGGTTTACCACAGTGTTATTCCTCAATCCCCAGCTTCCTACTGGAACCTGGGAGCATGAGAAATGCATGAGCAGTGAAGCTTTAGTCAGAAATCTCAAACTCTCCCAGTGGGTGGGACAACTGACCTTCACAAAGCCCAGGGTTCAGGAAGAACTCACTACCAAAGGATAGAATTTAAGCATCCCCAACACCACTTCCTAAAACAGCAGAGTTCTAATATGTTTTCTTTGTTGGCGTCTTTGGATGATTCAATTTCCAAATACTTTTGAAAGAGTTGTACTGTTGGAGGACAGAAGTTTGAAAACATCTCTGGCACAGTTCTGATTTTGCTCCTGGTTTAATGGCAATAAGTCTTCTTTGCTGGATACCCCTCCTAATCCAAACTTCCACACATGGGGTGCCTCAGGGCTCAGTCCTTGGTTTTCATTTTTCCTACTCACTGCCTGGGTATCTGTCCAGTCCCTTGACTTCAAACATCACCTACATGCTGCCAATTCACAAACATATGTCATCAGCCCTGACATTGCCTCTGAACCCCCAACGTCCCCATCCAGCAGCCCATGAAGCTTTTCCACTTGAATGTGCACTAGACAGCTCGAGTCTAACATGTCCAAAACTGAACTCCGGATACAGCCATCCATACCATATTCTTGACCGTTCTCCGTTTCACACGCCGTATTTCATCCCTCGGCAAGTCCTGAATCTGCTCTATCTTCAAAATACATCCCATCACTTCTCACCACCTGCACGGCTTCCCCCTGGCCTCCTGTGATTCCCTGCTATGGCACCCTAACTGTTCCCTTTGTTTCTACCCCTAACCCTCTACAGTCGCCACAGAGCAGCTAGAGAAATAATTTTAAACTATATAAATGAGATCATAGCAATCCCTGCTCAAATTTTTGCGCGGCTTCTTGTCAGAGTGAATAAAAATACCCCGCCCCCAGCTCAGCGCCCGAGGCCCCGCCCAGGTCGGCCCCGCCCAGGTCGGCCCCGCCCCTTTCCCGGGATTCCTCCCTGCTGCGCAGGTGCGTGCGTGGCCACCCAGGCCTCTCTGCGGTCCGCAGGCCCCTCCTCCAGGTCTTTACACCCGTTTTGCCTTCTGCCAGGACCCCGCCTTCCCCAGCTATTTATATTTCCTCCCTCACGTCTTCAGGCTTCTGCTCAAGTGTAGCCTCTTCAGAGAGGCCACTCCTGACTGACCCTTCCGTCTGAGGTGGCAAACTCACCCTCTTGCCTGCTCCCCTCACACTGCTGTACAGAGGGCACCGACTCTCGATGGTTCCACATAACGATTCTTCGACTTTAGCATGGTGCAGAAGACAAACGCATTCGGTAGAAACCGACCTTCGAATTTGGGGTTTTGATCTTTTCCCTGGCTGGCGATATGCGGTACGATACTCCGTCCCAATGCTGGGCAGCGGCCGCGACCTGCTGCTCCCGATCAGCCACGAGGTCCATCTCTGCAGTGCGCTCTGTTGCCACACGGTTTATGGAGACGAGGCTAAGGTACGATTCTTAGTAGGTTAGGTGTATTAAGTGCATTTTCGACTTAGGCTATTTTCAGCTTATAGTGGGTCTACCAGGATGTAACCACATCAAAAGTAGAGGAGCTCCTGTATTTCTCTTCTTAATACTATCAAGCCTGATATATTATATTATACTCTATTATACTCTGATAGTCTGTCTGTCTCACTAGAATGTAAGCTCCAGGAGGGCAAAGAATTTATCTTATTCATTCTTATATCTCCAGCCCCTAAAACAGATCCTGATATGTGGCACATGATTAATAAATACTTGCTGAATAAATGAATTCCCTCATTTTTCAGATAGGAAAATCGAGGCCCAGAAGATTAAAGCACTAAGAGGTAGAAAACTGAAACAATTGCTTAAGATGAATAATAATTCTGCATTTTCCTTCTTACCTGGTTATTTTAGAGAACTAGTATTTCTGGAGGCAAGAGGTACAGAACTTTACAGACTCTTCTCGATTTTCCCCTAATGATCAAATTGGGACAACATGCAAAGCAAAATTAAATAATTTGGAAACTGGGAATATGAAGAAGGTGGGAATTGTGCAGCAGTGTCTCAGTAGTAGAAGTCCTGTTCCTAAGTGACACACCTCTACTTTGAGATGCAGTGGTCTTACAGGAACCTAGGTGGGAGCAAAAGGGGATACAAGCCACATCCGTTTGTTCCCTGTGAGCAAAAAATGATGTGATGCTCAAACAAAGTAACCAGCCAAACTTTCAGGCTTAAAATAAATGGCCATGGCTAGGTGTTTAGGACAAAGAGTAGATATGTCTGATATATATCCTACCCTATTTGTAGTATTATATCAAAGGTTCGTTTAACCTCATGATAACATATGAAAACATATACATGTATACATATATATACAGATAGACACTTTGCTCTCCTTATTTTACAGAGCAAATACAGTCTCTGCACTAATTTCTTGATAATTAAAACAATTTTTTTCTTCCAATCCATTTATCTTGTGGACATTGCTCTATAGAGAAAATGGTGGGAATGCCTCTGGGCAGGTCAGCTGCTTGTCTCTGTTGAATCATCAATGAATCTGTTGATTTGGGCTTGTCAATTTCTTTGGCCTTTAATGTTGCTCCAATTGTTGGACTGTTTTTTTATAATCCACCCCTCCCCACCTTCACACACACACACACACACACACACACACCCTTCACACCACACACTCACTACAGCCACATGCAGGCAATTGCTGGGACAAGTGTTCTGCACATATGTTCACATCTGGTGCTAATAGAAGTCCAGGTCTTCCTGCAAAACGCTGTGACATAATGGTGGGAGTCCAAACAAGCTTATCCTGAATCTTGGAAGTGTTACCCTATCTAACATCTTAATTGAACTCCTGGAAGAGAAAACAATTTTCTTTTCAGCAATTTTGGTATTAGCAAAATCTACTTACTCCTAGAAAAGAAGTGCTGAGAAACATTGTATACCATTGAACTTGACAAGGCCTGACTTTTAAAACTGGGTTTACTAGATTCTTCTGCAATAAAGACAGCAGCATAAAGAGATAATGATCAGGGGTCAAATTCTCTCCTTTGACATCGTTTTCACATTGTATTCTTTATTCTTTATGAGTTCATTTCAGTAGCCATCTCATATAAGGAATCTTCCCACATTATCACAAACCCACTTAGAAATATAACCAGTTCGCTTGAGCCCTGTCATTGAAGCACAACCATGCTACATTTTACAGGTATGCACTCTTCAGTTCCTTATTGATGAAGGGGGCTTACCTAGCTTATCTTCCCACTGCACAGTATGCTCTGAGGGAAGACTAATGTTAAAATCAAAATTTTAAAATATATGTAATGTAGCATTCTCTAGGCCGTTGTATGGGGTCTGGTATAGAAGCAATGGCTCTTAACCATGGCTGCCCATTAAGATGTTCTGGAAAACTTTTAGAACATCACAGTGTTTAGATTCTGTCTTCAGGGACTGGGACTTAATTGGTTGAGGGTAGAGGGATTATTATTTTTAAAGCTCCCTAGGCACTTCCTATTTGCCCTAAGGGTTGACACTGCTTGGTAAGGACAGGTTTGAAAGCACGTTTCATCATATACTAATTGTATCATCCTGACCATATTTACTCATCTTTTAAAAAACAGAACTAACAATTAATACTTCTCTGGGTTATTATTCCCTGGATAGGATCATATCTTCCCCATTTGGAACCCTTGTTACTGCTTAAACTCTCTAGGCTAGTGTTTAACCTCTGTAAGTCTTGGCTTTCCCTTTTGTAAAATACAGATTTTCCTAAGTATTAACGTAAAGGTTTGGTATGAGCATTAAATTAGATAATGTGTGAAAAGTACTTAGACTAGTACTTGACATGTGTAAGAGTTCAGCAGGCCTTAGCCACTCTGTGCACTGCCTACACAGTGTCTGGCCTAGGGTAGATTCTATGTCAATGTTAATCCTTTCTTGTCCTTCCCTTCCTTCTATTGCTATACCTTACCCTGACCTCTACCCTTATAAGTGGGGCCTTTGGTATTTAGTAACCAAATCCCTCTGAAGGAGACCAAGATGTCTAAGTACAATTTTGAATTCTGTCTCTTTTTAAATGATGATGAATCAAAGAAGACATGGTGTGTGTCTTCTGTAGGACCTTATTACTCAAAGTGTGGTCCTTGGACCAGCAGCATCAGCATCCCCTGGGAGCTTGATAGGAAAGCAAATCTCAGGCCCCACATCAAACCTACCAGATCAGAATCTGAATTTTAACAAGCTGACCAAATGGTTTTGTGTGTCCATTAAAGTGTGAGGAGGATCCTTATAGGATGATGAAATTATGGCTGAGAACTGAAAGTACCCATGGATCTAGTTTACAGAGATTTCAGTATCATTTCCTCACTGCCGGTCTGCCAAATCAGTTACTAGGATCACACTGTCGCATTGTCAAGCAAAGCTCTGAGTCTGAAGTGGCTCTAAACCTACACCATGCATCCATTCCCATTAGTGTGAACTCTGGTCATGCTCATGAGCTGTTCCTTGAATTCCATCATCTTTTGCCCATACCCATATTTTCAGATCTGATCCTCATCTCTTGGCCTTCTGACTCATTGCCTCAGCAATGAGAATTCTTGTATTCCAGGATCTGACAGATGATGAAACTCACTCCTGATTCTTCACTTTCCCCCTTTGGCTACAATTGTCCCTTTTCATTTTCTCTTCTTCCCACTCTGGAAAATAGCTCTACTGAGGCTTGCCTAAGGGGAGAGGACTCTAGAACTGGGCTGGTCCCTGAGAGAGGAAATCTGGCCAAGGAGGCAGAGTCAGGTGGACCTTTGAGGGCTGCTTTGACCCTTTCGGAGTCATCTAGTCTTCAGTGTGGCTCTTCAGTGGTGCAGGGCTCTCTGGAGCAACATTTATTAGTGTGTTAGATTTGGGGTGGAAGGAGGGAGACTGGGAACACATGTAGAGAGTACTACTAGTTTGGTGAAGAGAATGCAACATTGGCAGACACCACTCCCAGTTTTCTCTTTAGAAATTGCCATTTTGGAATGGCCTTTCAGGTTCTGGCTTTTCTCCGTCTATATTTCTGTTGCAACCCAACTGGTTAAATGAAAGACATTCTACTTTGCAAACCACAATTACGTTGGGAATGAAAGTCAATAAAAGCTGCATCTGATATATACAACAATAGATCATTCACACAGCAGTAGCTAAAGAGAATCCACCAAGCCGCCCTCGCTTGTTTTCCTGCAGATATGGTATTTTGGTTTATTTTAGTGCATATTGTTTGGCATCTTAAAATTATGTATTTTTTTATTCCAGTCATTTCACAAGCAAAACTGACTTCACTGATAATTAAATTCCCCTCACAATGGCAATTTCACCACTTATTTTCATTTTACTACAAGATGCCTGTGGATTATTAAGCGAGTGTCAGTTCTCACCCGCCCACGTACCTTCAATGCAATTGGAAAAAGGTGTCAACATTTCTAAGGTGTGCCCAGATGATATGTAGTTCCCGCAATTTCATGTTTGGAGGCATATATCATGCTATTTATGCATATGGGCTAGCTCAGTAAGTATTTGGGATTTGTTTTAGAGGCTACTAAATTAATTTGGGGAGCTCTGAGTGCAAAGATAAAGCTCTTAATTGGCTATGTTCTATTAATATATCATTTTACATTAAATTAAAATATACTATCATTAATATTATTTTAGCTTTTAAATAATATTTTATGCTCCACAAGGTCCATATAAGAAGGGAGAACAAATAATAGTCTATGACACTGGCAAATTCAGGAAAATGTAAGGTGGTGCTTTACATTTGTAAGTTCAACTGATGTGGTGGGTTGGCTTGACCCATTCTGTTTGATGAATTAACTACTCCCATCCTAATCACACTGTCCTCCACTGCAGTAACACTCACATATCACCAATTGGACAGATCTTTCATCCAGCCCCTAATACAGTATTTTTCAAAGTGCCTGTTGCAATCCTTTAGTAAGTCGTGAAAACAATTTAGTGAGTTTTATGCAGTATCTAACAAAATATAATAGATCTGAGTGCTTCACAGGCAAATTTCAGTGATGTGTGTGTGTATACAATTACATGGTAATATAGATTGTATTGCTTACTGTGGTCTGTAGTAAAAAATAAAAGTTTGAATTACATTAACAGACCTGATATTGGTTCCTTCTTGAAATGATTCCAAGATCTGGAGACCAAGGATCTTCATCTCTTAAAAAGCCAGAGTCTTTAGATTGCTACTAAGCTAACGGCCATTGCTAAGAACAAAGACCAGCTCTGGATCCCCTAGTTAAGTAATAGTACTAAGAATGACCTAATTATCAAAATCTGCATTTTTCGAAGTGTGGACCCAGGATCAGTAGCATCAGCATCACCTGGGAACTTGTTAGAAATGCAATTTCTCAGGTCCTACCCCAGACTTACTGAATTAAAATTCTAGGGAAGAGGCCAGCACCCTGTGTTTTAACAGCCCTCCAGGTGATTCTGATGCATGGTGACATTTACGGACCACTGGTCTATCACTACATGTGACCCATGTTTGAGTCTGGACTTTGATTTTGCTTGTTAATACATGACCTTACCCATCTGATATCCCACCCCAAGTATTTCTGCAGGGCCTCGGGTTTCTTTCCACATGACGATTAAGTCTATTCAGTTATCGTGTGACTTCCAAAAATGTTTTTCCTCTTGTCTTGCCCTCGGCCTCTTCCCTTTGGTTCTGCTGAGGCCTGCTGCGTACTGTGACCACCTCTGTTTGGGCTCGTTGTCTCTGATTGGTGCCATGGAGGCCTGGAGGTGCTGATGTCTGACAAAGCTACTTGGCAAAGAGCGAGAGAACACAGTATAGTCAGGCAGAAACTTATTTTATGCAGAACTTTATAAACTCATACTACAGGGTTTTTGTTTTGAAAACATTGCAGTCCATCCTATTCATTGAATACTTTTTAATACAATTCAGTGTGCCAGTAATTCTTGTGTGATATTACATCTATTTTTATGCACTTTGTGGATCTTGAACAGAGATAGCTTATTTATTAATATTTCCATAAATTCTATGGGAACTGAGATAACCTAGATATAAGTGATTTATTTGTATGTGTATGGCACAAAGTAAGCATTCAGTGTCTCTCAGGTAAGATGAAGACTCTTGGCTATTAGTTTAACAAGACACAGGAATCTTCCTTAAACATGAGTGATTCAGTTTCCATAATATGAGCCCTAGGGTTTAGGGGGCTACACACACATACTTGCATAAAGTTTTCAATCTATAGGGGCTAAGGAGAATCTTTCCAATGAAAATCCCAGTGTTTAAGTGGCACATAGAGTTACCTGACGATTCAAAGGGCAGAAAAGATCAGGCCTTCAGGCTAGAGAATTGTGCCACCACACCACACGCTCCCCGCCACCATAGACCACACTGCAAACACACCCCACATGCATCCACACCACACACCACCCATATCCCCCACTGCACCCTGCACACACACATACCACACACACACACACCCACACACACACACACATTCACGAGTATCTCGCCTCCATGAATTGTCTTCACTCTGCCTCTGAGCCTGCTTCTCTCCGTCACTTGAGAGTTGAAGCAGCCATGTCCTTTCCTTGCTCTCTGGCCCTGGGGATAGGTAGAAAAATATAAAGTGTGGGTTAAAAAAATCTGAATAGACCATTTACCATGGAAAAATATTAAAAGTAGTTAGAAAACCACTCTAAAGAGATTTTGTAGTCCAAATGATATTACAAAAGAGTTTTCTAGCCTTTGAAGAATAGATATTTTTCTCTATATAAATTATTCCAGAACACAGAAAAAGAGAAGACTTCCCAATTCACTTTACAAAGTTAACGTATCCTAGAAACCAAAGCTAGATAAAGAAATGGCAACAAAACATATCATTGTACCAATGATTATAGGTGTAAAATTCCAAAACTAAATGTCAGCAAATAGAATCCATCAGTATATTAAATGAATGATACATGACAATGTAGTGCTTTAATTGAAGAATGTAAAGACAGTTTCAACGTAAAGAAATCTAATGATACTATCCATAATATTCATAAAGTAAAACAGAAAAATATATCATCATACATATATGTACAATTTAGTGGTATTAAATGTATTTATAATGTGAAACCATCACCACCATTCATCTCTAAAACTGTTTTCATCTTGCAAAACTGAAACTCTGTACCCATTAAACTAAGACTCTCTCCCCTTCTGCCCCAGCTCTGGCAACCACTGTTCTACTTTCTGTCTCTATGATTTTGACTATTCTAAGTATGTCATATAAGTAGACTCATACAGTATCTGTCTTTTTGTGACTAGCTTCTTTCACTTAGCATAATGTCCTCAAGGTTCATCCTGGTAGCCTATGTCAGAATTTTCTTCCTTTTTAAGGCTGAATAATATTCCATTGTACATATTTACCACATTTTGCTTATCCATTGATGGATACTTTGGTTCCTTCCATGTTTTCGCTATTATGAATAATGCTGCTATGAATATGGATAATATACAAATATGTCTCTGAGATCCTGTTTTCAATGCTTTTGAGTACATAGCCAGAAGTAGAATTGATTGATCATGTGATAATGATTGATCATGTGGTAATTCTATTTTTAATTTTTTGAGGAACCACCATACTGTTTTTCATAGTGGCTGTGCTATTTTGCATTCCCAGTAACAAGGATTCCAATTTCTCCATATCCTCATAAACACTTGTTACTTTATGGGGTTTTTTATAGTAGCCATTTTAATGGATGTATTTCATTTGCATTTCCCTAATGATTAATGATGTCAAACATCTTTTCATGTGCTTATTGGACATTTGTATATTCCTATAGAGAAATGTCTGTTCAAGTCCTTTGGCCATTTTTGAACTGGGTTTTTGGGGTTTTTGTTGTTGTTGTTATTGTTGGGTTTTATATATAGGAGTTTTCTATCTATCCTGAATATTAACCCTTTATCCGATATATGATTTGTGAATATTGTCTCTCATTCTGTGGGTTGCCTTTTAATTCTGTTGATATTGTCTTTTGATGGACAAAATTTTAAAAATTTTCATAAAATTCTATGTGTCTATTTTTTTGTTGTCATTGTCTGTGTCTTTGGTGGTGTCATATCTAAGAAATTGTTGCCAAATCCAATATTAAGAAGTTTTACCTTATGCTTTCTTGCAAGAGTTTTATAGTTTTAGGTCTTCCATTTAGGTGTTTGGTGTACTTTGTGTTGATTTTTGTATATGATGTAAAGTATATGTCCAACTTCTTTCTTTTGCATGTGTACATCCAGTTTTTGTAGCACCATTTGTTGAAAAGTCTGTTCTTTCTCCAACGAATGGTCTTGGCATCCTTGTCAAAAATCATTTGACCATATATGTGAAGGTTTATTTCTGGGCTCTCTATTCTATTCCATTTATCTATATGCCTGGCTTTATTCCAGTATTACAGTGTTTTGATTACTTGTAGCTTTATAATTGTTTTTAAAATCAGAAAGTATAAGACCTCCAACTTTGTTCCCCTCTTTCAAGATTGTTTTGGCTGTTTGGGATCCCTTGAGATTTTCCATATAAATTTTAGGATAGATTTTTCTATTTCTGCAAAAACACCATTTGGGTTTTGATAGGGGTTGCATTGAATCTATAGATTGTTTTGGGTAGTGTTGACATCTTAACAATATTAATTCTTCCAATCCATGTTCATGGTATGTCTGTCCATTTATTTGTGTCTTCTTTAATTTATTAAAGCAAAATTTTATAGTTTTAAGTGTACAAATCTTTTGCCTCTTTGGTTAAGTTTATTTCTAAGTATTTTATTGTTTCTGATGCTATTGTAAATGGATTTGTTTGCTTGATTTTATTTTTGGATGGTTCATTGTGAGTGTATGCAAATGCAACTGAGATGTGTATGTTGATTTTATATCTTGCAACTTTGGTAAATTAGTGTATTATTAGTTCTAATAGGGTGTGTGTATAATCTTGGGATTTTCTGCATATAAAATCATGCCATCTGCAAATATAGATACTTTTACTTTTTTATTTCCAATTTAGATGCCTTTTATATCTTTTTCTTACCTAATTGCTCTGCCTAGGACTTCCAGTACTATGTTGACTAGAAGTAGTGAAGTGACATCCTTGTCTTGTTCCAGATCTTAGAGAAGAAACTTTCACTTTTTTATCATTGAGTATGATGTTAGCTGTGGGCTTTTCAGATATGGCTTTTATTGTGTTGAGCTGGCTTCCTTCTATTCCTAGTTTTTAAATGCTTTTATCATAAAAGAGTTTAGAATTTTGTCAAATGCTTTTTCTCTATCAATCGACATGATCATGTATATATCTTTTCTGTCATTCTTTTAATGTGTGATATATTACATTGATTTTCATGTGTTGAACTGTCCTTGTATTGCAGAAAGAAATCTCACTTGGTTATGGCATATAAGCCTTTTAATGTGCTGTTGAATTTAGTTTGCTATTACTGTATTGAGGATTTTTGTATCAGTATTCATCAGGGATATTGGTTTTTCATTTTCTTGTATTACCTTGGTCTGGCTTTGGTATCAGTGTAATGCTGGCCTCATTGAATAAGTTTGGAAGTGTTTCCTCCTCTTCAGTTTTTTGGAAAAGTTTGAGGAGGGTTGGTGTTAATTCCTCTTTAAATGTTTGGTAAAATTCATCAGTGAAGCCATTGAATCCTGGCCTTTTTTGTTGTTGTTGTTGTTGTTGGAAAGTTTTTGATTACTCATTCAATCTTACTAGCTAGAGGCCTGTTAGATTTTCTGTTTCTTCATGATTCAGTCTTGGTAGGGTGTATATTTCTAGGAATTTATCCATTTCATCTAGGCTAGACAATTTGTTGGCTTACAATTGTTCATATTTTTTTCTTATAATTCTTTTTATTTCTGTAAAATTGACAGTAATGTCCCCTATTTTATTTCGGATTTTAGTTATTTGAGTCTTCTCTTTTTTCCTTAGTCGATCTGGCTAAAGCCTTGTCAATTTTGTTGATGTTTTTAAAGAAATGAATCTTCATTTTTTTTTTAAATTCTCTATTGTTTTTCTCTCCCCTATTTTGTTTATCTCTGCTGCAATCATTATTATTTCTTTCCTTCTGCTACCTTTGGGTTCAATTTCTTTTTCTTTCTCTAATTCCTTAAGGTGTAAGTTTAGTTTATTGATTTGAGAACTTCCTTCTTTATTAATGCAAGGGTTTGCAGCTGTAAATTTCCCTCTTGGCATTGCTTTTGCTACATTTTGTAAGTTTTAGTACTGTTTTTCATTTTCATCTGTCTGAAGATGTGTGTGTGTGTGTGTGTGTATATATATATATATATATATATAAAATTGTTGTTGTTGTTTTGTTTTGTTTTGTTTAAGAGATAGGGTCTTACTCTGTCATCCAGGCTGGAGTGCAGTGGTGTGATCATAGCTTACTGTGACCTCAAACTCCTGGGCTCAAATGATCCTCCCACCTCAGCCTCCCAAGTTGCTAGGACTACATGCCTACACCACCATGCCCAACTAATTTTTAAAATATTTTTTGTAGAGACAAAATCTCACTATGTTGCCCAGGCTGCTCTTGAACCCCCTAGCCTCAAGTGATCCTCCAACCTCAGCCTCTCAAAGTGCTGAGATTACAGGCATGAGCCACTGCGCCAAGCCTGTCCGAAAATACTTTTTAATTTCCTTTGAGATTTATTACTATTTTATTCAGCCAATGCTTGTTTAAATTCTCCCATGCATTAATGATTTCTTTGTTTATCATTCTGTACTCATATCTTTTTTTCTGGATCATTTTTTTTTTCTTCTGAAGTTCATCCTTTAGGAGCTCTGGTGAATTAGAGAACAAACTCTATTTTAATTGCTCTGAAAATATCTTTATTTCATCTCATTTTTTAAAAGTGGTTTTAGCAGATATAGAAGTCCAGGTGTCAGTATTTTTAACATACCATGCTACTGTCTTTCATCTTCCAAATTTGCTGTGGTAGGCAGAATAATGATCTCACCAAAATGTCCTCATTCTCCTCCCTGGAACCTGTGAATATGTTACCTTACATGTTACCTTAATCACTTTACAGATGTGATTAAGTCAAGGATCTTAAGATGGGGAGGTTATCCTGGATTTTTTGCATAAGCCCAATAATCACAAAAGTCATTATAAGAGAGAGGTAGGAGGATCAAAGTCAGTACTAGGAAATGTGATCAGAAATTGGAGTGATGCAGACAAGGAATGTTGGTGGCCCTTAGAAGCTAAAGGGAGCAAGGAACAGGTTTTCTATTGGAATTTCCAGAAGGAACCAGCCCTGCTAATACCTTTATTTTAGCCCTGCAAGATTCATTTTGAACTTCTGACCTCCAGAACTGTAAGGGAATAAATATGTATTTTTTTAAGCTACTAAGCTTATGGTAATTGTCACAGCAGCAATAGCAAACTAATGCAATCTGTTGTCAGTATAATTATAGTTGTATTATTGATCATTTGTTTTTTTCTCTTTGACTATACTGTAAGTCCTCAATTTTTATTTAGTATTCTACAATTTTATTTTGATGTTGAATTTTGGATGTCTTTTTATTTTTCATGCTTGAAATTCATTGAGTTTCCTAACTGGTGTCTTTGATTGTTGCTGGAAAAATTTCACCGATTGCCCCTTCTAATATCATCTATCCTCTGTTCTGTTATCTCCTTCTGAAAACCCAATTATGTTTGCAGGTCCTTTCCACTCTATTTTCCCTGTAAATATAAAACCTTTATTTCACAGCTCTGTTTCTGTGCGCTATATCCTCTTTAATTTCTCAAATCTATTTTCCATAGTCCCTCTTCAGCTGTATCCAATCTTCTGTTTATTCCACCCATTGACTTTTTAATGGAAATTGCTGTATTTTACACTTTTAAAAGTTCTATTTGGTCATTTTTCGTATACATCTAGTCAGTTTTGATAGCCTTGTATTCTTTCATCATACATTCAATGTGCTGCTTTACTTATGTAAACATAAAACATATTGATTTTATATTCTGTGTTCAATCATTCCATTATCTACACTTTTTATAGATCTAATAATGTGCTCTGTTGTTTCTCCTGACTCTTGCTCATGGTGGTTTGTTCCTTCCTGTGCTCAGTGAGTTTTTGAGCTCATGTGCCTTGGAAATTTTTATCTATGGATTTATGGAAATTCTTTTAGGTGTGTGTATGAAGTGTGTTTCTCCAGAAAGAATTTTCATTTGCTTCTGCTAAGCACCTTGGAGAATTATCAATCAGGAAAGACTTTAAACTGAATTTCAGTTTAAGATTTTGTGTGTCACACATGTAGTATGAGTTGAAGCCCCAAACCTCTGTTTTTTGTGAGTTTGTGATTAGGGGTTTTAATGGGAGACTTTATTCTTTTTTACTCTTTTTTCTGCTCTATCCAGGGGTAAGCCAGAGACACTACTGCTATCCCCTCTGCATGGTAGATTTTTCCCTAGGTCACCTACTGAGCATGTCACATTTTCGATGACACGTGTGTGCAAGTGGAGATTTCCAAACAGACTTCCAAACAGACTTCCAAACTTCTTAGGCCCAAGGCTTTGCCTCTGTCATCAGTCTATTAAAACCCAGGGCCTAAGCCACCAGAGACTGGCAGATGTCTCCAGGGCAAAACAGACTCTAGTATTTGCTTATCAGTTACTAGATTTTCACTTCTTGTCATTTCTGAGAATTCCTTTATTTTCCTGGCAGTTCATATGCATTAAGAATTATGTCATCTATGATGAGTGTGATGCGCACTGTCTGGGGAATGGACACGCTTGAAGTTCTGACTAGGGGGGATGGGGGTGGGGGAGGGGATGGGTGTATACCTACATGAAGAGTGCGATGTGCACTGTCTGGGGAATGGGCACACTTGAAGCTCAGACTTGGGGGAATGGGAGGGACATGGGCAATATATCTAAGCAGAACTTTGTACCCCCATAATAAGCTGAAATAAAAACAAAAAAAAAAACCAAACAAAATAAAAGAATTATGTCATCTATATTTTATGCAGCATCTTTAGGTGTGAGATCTATAAAAACCTACTTGCCATATTGTTATAAAGCTCTTTGTATTAGTTACCTATTGCTATATAACAAATTATCCCAATACTTAGCATATTCAAATGACAAACAATTATTATCTCATAGGTTCTCTGGGTCAGGAATTTGTGTGCAGCTAATCTCTCTGCAAGGCTGCAATAAAGGTGTTGGCCTGGGCTTCAGTCATTTCTAGGCTCAACTGGGGAAGGATCTGCTTCTGAGCAAAACACAGAATATTCACTTCATGGCTCACTCACATGGCCATTGGCAACACTCACATCCTCACTGGCTATTGTGGGAGACATTAGTGCCTTGCCATGTGGTTCTCTACAAGGGGCAAAATGTACAACCTGGCACCTTGCTTCTCCCAGAGTAAGGGCTCTGAGAGAGGGAAAGAGAGAAAGTAGGAGAGAGTGAGCAACATGGCAGTCACAGTCTTTTTGTAACCTAATTTCAGAAGAGACATCTCATGACTTTTGCTATCTTCTCTTCATTACAAGTGAGTCACGCTTTCCAGCCCATACTCAGTGGGGGCAAGGGTGGGTAATGTGATTATACAATGTGAATACCAGGAGGCAAGGATGATTGGGAACCACTGCCTACCTCACTTCTATAAATCAATCTTTTTAAAAAGTGAACTTCAAAGTGGAAAAAATATTAAGAGAATGGATAGCCATTTTTTTCAAAGAAGAAACTTAGTCTGATAAATATATGAAAATGGTACAACTCTCTAGTAATCTATGCCATTTAAAATAGCAGTTAGATAAAAATCTTTACTTATCAGATTGACAAAGTTTTTTTAATGTCAAGTGTTATGAGGATAGAGAGAAACTAGCAACCTGAAGCAATGCTAGTGGGAGTATAAATTAGTATATATTTTGTAGTTTAATTTGGTAGTATGTCTTAATACCCTTAAAATCTAGATATCCTTAAAATTTTATATATTAAATTCATATCAAAAATTTATCCCTAAAATTTCACATTGAGTTACCCTAAGGAAAAATTATAAAGGCATTAAAATAGTTGTGTAAACTATGCCCATTTTTATGATAAGACTATTGGATATAAATGTCTAAAGGAAGTCATTGGTAAATAAATTCCCCCACATGCTCATAAGAGAAAACTATTCCTCTGTTAAAAATAATATTACAAATCTGCATATGTTAACATGAAAAGATGTAGACAACATATTGTTTTGTAAGCAAAATAGTATATATGGTATGGTTCATTTTTATTATATATATTGATAATATTCAAATATGTTTACATGTAGAGAGACAATTAGCAGGCTATAGATAATATTGTTAATGAGATCATCTCTGGGGAATGGAATTATAAGTGATTTTTATTTTTACCTTTCTTATCTGTATCATCTGAATTCTCTATAATAAACATTTAATACCATAATTTTAAGCAAAAGATGTTTTTCTGAACTGAAACAAAAAAGTATAATCCAAGTAATCTATAATATAAGAAGATATAACTTTCTAATTATTTAGTAATTTCCTTCTTATGTTGTCATTAGAATTTCAGAAATACACATTTGTCACTGCATTGGCATCCAAGAGTCCTGCCATTAAGAAATTCCCACTCTTGACCCACAGATAATTATGCAATTAATCTAAGTTTCATATTGGAGCCCCATTACCAAACAAATAATAAAAATAATCAAACTTATCATAATGTAATATATGATATACAAAGCAATTTTCATGTCACCAGTTCATTTAATCATCAAAATTCTGCTGTGAGATTGAGTATCACAATCATTTATCCATTTTACAAATGAAGAAATGGAGACTCAAAAAGATGAAATAACTTGCCAAGGACATAATTATTAGCAAATGGAAGAGTTGAATTTAAGAATTCTGCACCACTGACTACAGATACTGGATTCTCTTTCAGCTTCTAAGACTTTGGTATACCTACTCCATGCCTGGGCACTCTGCTAAGGACAGGAAGCAGAGGGATGAACAGGACCTTGCTCTATCTTTGAGAAGTCTACATTAAAGCCTGAAGGTACTCTTCTCACCTACAGGTAGTTTTGAAAAAAGATGTCTGGCATAGACCATTCCTTATAATATACATACCCAGGTGCTTATACTTCTCCATTATTGGCTAAGTGTGTGTACCTTTCATATATTGATTTCCATAGCTATATTTTACATCTTGCCAGGGTCTTGGGTGGCTGGATTCTCTAAGTTCAAAGATTTGCCTTATTTAGTTTTCAACACTGCACAAAGCTAAAGCATCTTCCCTTGCACCAATAACTGGAGTGGAGGATCTATGGTGCCCAACAGGTTACTGTAGCATCACAGAAGAAAACACAAAATGGTCCTCATAGGAAAATGTATAATGTGCCCTTACAGCACTGTTCCTTGACTGCAATAAGGAGTCAGGAAATGGTAGCTGAAACCCTCTGCAGAGCAATCTTAGAAATTTGAATTAGAACCATTGAATTTAGTTATTGCTTTAATTTCTATTTGATTTCCACTTTTAATATCACTGCCATTTTGTGGGTATTAGTATGAAGTTCTATTTTCTTAGTTGTGTTTTGTAACATTTCTTATCTACTTATATTTTTAAAATATTCTAGCCCTGCTTTAAGAAAAGAAAGTGCCATGTGTCATTAAAAAGCAAACTTCTGAGAGAAAAAGAAAAATTCTGGGGCAGAATTGGAATCACAAAGACCATTTTAAATAGCTTGGTTTGAAAGATGATCATATTAACTTTAATGTATTTAGTTAATATATTAATTATCCTCAGCACATTTAATTTATAATCATAGCCCTATGTGTATTTTAACTGCCGCCGGAAAGGAGGGATCAGGCGCTAAATCAGGCAGCTAATCTCATTTACTGTGAAAATTTACTGTGTCTGGTGCTATTCTCAGTCCTTTAGGTAAATTGTTTTATTTAATTTTCACAACATCCCCTTTCAGTAAGTACTGTTACTCTCCCCAATTCACTGAAGAAGAAACCAAGGCTCAGAGAAGATTTAATAACTTGCTCAGGGTTGCCCAGCCGATAGCAAAGCCAGGATTCACACCCAGGCCGTTTAGCTCCAGCGCTCATACCCCTAACCAATGGGCTGTATGGCCTCTCAAGTCAAATTGCCAATCGGGTTCTAGCTCATAATGGTGCGTGGTGGAAAGTTCTTAGTATAGTTAATGTCTGTAAAATGTGGTTATCAAAAACCACCTTGCAGGGCTATAGTAAAGATAAATGGGACTTGTATATGAAATTACATGGCACAGACCAGCCTCTTAATACATACACATCTTTTGGATTCCATTAGTTAAAGCACAGAGGAAAAGAGAAGAGTTAAGCTGGGTGAAGGGGCCAAGGGCTGCATCATGGGGTGGCAGCAGGGCAGGCACTTGGGGGCGTTCTGGGATTCAGAGGAGCAGATGTGAAGGCTTCTGCTGAACTGCTCTGCTGCCCTATTCTAGGGCCTCAGCAGATGGAAGCCCCAACTTCTACCTATTCATCAAAAAGATCTTCTCTCACCTGAGATTGCCACTGCAGGCAGGATTCCATGGTAGAAAATGTCTTGTACAAGCCCTGGAGGCGAAGGAGAATGCTTAGATATGTTTCCATGCCCGTGGACAGAGCCCGTGGAGAAAAGGTTGTTGAAGACACAGAAAGTGGTAACCACAGTATTGTGGTTAAAACAAAGGGCTTTGGATTCTGATGGGCTTAGATTCTGTCTCCAGCTCTGTCACTTATGGTGTCTCACTCATCACATTTAGACTCTATAAGCTGGTATTTGTTTATGTATAAATGGGCATAATAATAGTTTCTGTCTTCTAGGACTCTTGTGAAGATAGTGAACTAAAAATCCTAAGCACACCCTCCACCTCCTTCCACCCCGAGTGAACAGACCCCCTTTTGGCCAAAGGGATCCCAGAAAAACCTTGAAACTGAGTTCCTGGCCATTAAGGGAAAGGAGGGGGACATACCTCAGACAATAAGACACTAAATTAGTAACAGGACCTAAGGCCATGCAGAGCAAAGGTTAAATCACCTGCAGGCCATCAATTTGCATAACAGATCTCTTGAATCTCTTATATTGTAGCTTGCCTCTGATTAACATACTTCCCTGTCTTAACTAAAAACATTCCAAGCCTTTAGACAAAGCTTCATTTCCTTAACCAATTACAAAACAGAGAATCTTTGAATCTCCCTGTAACCTCTTAAACCCACCAGTTTGAGATAACCCACCAGTTTGAGATATCCCACCTGTTTGGACCAAACCAATGTACACCTTCTAGGTATTGATTTATGATTTTACTTGTAATCCCTGTCTCTCTAAAATGATAAAATCAAACTGTCACCCAACAGCCTAGGGACCTCTTGCTCAATGTTTACCTACATGATGAGAGCGATGTGCACTGTTGGGGGAATGGACACCCTTGAGGCTCAGTCTCGGGGGGTTGGGAGGGGCATGGGCAATATACTTAACCAGAACGGTTGTACCCCCATAATAAGCTATAATAAATAAATAAAAAAAAAAAAAAAAAAAAAAGACTTCTTGAATGTGGCTCCCCGGACCATGGTCACACATGTTCAGCTCAGAATAAACCTCTTTAAATTATTTTGCAGAATTTGGGGTATTTTTCCAGTAACAAGAGTAAAGGGAATATTGTACCTAAAACACTTGGCACTGTGGCTAGAACACAGTGAGAACTAAATAAATATTAGCTTGTATGATGCTCTTGGAAGGTGTGGAGGTTGGAGCTGCCTGGCCTTTGGGCCTGGACTATAAATCTGCCAGTCAAGACTGATGAACTAGAGCATGGCAAAAAATACTAAACTCTGAAAACCCTGCCAACTGTGTGTGAGAGAGCCCCTGTGGGTCCCAGCAACCAGGACCGCCTATCAGAGGAAAAACCCGTATCCTACCAGTTGCAACACATGATGATTTTGCAACACACTGTTTATTGGGACAACCCTTGACATTTATGAGACCAAGATAGAAATTGACAGGATAAGAGTTAGTCCCAGCTTAAATTTCAGGGAGTTTGTCAACTCAAGCTATGAAAAAGCCACCTATATAAAGATAAATTCCATTAACTTCGACGGGTGTGCATATGTAAAGGTGAACCGGGGGCCTCTTCATGTCATTTTTACATTTTCCAGCACTGCAATTTTTCTTCTTTTAAAGCATTCTTCTTAAAGACGTATGTGAACATTGACAAACTAGACAGGAAGCTTGGGGAATATGAATACGTGTAAACACCAAGTCAGACATTTTTTAAGGATGTCATTTATTCTAAAGTGTGTAAGAATTACTTCAAAGCCATTAGTGTCTGGAATTCTCTAAAGGTAGAAAAACATTTTAAAAACACACTCTTCCAATCAGCTTTAATACTGTTAAAGGCAGATCTTTTTTTTTTTTTTTTAATGAGAATGAAACAAAAAATATTGCTTTTGACCTGGCAAACCGTAACATTTGGGTATACGCTTTTCATCGGGATCTTAAATATGACATCTTGAGGTGTTCAGACACGGAGTTATTCTGAGTAGAGATTTCGAGGAAAAAAATTGTGTTGCTGACTTGAGTACTATAGATTCTATATTTTGGGATGAGTCAAACCTGGAATAGCATTTATTGTTTGACGTAGATTATTGCAGATTTTGACATGTTTCTTTTGTTTCTTCTGCTGTCCTTGAAATCAGAGGCAAAGAATGCTCCTTTCTTTTTTCTTACTTCCACCCTTCTTCAAATTATGTGTTGAGAATTTTTGCATCGCAGTATGCTCTAGATGGCCCTGGGGGTGATGCAAACAAGGATGAAATATTAAAGTGTCCAGTGTTGAAGATTTTAAGTGAGTCAGAAAAATCTGCCAGCTTTTAAGAGCAAATCTCTTCACAAAAGAATGATTTAAAATAATGAAAACAATCACGGAAACTCACCATTGCATTTCATTCCTAGTAGTTTTCACCAACTTCCCTCATCTCCTGGTGTTTCCCTTCCCAAATATTTCAGAGAAAGTAAATATTGGTTCTGTACTAACACCTCACCCTGGAAAACTTAATGGAAACTTTGCTTTCTGTATTTACAAGCTTCATTCTTTGCTTACTCTCTGAAACATTACAGTCTGATGGCAATTGCTTCTCATAGTGGATGGGAAAAATGGGTTTGGAAGGAGGAGAAACCCTTGTTGGATCGAGACTTTTTCTGTTCTGGGAACTGATCTGATTTGAAGTTGCAAACACTGAAGTAATCTCTCTCTCTCTCTCTCTCATGTGAGAAGAATGTGAAGTAATAAGTTCATCAGAAAACTCTCCCCCATCATTTTTACATTTGAAATATAGGAGAGATTTGTTTCATGGCACCAAAAAGGGGAAAGAGAAATCCAGAGAAAGGACAATAAAGGAACAGAAGGGAAAAGTAGAAAAAGGAAAACACTGTACCAACACTATGTGTTCCCAGCCTCTGTCCCAATGACGTATTTACTCCTTCGTTTGAACATGTACCTGGAATTAATATTAGTGTCTGCAAAGGAGAGCAATCCCTGGGTGATTTTAGGCATTTATTTCACCTTCCCCTTAGTTTGACTTGTAGAATAAGTGGAAAATAACTTTCAGACCAAGCAACTTGTTGGAAATGACACTTTTGTATATCTGAACTTTTTTCTACCACTCTGTGTGAAACACTGCTCTTGTCAGCAAGTGACCAGTTTGTGAGATGAGGTGATAATTAAAGAATTTTGCTATTGTTCTGTTGAAGTATTTGAAAATATGTGACATGCAATATGATCGTGGAAATAGAGACGAATTATAATTATTGTAAGTTTGATATACCCATCTGAAAAAAATACCTGAGGATTAAATTAATTAATCCATGGGAAATACTAGAACAGAGTGTGGCATATAGTAAGTGTTCCTTAGCTATCATTGTTATTATCTAGGCTTTCTCTTCTTGTCAAATGCTATTTTGCTTTAGAAACTTCATGTTTATAGATATTAGAAGAAACTGGAAAAAGAAGTGGAATTTAAAAGGAATCTGAATGATTAAATTGTCCCAGGAGACAAAAATAAGTTTTATCTTCCCCATACTGAAGATCAAAGTTTGCATGTGTTCTGATCTCATTTCTGATTCATATTCAGTGAAATGAATATTAGCTTAGAGGTATGAAGAAAAGGATATGGAGACAAACTCACACTCAAACCCTGCCATGTTCTTTGTGACTGGGGCAGCTACTTTATGTGTAATCCTCAGCAGTATCATTTGTGTAATGGGAATAATTGCCCTGTGGTTGGAGGAAAGATAACATGAAAACAAATGTGAAAAGTAGGTATGGTTTAAAATGGATACATTTTAATCAGTTATGACATAAGCATATTATTTGTCCTTTGAAGGATAAGAAAAACATCACTGAATCATCTGAAAAGGTAGCTAGTAAGGACTTGACTTCAAGTCTTAGCTCTCTCTAGAATCTTTAACAAGTCTGTTGATCTGTTAGTTTATCTTTCCATATGAAATAATGTGCTTTCCTTCTGTAGCTTTCTTCCTACCCAAGGAAGGTCTTGGGAATTTAAAGGTGCACCAGATGAGATTCCTGCCCTGTTGAGAGCTAGGGAATCAGGTCACATTCTGACATGAGACGAACTCTGTTCTGAACATGTACAAGGAGACACTGGAGGATGAAAGGGTGCCACCGAAGCTCCCTGCAGCAGTCCGAGAAAGCTTCAGGGAGGAGGGTCCACAGAAATCCTCCTCTCATTCAGGAATGAATGAAATTTCTCCCAGCAAAGAAAAAATGTTATTGGCTAATAAGGCATAATGCAAAGCTGAGGCCTGTGTAGTACCTGTTTCCTAGCAGGATTGTTAAGCAGGAAACATTGGCTTAGACAAGAAGCCATCTATCATAATTAGATAGTGTCAGTATTATTCAAAAGCAGAATAAAAATGTTTAGAAATTTCACTTCCAATATGAATGGTAATATTTATTGCTTACTGAATATGAGGCTTTTTCCTACATACATTATATGTTTTAACTCACTGAGGAGGCTGCTATTATTATACCCATTTGACAGAGGAGAAAACTGAAGCACAGACATGTGCAGATACTTGCCAAAGATTACACATCTAGAAAGTGAAAAAGCAGAGATCTGATCCAAGACTGTCTGGCTGCAGAGTCTAGGCTCGTATCCATTACACTCTACTGTCTCTACAGCAACAATCTGGAAGTTGAAATACCAAGGCGTTATTTCCAACGCTTTAAAATATTATTTACACTACAAACTAGTCTAGGTGATTTTCTAAAAACAGGCCTTCACAGTTTTGCAGTCATTGCCAAAGCATGTAAAATGTGAGTTTGGGAGGCTTACTAAGAATTTGAAAATCACTTTCAGATCCTTTGTAGAATTCCATGGGAACTGGAAAAGAGACTCCAGGTTCATAATTATAAGCATTTGGCAATTCAACCATCCATAATAGGGAGGACACTGAGCTAATTTCTTTATTATTGACTTCAGTTAGCCATTTAGTCAATCAATCAATAGTCCATGTTGCGTTGCAGAAGGCAATTTGGTTGGATTTATGTTAAAAATTAACAGTTGAGAAAATCAGAGGGAAGTTGGGTCCAAATGTTTTTCTCCTTTGAGAGTGACATCATTCTCCTAGGTGACAGCTTTTGAGCTCTCTGCCCCATTTATAGCTGAAGAATGTGGTTTGCCTGTTGTGACGTTCAGGTTGTCACACTGAAAATATTATTATTATTATTTAATGACTTCCTAGGTCTTGCTTTATGCTTGCTCAAATCCAAGGTGATGAGCTCACCACTCTGAGCAGCCTTGCTCTGGCCAGCTGCCACCCCTTTGCGGGTGCCTGGGACTCTGCACCTGAAACACCGGCATCTGGGAGTTCTCTGGGGAGGCACTCCTCTTCATTTCTATTTCCCACATTTTCCTCCTTATGTTTCTATCTCTTCCCCTCTGCTTTCTTTCACATATCCCCCCCCAAAACGCTCCGTTCTGCTTTTGGTTTTAAGAATGGCCTTGATTACAAATGCCTGTTCAGGCAAGCCCAGCCTCTCAGAAAGAAAACCTGCCATGGCCTTGGCGGCATCTTAGGTGGCACTTTGAGTGGTGCCAGGGACACTCAGAATCTGCTGCAGTTTTTGCCTCTTTATTAGGCCCCAGAGCCAAGGCTTCTAGGAGGAGCCTCACTTGTCAGCTGTCAGTCAGGAGGCAGCCTGTTCCTCCCAGGCGCTGCCCCTGCCACAGGGGGGTGACCAGACTGTAAAAATGAAATAGACTTCAGTGGGATGCCTGAAATTCATTTTCTCCCTCAGATGCTTTCATCTCACTCATTTCACTGTGTTTACAGGCCCACAGGTTTCCTGAGGGCAGCCATGATTTAGATTTACAGTTCCCCAGGCAGTCTGATTCTGAGGAAAAGTTATAACACCTGTAATGTATTACTGTCTCCTAGAGGAGCAAAGCATGTCAGGGGCTGTGGAGGTTGGCTACCCCAGTAACTGCAGACTCTCTCTGCACTGCAGCACTGAAAAAATGCAGGCTGGCTGGACAAGCCTCAGCCTCTCACTACCTCCCCGCTCACGGACACACAACACTCAGGTTCTTAGAGATGTGGGGGGTGTGTGTTGGGGGGAAATGATAATTTCAATGTGTAGTTCTAACAAAAGTCCAGCAGCCACACCGCAGACGGTGGACATGACAGAGAGAGTTCAGGTGTACGGTACAGAAACTAGACTGGGTTTGCACAAGGCTGGGATGGGGAAAGTGGTTGCTGTTAGCAAACACAGAAGCTCCCTACAGATGCTTGCCTCTCTCCTTTATTCATTTCACTTACAATTTGTGCATCCTTGCTAAGACAGGGTAGAATCAGCATTAAGCTAAGCCTGGCGGGGTGTCATCAAATGGGTGCCTGCAGGGCCCCAAGCCGAGTGAGAGGAAGTGATGAGCCCCGCCCTGCAAGGTGTCAATCTTGGTCATTCTGTGGTAGGAATTCAGATTCCTTGAGGGTCTGGCTGCTGCCACTCAGCTCCTTACCCGCTTAGGAAACAAAATCACTTTCTGAAACCAAGGGGGCCAACGGGCATTTGAAATGTTGAGCCAGGTTTATTGGACAGCTTGCCTCCAGCACAGGCTCTGGAACATAGAGATCCAAAGGCTTCATTGTCCTTCCTCACAGTGCACTGTCCTTGTTCTCAAAGATCAAGTCTGAGTTCAATTCACTATTCGTGACATGTCTGTGTTGCTCTCGCTTCCCTAAGGGTAGCTGATGCAGTGAGACACTGATTTGCTTCTGCACCCTCCCCTTCTTGTTTTGCTGTGCTGTCTAAGGTGCCAGAGGGGCTATTGGCTCTCACTGTGAGCTGCTCAGGTCAATCAGTATGTTCACGAGTTGAGGAAAGGCGTGTTTGAATCACTGGACAGAAACCTACACTTATCCATATAGTTAGAGGCAGCCTATTAATAACAAAAATTTGGTTACCATTTAGGAGACTGTGTCCTCCAAAACCCAGTGATAATCTCAAAGCCTGGAAGAACATGATGAGCTCTGACATCAATGTTTACCTTGCCCCTGCCCTGATGCCCATGTGTCAGTGGTGCCCACCGTTATAAGTTCAGTAAATAATTTTTTAATTGATACTGGACTTACTGTTAGACATGATCTGGGATACTGAAGGAAAAACATCAATGACCCTTTAAATTTTAACGTTTCAGTTAGGGTTAGTTATTAATTTTTAAAAAGTGGAGCCCTGTGAAGGACCAGCCAAAAGCTTCAGGATCTTAAAGGGAAATTTTACCTTAAGGAAGGCTGAAGAGTAAATGTCAAGGTGAGCAACAGAAAGAGTCCAGCACCCTAGTGGGCTCAGCAAACCCTCTTTCCTTTGCATTCTAGAAACACATTTCCCAGCTTCCCTTGCAGTTAAGTGGAGCCACATGATTATCTTCTGGCTAATTTCCAGGTCTGGTGTCGTGTCCTACATCTGTGTGCTTTCCCCTTCCACTGGGTGCATGCAGAGGAGAACCAGGCCCTAATGGATGTGGAATCACATGACTAAGGATCCCAGTCCCTAAATGACCCCATGGAGCAGACACCTCACCGTGCCCTTCTCCCCTCGTCTACCCGAACACACACCTCCATCCCATTGTAGCTTCTGACATGGGCGAGAAAAAACTTTTATTGTGTCAAACCACTGAGATTTGGGGGTTTATATGTTTTAGCAATTAGCACTACTTATCCTAATTAATATATCTCTCTTTTGGGGCTCTGGATTCTGGACCATGAAAATTACGTGAAATATGTTTATTTTCAGTAATTTATTTACACACCATGACCTTCTTTATTGTTTTTAACATTGTATTAGAAAAATGTCATTTTCTTTAAATATGAAATTTTTTAAATTTATTCTACTCTTAAGCTGTATTAGATCATAAAAATAAAACCATTCCAGTTTAGTCAGATAAGTGGATGAGTATTATCCATTCATTTAAAAAATGTGTATTGCCTGCCTACATTGTGCCAGGCAGTGTTCTAAATGCCAGGGATAGGGGCAATGGTGACTATCATAAAGTAGGAGCCTGCTTTCATGGTGCTTACATTCTAATAGGGAAAGCCAATAATTTGAAAAGTAAGTAAGTAAATAAATAATTTTTAAAAATGGTAAGTATTGTCAACAAAGTAAATCAGCTTGATAAATAATAAAGCAATGTGATAGAAAGTGCTGGAAATAGGGGTAGGAGCAGCACCCCTCTTCCAATGGGCTGGAAGTGCATTGTGGAATTGATCTGAAGGTCTCTCTCTATGAATTGTGATTTCAAGTTCTTCTTTGTATGAAATGCTCTTAATATCTATGACTAAGTGGAAATTGTATTTGGAGTCCCTCTAGGATCTTTGTAATCTGAGGGTACCTTCTCTCTTGATGTAAGCCTAGGACATTTGTTTCTTCTGGAGTGGGCCTAGGAAATAGGCGAGTTCTCAGATCATACCCAGCCAGCCAGTCATGGCTGCCCTGAGGAACCTGATCCTGCCCTAGAGAACACAGCAGCTCCTTGTGGACTTCCAGACCCAGCTGTGGGGAGAAGGGGCACAGCAAGGCCAGCTGGGTCCAGGTCCAGCAAGGGAATGCTATTTTATGCTGGACCAGAAATTTAAAATACTTCAAGAGATGGGAACTCTATGATGTACACTTTCAAATTTTCTCAATTTTCAAATTTTAGGAGAATGAAGTGAATGACCAGAGTCTGAAATGCGTTCAAATCTCTGATATTCCACCTATTTAATCAAAAGAGCAACTTTTAAAAGATAACTCTCAGTTAAAATAAAACACCTCATTATTAGAATAATCTACTTGATCAGTATTTTATTCTAACCAAATTCAGAAAAGAAACTTTAATGGAATACCTTACTGGTTTACCATTATCTCATACAAAGGTGATATAAGTCAAAGTTTTTTCTTTTGTTTGAAAACAGTCCAGGAATTTCCTGTCTTGAGAACTTCAACATACTTTTCCCATCCCTCCCTGATACTCATCTTTTGTTGCTAGCAAGCCTTTTTTTCCCCCATCACCAGTGCTTTTTTTGGTTGAACAGGTTCACCTTGCCAAAGAAGACAGGCAGGGTCATCAGTTTATATAAAGACCCCCTAGAAGGATGTGCCAGTTTGCAAACACTAATACAAAGTAAGTGTTCAACAGGAGAAAGTAAGATTAAATTAGACATGCTTTTGCTACCATTCAATTCAGTTTAGAATATTAATAATCTTAAGAAGAACATCTCCTCTTTGCTTATATGCCATAAATAAATAAATAAATAAATGAAATGTTTTAAATATACAGCACTCTTAAGGCAAAATTGCAGGTATGGATAATAAGAGCTTACATTTATAGTAGGCTTAATATGGGCCAAACATTGTGCTAAGCACTTTACATGAATTATTTCCTTTGAAGATGAAGAAATGGAGTCCTGAGAGGTCATATAATTTGCTTAAATTTACATAACTAGAAAGTGGCAGATCCAGGAATCCAATAATCCAAGACAGCCTGGCTCCAAAGTCCACGTTCTTAAATACCATATTTCCCATAATGAAAGATCAACAAATGTCAAGTCATCCTTATGACGAATAGTGCATTCTGATTATATGGGAAAAAATCAATATATCTCAACCAAAAATCCACTCTACTTTCCTTTTCATAATGACGGCCTTTGAAATAGCAAATGCATTATGGCCACTCTATACAGGACTTCTGACAGACAGTATAATCAGTTCTGAATCCCCACTGTTGAGTTTTCTTCCTCGGGGGCATGTTGCGTGGGATTTATGTGATTTTTCTGTACCATGTTCTACTGTGGCCAAATCCCACTTTACCTGATCCTGTTCTCCCAAGCCTGCATTCTATGATGAGAGCAAACCCAGGGAGAAAGGGACATTCAGAGAGAGACATTAGGCAAGTTCCCTAAAGATTCAGCTTTGATTTTTATTCTTCCTCAAGATGTTACTGCCATGATAGCACTCTGGTATGGCTTGGGACAGCTACAGCAGAATTTCTTGCTGTTCCTATATTAAGAATGTGTTCTCAGAAACAGCTGGTGTGTTACAAATGCAACTGAGTGCCTTAAGAAGTGGGATGATTGGAATCCCACTCCTAAGCACACAGGCTGTCAATGTTTGAGAGTTGGTAAATGAGATAGCAGGAAGGGGTATGATGGGACCTGAGGGTGAGAGTGGGAGCCAGGCTCCCATGCGTCTGCTGGCTTTGTGAACCTGTGTCTTTCACCTAATCATGACCGTGGAGGACTGTTGTGGGAAGCAGTTAGTTTACATTTGTCAATCAATTCTCAGATCTTTGCAGTGAGCTGTTGGCTGAGAAGAATGCTTTATGACAGTCTTCATGGACAAACTTGGATGGCATATGGGTAACTGTGAGCAGTCATTCTTCATTTCTTCTGAGATAAAATGGTCAAATTAGTGTAGGAGGGCTTTTTTGTTCAGTTAGATATTAGGAAAATGTCTTAACCTTAAGGGATGTATTGGCAGTAGAGGCTACACATCTCTTTTTAAAATAATCACAATGAACAATGATTGAGATATAGTTTTCAATTCAATTTTATATACATTGTCTAGTTGATTTTCCAGAAAACAGTTAAGTGGATAAAACAAGTATTACTGTTATCATCCCCATTTAAAGATGAAGAAACAGAGACTTAAAGAGGTTAAATGACTCGCCCAGTTTACCTGCCTAAGAACTGGTGCTCCTTTCATTACTTCTGTGCCCTTCCTCTCTTCTGAATCTCTACTTTTGGTTTACAGGACAGTGTGTTCTTGGTTCTTCATTTACCATTAGATCCTTTTTCCTTATATTATTTTTTTTTATGTTGTTGAAGTACTGACATTCCAGATCTTTGTTTGCCCTTTCCCTTCTCCTCCTTTTTTGGTAAGCTGTCATTGGAAAAACTCATCCACCCCCTTTAGAAACCAAAGATTAGTTTGCTCCACGTTCAATTTAATGTCTTTCTATTGTGTCTTCCTATACAGTACAAGCTGGAAAGTTAATGATGACATTTTTCCAGACTCCTTTGCAGCTAGGTTTCAGGGTATAGAATAAGTTTTGCCAATTAGAAAATATGTACAATTTTAACATCTTTATTGAGATATGACTCTCATACCATATAATTCACCCATTTAAAGTGTATAATTCGATGACTTTTAGTACATTTGCACAGCTGTGTAGCCACCACCACAACCAGGAAAATATGTGAGTTTTAAAAGGAAAAATGAGGCCAAGGCCATCTATTTGCCACTTTTGATTGTCACTGCTGGCACGCACAATCATGGAAACGCTGGGTTTCTCTGCAGCAGTTTTTTAGTATCCAGTTACTGGCTTCTTAAATGGCAAGAGGCAGTTGCCGCAGCAGCAGTGGTGGCTTCCAAGTTACTTAATTGAGCCTCCTAATTATTATGGCAAGTGTAGCTTTCCTGGCACATTATTTCTACAGCCATTTTCTCGGCATTATTCCTGAAAATCCAACTTAGATCCTGCTCCTCCAGCCTTTCCAATGATTTTATAAACACTTAATTCCCTTTATTAATTCCCTTGCTGAGTAAAGTAGCTAGAGCAATTTGTTTCTTACAAATGAACCCATTTGAGCTCAATATTTATATTTTTAACTTCCAACTTCTTACTAATCTTCTCCCATCTTGAAAGGCATCCCATAGTCAACATACCCCCAAATGAACTCATTATTCCCATTCATAAACCTTCTCTTCCTCTTGATTTTCTTATCTCAGTGAGTAGCTCTACCCAATAGCATATTTACCAAGCCAATAGACTTGGAATCATCGTTAACTACTTTCCCTCCCAATTTCCCTCTCCTCTTCCACAATCAGTTAATAAATGGCCAAATCCTAGATCTCAGGGTTCTCTATCATCTCTGCAACTGCTAGACCTTCATTCTCTGTTGCTTGGATTCTTATAAAGAGTAACAGTCCTTACACCTGACTGACCCTTCTTCCACTCTCAGATCAGCCCATATGGACACCAGAGTGATCTCTCTAAAGCACCAATCTCACCATGGCATGTTCTTTGTTAAAGTCATTCAGTAGCTCCTCTTGCCTAAAGAGTAAGATGTAAAATTTAAGCTCCTTAACATAGCATTTAAGGGCTTTCATGGCTTGGCCTCTGTCTAGCTCTTCAGGCTCATTTTCTGCTGTTTTTTTACTTTTTCACATTTTATACTTTGGCCATTTTAAACTATACACCATGGCGTTTCACACTCTCTTATTTGACTATGCAGTTTCTCAACCCATTTTACTGGTGAATTCTTATTTATTTTTTAAAAATCCTACTTAAGTGTCATCTCTGTGATTATGAAGACTTTATTGACCAACTTTGCTAAATGCTCCCACCACAACTCAATGTAATCAATCATTCCCTCCTCTCTTCCATTCAGTGTATTGTATTATTGCCTATATCTCACATGTTATGTTTGCTTACCTGAATTCTCTCCTACTTGTCTGGTACTGTGTCTTATTACCTGTGTGCCCTAGACACCTAGCACAGAGCCTGATACAGAGCAGAGGCTCAGGACATACTTGAATAATTTCACTGAAATTATTACTGAATTATATACTGAAATTTCACAATTTCAATAATTTCACTGAAATGCAACCCAGCCCCAGATCCAGAAATCTTCCACTAAATGTTTAAGATAAAGGAGGATAAATCACATATTGAAATCAGTATGGGTTCCAGCCTGCCTGGGAGAGGAGACAGCATGGTGCAATCAAGAAAGCACTTTTCTTTAGCAACTCCACTTCCATGTATATTCACTTCTGAGTCCAAAGGAATTGACAGCAGCGACTCAAACAAATATTGTGCACTGCTATTCATAGCAGCATTATTCACATTAGCCAAAATGTGAAAACAACCCAAATGACCACTGGGAGATGAACAGATAAATAAAATGTAGTGTATACATACAATGAGATAATATTCAGACTCCAAAAGGAATGAACTTCTGGTACATGCTACAATGTGGATGAATCATGATAAGTGAAATAAGCCAGACACAAAAGAACAAGTATTGTATGATTCCACTTACATGAGATACCTAGAATAGTAAAAATTCATAGAGAAAGAAGGTAGAATAGTGGTTATCAGGGGCTAGGGAGAAAGAGGAATGGATACAGGGCTTCCATTTGGGACAATAACAAAGTTCTGGAGAAGAACAGTGGTGACGGTTGCAAATAATGTAAATGTACTTCATGCTACTGAATGATACACTTAAAATGGTTAAAATTGTAAATTTTACATTATGCTTATTTTACCACAATTGCTGTGGTCTTAATGTTTGTTTCCCCCCAAAATTTATATATTGAAACCCAGTCACCAATGTGAAGGTATTTAGAGGTGGGGCCTTTGAAGGTGATTAGGACATGAGAGCAGAGCCCTCATGAATGGGATTAGTACCTTATAAAAAAGACCCCAGAGAGCTGCTTTCCCCCTTTCACCACATGAGGACAGAACCAGAAGGCGCCATCTATGAACCAGAAGGCGGGCTCTCACCAGACACTGAATCTGCCAGTGCCTTGATCTTGGACTTCTCAGCCTCTGTGAGAAATAAATTTATGTTATTTATAAGCCACCTGGTCTATGGTATGTTGTTATAGCAACCTGAAGAGATAAAGATAATGATGATGACAACAACAACAACAACAACAACAACAACAACTGAACTCTTGTAATTAGGATATGTGAGTCTTAGTCTCAGATCTTCCATCAAGTAGCTATATAAAATTAAACTTGGTACTCTATTTTCCTGGGACTCAGTTTTCCTGTATATATAATGAAAAGTCTGGAGTAAATGCTTGACAGTCCCTTCTAGCAATAAAATTATTTTGCCACCTGCTGGAGGATCCAGTCTATTTGGTTGAATGTCCAAGTCACGTGACATGCTACAGAGGATCCACCACATCACAGCCCTGAGGAAGCTTTACAGCTTTTCTCCTGCAGGCTCCTGAAGTCCTGCTGCATTTCAGAAGAATGGTCCTAGCAATGGTTGACTAGAGTGTGGTACTTATTTGTGTCCATAGCAGATCATAAATGGAACAGAGTATGTACCCAGAATTCAATTCACCATTCATCCATCCATTCATTCATTCAGCATTTATTATGTACCTGTCATGTGTCAGGAACTCTCCTAAGTGCCAGAAATATAGATATCAATAAAACGTGTGGTTCAGAGCATTTATAGTACAATAGGAAACACGGGCATGTTAACAAATACTTAAAATAAAATAATTTACATTTAAAAGCCAAAACAGAGATATGTACAAAGAACTATGGGATTTGTAGGGTCACTTATTGACTGTGAGAAGTAAAATGTCACAGAGAAGGTTAATTTTGAGCTAATCTTGAAGAATGAATTCATAAGTAACATGATTTTTCCCTTTCATGATCTGCTCTCTGTGTTTATGTTGCCCCAACATGGCAGCTGGGAAGAATTTAGAAAAGGTTGCTATATTTATGGCAGGATGGCTGCTATAAATAGCATTTTTTCTTAAACCTGATCTCTCCTGATACATTCTCATAAATGCACCCTCTCTTAATATCTTTTAAAGATCCCCTTAGGCAAAGATAAAATATTACCCACAATCTGCTATTCTCTTAATAGCTTTGCCAATGTTTGCAGTTCCAATGTCAATAGTCATTATATAGCTTGGCTTTCAATGTGGGATTAAACCTCTTTTATTCTTGCAGTAATCAAAAAAGTAATTGGATAGTTAGTGTGCTCTTTGGAATCCCATTGAAAAAGAATGAGGTTCTGCCAGATCTCGTCATGAAAGAAGAAAACAGACACAAAAGGTGAAGAAAAAGCTCCTGAAAGGGAAGTGCTGACAGGTTACACCAGTCACAAAACAGACACGCAGCACCCAAGGGTCACCAGCTTGGAAGACGTGCCAAAGTTGGCCAGCAGGTCCCAACACTCAGGAGTTAGAAGGGAACTAATTAATTAAAGAATGTCAAACACATTGTCAGGGTGCAGACAGCCAAAAATAAAATGGACTTCACATGGTTTGACCAGTAGGGGAAGAGTAAGACTGAACTCAAAAGAAATTTCTTCAGAAAAAGATAAGTTTCAACACATTGGATTCTATCACGTTGAGAAGACAAATTGCTCTTCCAAATTCTGGCAGAAATAAAGAAACTAAAAGCTTCCTAAAAGGAAATAAAAACTAACATTTATTGAGCACATACTATGTGCCAAACACTGAGAGAAACCTTCTGGGCAAATAAGTTGATGCTTATTTGCAGGGGACACCATTTACATTGTAGTATGTGTGGAGTTGTGCAGTATTTCAGTGCTGGTGCCATTTTGTGTTACCTCATTTAATCCTTGTGAAAGCTCAATGAGGGAGATGTTATTTTTACAGATGAGGAAACAAACCTGGGTCTTAACTCTGCCTCCCCAGTGTACTAGCTATGTTATTATTGAATGTTACTTAACCTTGCTGGACTTGGAAGTCCTTCCCTATCCCACTGTCCCATATGGATGCCAGATGGCAGCCATTGCAGTAAATGGCTTCCATGGAAACAACAACTAAGGAAATCATCTCAGTCCATTTTGTGTTGCTATGGCAGATACCACAAATGGGATAATTTATAAAGAACAGAGATTTATTTCTTAACAGTTCTGGAGGCTGGGAAGTCCAAAGTCAAGGGGCCATATCTGGTGGGGGCCTTCTTGCTTTGTCATCTCATGGAAGAGGACAGAAGGGTAAGAGAGCACATGTGCATGAGAAAGGAAGGGTGATGAACTTATCCTTTTATCAGGAACCCATTTTTGTGATACCTAGCCCACTCACATGGTAATATCATTGATCTATTAATCTATCTATCCATGAGGGCAGAGCCTTCATAGTTTAATCACCTTTTAAAGGTCCCACTTCTCAACACCTGTTGCATTGGGGATTAAGTTTCCAACACATATACTTTAGAGGAGACATTTAACCAATAACATTCTGCCCCTGACCCCCCAAATTCATGTCCTTCTCATATATGCAAAATACATTCATACTATCTCAATATCTCCAAAGTCTTAAACTCATTCTAGCACCAACTCAAAAAGCCAAAGTTTGGAATTTCATCTAAATTATTAATAGATGCAGGTGAGACTGAAGACACGATTCATCCTGAAGCAATTCTGACTGTGAACCTGTGAAATCCAAACAAGTTATATACTTCCGAAATACAATTGTGGGGGAGGCGTAGGATAGACATTCTCATCCAAAAGAAACAGATAGGCAAGAAGAAAGGGTAACTGGTCCTAAGTAAGTACAAAACCCAACAAGGAAAACAACATGAAGTCTTAAAGATAGAAACTAATTTTCTTTGACTCCTTGTCCTGCATCCTGGGCACACCAGAGTGGGCTTGGGCCCCCAGGGCCTCAGACAGCCCTGCTTTTACCTAGCAGCTCTTGCAAATTGGAATCTTGTGCTTGCAGCTTTTCCAGGCTGGGGTTGCATGCTGGTAGCCCTATAGTTCTGGTGTCTCAAGGGTTGTCCCATTCCTATGGCTCCACTGGGTATTGTCCTAGTGGAGGCTTTCTGTGGTGGCTCTGCCCCTATGACACATCTCTGCCTAGGCCCCTAGGCTGTCCCTGATGTCCTTTGAAATTTAGAGGGAGGAAGCCATGTCCCTGCAGGTCTTACATTCTGTGTGCCTCAGTATTAGCACTATGTGGAGGCCGCCAGGGATTATGGCTTGTCCCTTCTGTGAGCAGTGGGTTGAGCCCCAACCCAGTCTACTTGAGCCATGACTGGGGTGCCTGAGGGGTGCTCTGCTAGAATATGGGGAGCAAAGTCCTAAGGTAGTACAGGGCAGCAAATGCTAGGTTCCTGTAAGCACCTCTCTGGAAAACTTGCCTTCAGGGTCCTAGCTTACCTTGAAGATTTCTGAAATGCCTTTGGGGTCATTCTCTCATTTTCTTGATGAATAGCACCTGGCTATCTTCTGGCTCTACTGATCTCTTTAACAGTCTCTTGGCCAAACCCTTAGTTTACATCTCCTAAAGATGCCTTTTCACTCTTTACATGGCCAGGCCATGGATTTTCCAAATTTTTACATTCTGTTTGTCTTTTAATTATAAATTTCATCTTTAAGTCATTTCTACCTTCTAGCATCTTGCTGTATGCAGCTAAAAGTACCAATGCTTCTCCTTCAATATTTTGCTTAAAAATTTCTTCTGCCATATATCCTAGTTCATCACACTTAAAATTTGCCTTTCATAATGCCCTCAGGCATGTACACAATTCAGCCAAGTTCTTTGCTACTTTATAACAAAGATGTCTTTTATTCCAGTTTCCAATACCTTATTCCTCAGTTCCATCTGAGACCTCATCAGAATGGTTTTTACTGTTTATATTTGTACCAATGTTTTGATCATGACCACTTAAGTAATCTCTAAGAAGTTCCAGACTTTTCGTACATTTCGTGTCTTATTCTGAGACCTCAGCAAAATTACCCTTAACACACCATTCATGGCAATCTATGTTTTTAATTGTCTGCTCCTCTACCCGTTACCCAGTTCCAAAGCCCCTTCCACATTTTCAGGTATTTGTTATAGCAACAGCCCCGCTTCTCAGTACCGATTTTCTGTTTGTCCATTTTGTGTTGCTATAACAGAATAGCACAGACTGGATAATTTATAAAGAGCAGTGATTTATTTCTTACAGTTTTAGAAGCTGGGAAGTCCAAGCTTGAGGAGCCTGAATCTGGTGAGAGTTTTCTTGCTGCATCATCCTGTTGCAGAAGGCAAAAAGACAAGAGAGCACATGCATGCAAGAGAAGAATGGGGTCGAACTTACCCTTTTATCAGGAACCCACTCTCATGATAAGGAACCAACTCCTGTGATAATGGCATTAATCCACTCATAAAGAAAGAGCCCTCCTAACCAAATCACCTCTTAAAGATCTCACCTCTCAACACTGTTGCATGAAGATTAAGTTTCCAACACATGAACTTTGGGGGACACATTCAAACCACAGCAGAGCTAGTCCTAATGCCTCCAGGCTCTGCTGGCCTAAACAAAATGCTGACATGGACAGAGTTTTTCTCAACTCTTCTTTTTTTCTCTGAAAAAGTTTTCTTCTCAAGCCTTCTTCTCCCTCCATTCAAAAACCTGCTCTCAAATCCTGGCTTCATGTCAGGGCATGAAATTCCCAAGAACCTTTTTTGGTGTCAACCCTCTCAAGAACATCTGTATTTTAACAGGAAACTCAGCACTGACCTAGAGTCTCTGATCAGCCATTGGCATCTGTCTGGTAACCTTAGAATCTTACCTGAAAGAGTTTTCCTGCCAGGTTTTTTTTTTTTTTTAAAGCCCACCATTGGCATGGTGTCTCCATTTGTGGCTGCTTCTAGAATAAGACTCTTAGATTTATATTGTCACCAGGGAAGCATGCTGTAGTGTGTATGTTGCATCCATATGCAGGCTTCTGACTCTATTTGCAGATTGTCCTCTTCTGTATCTTTACATTTGATGCTCTCTTTTGGCCTAAGTGTAAGGTTAAAAGCACTGCTCACAAGAGGAAAAGATGAAAGAAGGAAGAGCAGGGACCTTCATGCCCACCCAAATGAGACTACTCTTGCAGTCCCTTGTTATGCATTGTTTCTATGGTTTGTTGAATTTCCATCAGAAATGAGAGGAACCATTATTAGGTTAGGCTCTCTTTCTTAATCTAGTCAAACCCAGCCATTTCTCTTTATATGCAACCTACTGCCAACTGGTCTTACAATTGCAGAAATGAAAATAAATAAATGAAATAGTTGCCCCTTACAAGAATGTTGGAAATCCCTGATTTCAACCAGAATAAGAAAAATACAGAAGATAGATATTTAGGCTTCAAGAAGTTGTTAAAGGGGGGGGGGAGGAGAAGGGGAGTTGGTGGTCCTCATGCTTTAAAATCACACTAGCAAATAGTCAACTACTCCATTTAACTTGAGGCTATTCTTGCTTAGATTGCAAGAATAATGTCTCCCTTAAACAGCAGGTACCATTGACATTTAAATTATTGTAGGACCACCAGGTTTGTGCCTGTTGCATGGTAACAGGCCAGTACCCCAAAACAGCAGGAGGTGTAGCAGAGAAAGAGTTTAATGATCTAATGGCAGCCAAGCAAGAAGATGGGAGGGAACCTCAAATCTGATTCTCGGAGGTGTTTTGGACTGGATATTTTAAGGGAATTTTGGTGAGTAGGGGGCTGAGGAGCTAGGGGTTGCTGACTAGTCAGGAAGTGAGGGATGAAGTCATGGGACAGGGAGGTGAAGAAACCGCATTCCTGTGCTGAGTTGGTTCCTCAGAGAGGGTCTTCAGACGGGCTGCATCCATGGCCCCACTGGAATGCAAGATATGGAAAATATCTCAGATGGAAAACTTGAGCTTTCTTAATGTTAAAGATGTTATCTACAGAAGCTAGGATCTTGTGACGGGGGCTATGTGACTTTTAAGCAGGAAGCAGCTATAAGGAAGTGGGCTATAGGGCAATGTGGTTAATGCTTAGCTATGCTTTCACTAAAAACCTAGCAATTTAGTTGTATTAATTTTATGAGGACAGTTTCAAAATCATCCTTACAGGGATAATTCATGCCTTCCCTTGGGTTGCTGTTTGTTATATTCTCCTTCAGGGAGCTTGGGAAAAGAGATTTTCATTTTGTTTCACTCTCTTGAAAGTTTTGAAAGAACTGGAAAGAGACACCGACAAAGATAATATCCACTGAGCATGAGTTATGTACTTGGTTCTTTGTATAAATGACTTCACTGAATTCCTCATAATAATACTCCAATGTAAATCCTTTTATTGCCATTATACAGTTGGGTATACTAAGTCCCACACATTGTGCTGAACTTACTCAAGCCAGTCACTGTAAATGGCAGAACTGTGAAATGAGCCACCCCCTCGTGCCACCTCCCTGTACACTCTCAGTCCCAGTCCTAGACTTTCCTGGTTATCTACATAATGTGAGAAAACTGGAGGGAACTTATATTCTACAGCAGTCACCTTGGGTAGCGTATTTATTGCTTCTGACTCTGGAAATCATTGTTGATCCTAATCCCAAGCTACAAAACTGCTCAGCCAGAGGAAAACACCAGAAAAGCTATGAATCAGCAACACACAGTCACAGAGCTGGGAGGGACTTGATGATCATTTTGGTTTTTTCCCACTTTGGAGAGTAGGGGCCCTGAGGCCTAGAGAGAGACTGATGTGTACAGGGTCACACAAGGAGTTAAGCTCAGTTTAGAATCCAGATCTTCTAAGGCTGGTGCTTCAAGGCACACGCCTACAACCACACCCAGAGTTTTCTCTTCCACACAGCTCCAGTTTCCCATCTCCGAGCCTCAGGTGAGGTGTGGATGTAGCCTTTGAGGGCATGCTGAGAAAAAATAATTCAAACACGGCACTGCTTCAGCGTATCACGTCATTCAGTTAAGGATCCTAGACATTCATGGGGCAATCAACCTCAATGACGAGATACATCCAGTGCCGAGATCAGACTCGGCAGTGCAAGTCCCAGCACACGGCCCCTTGCTTGTTTTAATTTATCTATTGTCTAAAAGATGATCCAGAAGTTGGGCACTACTTCTAAATCACCAGGTTTTTCATTGTAAGTGACAACCTTTGCATTTTATTAGCGTGGTCTACTTTTTAATAAGCCTTTACAGGACCAATATATCATAAAAACATCATTAAAACCTTCCTCTCTACTGGTTATAAATTGCCTTGATGGTGCTGTGACTACATCTCCCAGAGCACCTTTGACAGAATGAGCCTTAGGATCCAGGCATGTCATTGTCACAGCAGAAGGATGACATTGCAGCCCAGCCTGACTCTCCTCCATGGGGAAAACACATATGGGGGTATAAGAAAAAGAGACAGGCAACTGTCTGGGGTGCCACTGGTGGGTCTGTCACTGATGAGCTAGCTGTTAGACTTTGGAAACCCACTGAACTTCTCTGGGCCTCTTTTTTATCTGAGAAATGAAATCTGCCTTGTCTAGCTCACAAGGTTACGATGAAGAGCAAACGAGACAACATGTATGAAAGCATTTTGAGAGCAGGTTAGCTCTTCAGAAAACAGAGTAAGACAGATTTTAGAGTGCAGGATGTTTATTGGAGAGTGCCCTTGGGATCACATGTCTGGAAGAGAAGGAGGCGATGTTGAACAGAGGGAGAAATGTGGTAATTATGCAGGCCCAGTGACAACCTCAGCCATCTCCATGATAAGATCTAGAGCTAACATGGCCTGTCAGCATTGTCTCAACTTTTGCTGAAAGGGCCAAGCCTTTACAGCTGGCATCAATTAGTCATTGGATGTCATTTGCCTCAGAAAGGGGTGTGAGCTCAGGCTAGGTGGCTCTCTGCAGCTGAGGTTTGATAGGCGAGGGCTGTCTGCTGATTCAATTCCTAGCAGCTGGGGCAAAATTCTTTCCTTGAAAAGAGAACTTCGTAGTGCATCACAATGTCTACCATGGTCGACCCCTTGCACTGTCCAAATTCACATCTTCATATACATTGAGGGGCAGCTCTTCCAGGATTCTAAGGGGCCACCTTTTCTTGGGGGAAACTTGAAAAGGGAGGTGAAAAGGACAAACTATAGTCCCTGCTGCTGCAACTGATCTTAGGCCCACAATAGATACTTTTGCTGACCCTCCTCCACTGTCTGTTTAGGGTTCTTCTCATCTCTGCTAGCACTTCTGCTTGTCTCAGTTGCTGACCTGGTATGGTGACCCAGACCCTCAAGCTTGATGGGTTTGAACACCTGGTCCCAGTGCCCTTCTCAGGCCAGGCTTGCTTTACCTGCCCATTTCCTTACATCATTAGGCAAGCAAATACCAGGAGGCACCCAAATGGATCTCCTGGGCACCAAAGTAGTGTTGCCTGCCCTTATTGTGTAACAGCAGCCCTCTAATAAGGGTTGGTCCCGAGGCACAAAAATCCTGAAATGAGCAGATGGAAGCTGAAGCTTAGTCTATGTACTTATTGTACTTTAGCTGTGTTCTCTGGCTAAAGTGCTCCCCTGTGGTGACCAGGACTGCTAAACCCACATGGCCCAATGTTGTGAGGATGGGAAGCATAAATTTCCTAAGTGAGTCATTGGGAGTGATGGTAACTGGAGCAGCAGACCACTTCTACCCTTTGATTCACATGCCTGTGTATTCTGACTATTGGAAACAGAGCCCCATATACAGATCTTTGGTTCAAGGTATCTACTGTGTCCTGAAGGTTGGCACAGCATCCTTGTAAAGTACCACTTCTGAGTTGGTGCTTCAGCTGTATCTTCTTCAAGCTGTTTCAGTACTCTGTCAGGCCAGCTGTGTCTGAATGGTGAGATATGTTGCATGACCAGTGAATTTCATGGTCCACATTCTCTCACTGTATTCACTGTATAGGGTCTCCTGGTCTGATTCTCAGACTTTTTGGACCCCATGCTGGTGGATCAGACACTCTGTAAGCCCCTGGATAGTGCTTTTTATTGAGTCCCCAGGGGCAAGAAAGGTATACTCATACCTGACATATGTGTCTATTTTTGTCAGAATGAATCTGTGCCATTTACTAGAGTGAAGGGGTCTAATGCAGTCAGTTTGCCACCAAGTGGCCTATTCATTTCCTGAAGGAATGGAACTGTATAAGGGACTTAGCATTGGTCTCAATTTTTAATAGGTTGACATTCAGTGGCAATAGTTTCTAGTTTACCTTTTGTAAAAGGAAAGCCATGTTTTGGGAATACAAACAGTCTCCATCCCTGCTATTGTTACCACTTTGTTCAACTGAGCATCATACCAAAACTAGGGTGGCCAAAAACAAAGGGTGGCTGACATGAACTGGCCAAGTCATTTTGTCTACTTGGTTGTTTACTGTCTCTACTGCTGTAGAAACTCTCTGATGGGCATTAATGGGCAATATAAAGATTTTCACACTCTGAATCTACTCCCAGGCATATGTGCATGCCACCCCCTGGTCTTCTACTTTCCCTTCCAAATCCTTCTCCAGCCACCAAAGTTATTAACTATTATACTTTCTGTGAGTCTATATATTGAGACTTCAGGCCACTTCTTTTCCAACAATCTTCTTCTTCTTCCTCCACTATCCATTTCATATTCCCTTCTCCTCAGCTAGCTCCCCCTACTGCTCTTGGTTGCTTACCTGCTATGCTGACCTAAATCCTCAAGCAGGAAATGTCTTAGCACCTGATCTTGGAGCCCTTCTCAGGGCAGAGAAGAGTGGATGATCAGGTGCACTTCCAGAACTTTGCCTTTAGAAATATTTTCTCTCACAACTTTTTTCCAAAGCCAACCTGAGTTGAAAGTGTAGTAAAGTCATCCACTTTCAGCTTTGACACATGGAATGAGCCAACCCATTTATCTGTATTACATAAGTCTTTTTCTCCTCAGTCAGCTGCTTATGAGGGACCTCTCCTACTGCCCCATACAGCTGGGGCTGTGATCTGACAGGGTGATGCTAGTGCAACGGTGGTGGATGGTATTGAAGTCTGGGCTCCATGCAGCTGACTTACATCTTCCCTTTTTCCTGCTTGTGCTTTATTCCAGATGTCACTCCCATCTTACCATGTGTTGTTGCTAGGCCTGCCTGACTTTATGACTTGTTGGACCTGACAGAACCCAGTTCATGGTAGGCCATTCTGGATGCGTAGTCATTTAATGTTCCGTGTTCAAACGCCCTGTGTCTGTCAGGGATCAATAGCATGCCAGAAGTTGTTTTTCAAAAAGTGGATAATTCCCCAATGCAAATAGCATGGGCTCATTCCAGAAGCTTAGGCATCTGTATTGCTATTTTCCCCTTTGGGCTTGCCATAAATTCCATAAGACATCTTTTCCCAGCACTGGTACCTTTAATACAGTAAGGTCTTCAGGATGCTTGCACTGCATCATGAACTTGCTACTCAAGATCCCTTTCTGCTTCGGGCTACCTAAATATGAACAGCCTTCTTTAGATGGACTGAAGTAGTATTCCAAGGTGTGGATTATGCTGGCGTCAGAACATGAAGAGTTCTAACAGACACTGTTCTTCCTTCTTTTTTGTAGTAGGAAAAGCATGATGAAATAATTTGACTTTACTTTTGATTGGATGGCTTAGCATGCCACAATTACTGGACCTTTCACAATTTTACTAATGTACTGAAACTAATCTTTGTAGGATGTATCTAAATACTGAAGCACATGTGTCTTACTAAGGCCTCCAAAGTGCTAGCCTCTTCTTATTCAATTAGCCCAATAAAAATGATATTACCAAAGTACTAGATTAATGCAATATTCTGTGGGACATCCAGATGGTTCAGATCTTTTCAAACTATAATATGACAGATTGATGGGAAGAATTAACATAACCCTAGAACAAAACCATAAGTGTATGTAAGTGTACGTTAGCGTTCATTTCATGTGAATTCAAACTGTTACTGGTATTCTATTTAATGTAGAAAGAAGAGAATGCATTTGTAAAATCATTGCCATATATCATGTACTCAGGGTCATGTTAATTTGCAGAGATATCACATCTGGCTGAGCAGCTACAATTGGAGATACTATTTAGTTGTGTTTGTGGAAGCCTCTTGCCAGGTTCTAGGATGCATCTGGTTTTTTCAGGGGCTACACTGGTAAATTAAATGAGGATATGATGAGTACTACCATTCCTGCATCTTTTAGATCTTAAGGGTAGTGCTAATTTTTACCATCCCCCTAGTATAGAACATTATTTTTATTTATTATCTTCTCAAGGAGAGTGGATAGGGGAGAAGTTTCAAAGATTTATATTTGGCCTTTCCATTAAGGTAATGCCTCATGAGCCAAAGGACCCACTGTGGGAGCTGTGTTGACCACAAGCTATGTCTATCCCAATTACACATATGCAGAGTGGGAAAAAGACTAAACATACGGGTTTGAGGACCTAATGGAACCTCTGTGAGCTGAACTTTTACCAGGATTCAATTTATTAACTTGCCCCTCTAACAGAGGGGACATGTTGATACTTCAGGTCTCCAGCCACTTTGACTGCTATGGTCTGAATGTATGTTTCCCTACAAAATTCCTATGTTGAAACCTAACCCCCAAAGTGATGATATTAAGTGGGGTCTTTGGGGGTGATTAGGTCATGAGGGCAGAGCTCTCATGAATGGGATTAGTGCCCTTATAAAAGAGGTCTGATGGAGCTTGAGGACACAGCAAGAAGGTGCCATCTTTGAGGAACAGGCTCACATCAGACACCAAATCTGCTGGTGCTTTGACCTTGGACTTCCCAGTCTCCAGAATTGTGAACAATACATTTCTGTTAATAAATTATCCAGTCTAAGGTATTTTTTATAGTAGCCTAATGTACTAAGACACCAAACCTATATCCAACAATTCTAAAAATGTTTGAATCTCTCCCTGCCCCAGTTTTCAGTTACCTGGGTAAATGGCTAAGGTTTTTTTGGAAAAGACTGGAGAATAATTATTATGCATACTTGTTATCATGTAGTAGAGTCCTTCTTCGTATGGAATTAATCAGTGAATTCTAGACTCAAAAACTGCATCAGATCTAGAAACTGGGCAAGGGATTGTGACATTTTATTGAGGTGACTGCACTCAGACTTCTAATTATCTATCCCTGATTTCCTCTGATGGTGGAAGTTGAATAGTGTCCCCATTGGATGCCTGACTATTTTGCCTGTAGAGATGCTGTATTCTTTATACCATCTCAGTAACTCTCTGTAGATCAGTCCCCCTTGGTTACCACTCTAACCTTCCTCTTCATTACAATGACACATCTATTTGTCTTCCAACTGCAAGCACTGCCACCTGACTTCTATTGTTTGGAGTCCTAACATCTCCATTGCTTCAGTGAGTCTAGTTCTGTAATGACTTCACCTACCAACATCTCAGGTCTGTAGACAAGGGCATCTCTGAGCTTTTTAGTGGTGCTCATGCCCCTCTTGCAGGGGCATTTCTATGGCCTTACCAACTGGTGTGTCCTGGGTTTCCTGTGGTGCATAATCAATCTGCTGTGTCTGGCTTTACATAATATACCCACTCCAGGTTGCCCATTTCCCTCTGCCTTTCACTCCCTTCCTCCACCAACCACATGAGAATTCGATGTTTGAACCTCAGAGTGATCATCACTTCTTCCGAGTTTCTAGCGTCTTCCTAGCAGCAAATTCACACTGTCTCCTGGGGTTCTTGCCAGGGTGTTAAATCCTGTTTCTCAGGAGAGCACTTCCAAATCTTTAAACTCTCCCTAATTCAAGTTAATGTTCTGGTCCTTTTGATCAAATACCTACCTCAAAATCCAATTCCAGATTCTTTTTTTGCTCCTGCCTTATATGGCTTCTAGATTTTAAAACTCCTTTGGGGTGTGGTCCTTTTCATCCCTTATCAGGTCCAGGGTGTACCCAGTTGGATTTTGCTGTGATTAAACCCAGTGGCCTGGAGAGGAGGCAGGCCCTGGAAGGAGGAGCATGTTATCTTGCATGAAAAAGGTCTCTTCATGGTCTTTAAGCAAGGAGGTGGTGCTAGATGTTAATAGAGAGTGCTAGGCCATATCTGCAGACTCAGAGACTTTAGGGGAACCTAAGTGTTCAGGATTTGCAGAGCCACCAATGCAGATATTTCCATCCCATATGTCAGGGTCCCAGGGTTTCCCAACCAGGGTCCTGACTGTGATATAGCAGACCAGCCTTGGCTCAGAATTTAACCTTCTTTGGAGGTTGGCTGCTCTTATAACTAAGTTCTGAGCCTGGTCCTAAGCTTTCTCTGCCATTTCACTGCAGAAGAGAGTGTCTTCATGTGTCAGCAAGGTAGCCCTCTCACTTTCACAGTTGGCTTCCTATTGCCTGTTAATTGCTCTCAGCCTTTCATTATCTTTCTCCAGAATGTCATCCAAGCTGTGTTTAGTATTAATCGTTGAAATCTATTGTCACTATAGTTTCTTTTCCCTCACAGTTTTCAAAAGCCTGGTACATTGCACCAGTCCATGAGCTCCCTTCTACCTGTATAACATCCTCGTTTACCTCCAAGTGAATTATTTCTATTTGCCAGACACTGTGCGACATGCTTTACATGTTGCCTATTTCAGTTTTCTCATTGACAACGTGAAGTTTGGAAGTGGGATCTTCCAAGTTCTAGGTTAAACCGAGGCTCTTTATTTTTATTTTAGACACAAAGAGGCAGGAAGACCCACAAGTACTGTCGTGCCATTGCTGACATACAGACTCTGAAGTCAGTTCTTGCTTCATTTCTTGGGAAAATGTAGTTACGTCTGTAGAGCATAAATCTGTAAAAACACAAAATTAATACATCATATCCATCTTCAAAGTATCCACATTTGGGAATTGGGAAACTACAGCAAGTATTTTTCCTGCAACAAATCAGAGACTAAGCCAGACACTGAAGCCCCAGAATGCACCTGTGTTTCGACAGTCCTATCTGGGGAGTAACCCTGCGTGATCTACTGTACTGGCTCTTTCAGAGAGAAGCCTCAGAAGGGAGGAGAAGAATGTCTGCGGGTTTGTCTGGGGAAAAATAAAAGAAATAATTGTTCTAAAAAAAGGAGAAATTGGTATTTCACAGGCAGCCCAAGTTGCACAGGAACACTTTAAACTTCTGTGGCTGGTATCCTTCATCTGAAAATCACCAACTTATTTAAAAATCCCTCATCTGGGGGTTTGGCTACCTGCAATCATGCAACCTGAAACTGAGTGTGTCTAGATACCCATATGTCTACAGCAGGGGGCCCCAGGGTACTCTGGTGGGCTGAAGGCTGAATTCCTGTCACCAGCGTATGTATGTGAAGCAGCTAAACAAGAAATCCATTTTGAACATGAGTTATCAGCCATTAAGAAGAAGGAGCCATGTCGAAATGAGGTCATGATTTCAGTGAGCCCCAGAATTTATGGTAAAGGGAGCATTTCTGCCCCAGACATGGCACTTGACCACACTGTACATTGTCCCCAATCCTGGCTCTCTTAAGATAGAGATAACATGACATTATCTGAGAACAATACAAGTGGTCATGGTGCACAGAGCTTTGGGGTGTGTGTGTCTGTGGGTAATGAATCTAAAACCCTCCCTCCAAACTGAGTTTGGTTTGATGTTTTTCTGTGTGCACCTACAGTATTTAAATTCTCTCTCCTTTTATTTAACTGTGAAATTATACTCTTTCATTGGTAAGCGTTTTGGCTTGTTGCAGGGATAAACGGCATTGTTGAAATAAAGCTGAGTTATGTTGTAGTTAGAATATTAAAGCAGCTTGGAGAGAGGCTCCACCGCACCTGGCATGGTGGGTGGCAGTGTGGACTGGGAGTCAGGAACCTGAGGGCTTGTCCTCATGCTACCACTGTACCAACATGTGACTTTAGCCAAGTCATTTGTCTTCCCTGGGTTCCTATTTCTTTACTGGCAAAATGAACAAAATTGCACGTGGTCTACAAGATCTCTTTCTACTTCAGCAGATTCTGATCACCATCATTTTGCAGAAATCTTTTACTCACCTACAAATATTTCCCTACCGTTATGTGCCTTATACTGTGCTAGATCTTGGGGATTCAGTAATAAATCATCTATGGTCCTGCTTCCATAAAATTCACAGTCTAATTCAGGAGGGTAAGCAGTGGGGAGATTGATATAAACACATATGAAAAGGACTACAGCACAATAGCTGTCGAGGTATGGAACACCAAGGACAGAGTGGTTAATGCTGTGTGGTGGAGGGGGCAGATCATGCCATGATTTGCCAGACAAAATAACATTTTCCTGGATGATAGGCAGGGGGTTCACCAATTAAGAAGAGTGGGGTGGGAAAAGATCATTCCAGGCTAGAGAAACCGCAGGTGCAAAGGGGCATAAGCAAGGCATAGAATGGCATGTTTACAAGACAGTGCAGAAACCAAAGGGGGAATGGTGGGCCGTGATGCTGGCAAAAGATACACTGGGGTTACATCATGCCCAGCCATATAGAAAATTGGGAAATAGGTTCAGTTATTGCCATGTAATGTGTACAATTCAGATTTAGAAGAGAGAACATTTATGAAAATTGTTGGAAAATAGAAATTGATGTAATGGTTGAGGGAGAAAGATGAAATAATGATGATTCCTGATCTCCAGCCTAGTAACTAGGTAAATAGTAAAGAATACTTTCCCCTGAAAGTGACAGAAAGTCAAACTAAATGTGATTTAAGCCATGATATAATTAATTATTTTCTTAATAGAAAATATGGAATGAGATGGTTTTGGAAGGTAAGGTTTGACTTTGGAATCAATGTTGTCATCATGATCTGAAACATTTTGTTTGTTCTTGAAACTATGTTTTGGGTGCAGACAGATTAGGTATTGTGTATCTACCTGGTGGACAGACAATTCTACATTATTATGAAATGACCTTCCTTAGTCTCATTTTTGCCTTGTATCTAGTATTTCATATTTAAGGAATATCTCTGCTACACAGCATATAATTGGGTTTTATTATTTTATCCAGTTGGCAATATTAATATCTTATATAGATTATTTAGTTAATTTAAGTGTAATATAATTACATATGTATTTAATATTTTATCTACTATCTTAATATTTTTTTTCTTTTTGATCCACCTGCTTTATGTTCTTGGTCCTCTCTTTTATTGGTTTCTTTTAGAATAATCAAATATTTTAAATGTTCAATTTCCCCTCTTCTAGATGTCTAGTTATATATTCTTTTACAATTCCTTTAGTAGTTGCACTAGAGATTACAACATTTATCATTGACCTATTATAGTCTAAAACTGTGGTCCCCAATCCCCAGACCACAGACTAACAGTTCTGTCAGTGGCCTGTTAGGAACTGGGTTGCACAGCAGGAGGTGAGCTGCCACCAGTGAGGAGGGAAGCTTCATCTGTATTTACAGCCACACCCCATTGCTCGCATCACCGCCTGAGTACCATCTCCTGTCACATCAGTGACAGCATCAGATTCTCAAAGGAGCGTGAACCCTACTGTAAACTGCGCATACGAGGAATCTAGGTTGTGACTCCTTATGAGAATCTAATGTCTGATGATTTGAGGTGGAGCTGAGGTGGTGATGCTAGTGCAGGGGAGTAGCTACAAATACAGATTATCATTAGCAAAGAGGTTTGACTGCACAGTATATTTACTGTGCAGTCATCCCGAAACAATCCACCCTACTTTGGTTCATGGAAAAATTGTCTTCTGTGAAACCGGTTCCTGGTGCCACAAAGGTTGGGGTCTGCTGGTGTAAAACACATTATTACCACTTCTTTTTGTTATTTAACGTTTACTGTTTATCCCCTCCTGCCTTTTGTGTTATTATTATTAGGTATTTTAATTCTACATATATTTTAAATGCCACAAAATATTACTCTTATTATTTAGTACAGTCAGGATTTATTTATACTTACCCACATTTTACTCTTTCTGTTGTTCTTCTTTCCTTTTTATGCTTTGTGTTTCCTTCTGAGGTCATTTTCCTTCTCTTTACATAACATTTTTTGCTATTTTTTTTAGAGAAGATTTGCTAGTGATGAATTATCTTAGTTTATGTTGGCCTTAAAATGTCTTGGTTTAACTTTTAGTTTTGAAGGATACAATTCTAAGTTGTTAGTACTTTCACTCAGCACTGAAGATGTCATTCCATTGTTTCCTGGTTTTCATTGTTTCAGTTGAGAAATCATCTTGTTTTATTGCTACTTTATTGAAGGTAATGGATCTCATTTTTCTGACTGCTTTTATGAGATTTCTCTTTACCTTGGTTTTTGGCATTCTTTCTACGATGTACCTAGGTGTGGTTTAAGTTTATAGTTATGTTGACCTCTCTTTTAGTTCATTAATCCAGTCTTCTGCTATGTCCTGCTATGCCCGTTTGGTATTCAACCCATATAATGAAGTCTTAATTTCAAATTTTGTATGTTTTAGTTCTAAAATTTACACTTGTTTCTTTTTTATAGACTCTAATTCTCTGTTAATGTTATAGACTTTTATCTATCTTCTGCATTTTTTCACCTATTACATGAATCACATACCATGATTATATTAAAGTTCTTTTCAGCTAACAACAATGTCTAAATTACCTGTGGGTCTTTTGTGTGCATGTATGTGCATGCGTGTGCATGCACACACACACATGCACATGCATATACAAGTATGTATTTTCCTCTTGGTTTTAAGTCATGTGGTCTTATCTTTTGTCAGGCAGATAGAGTGGTGACTGATTGCCTCCTTTAATCCAGCTAGAGACAGAGTTGAATCAAGTTTGACTATCTTTGGTTCACCCTGGCCCTCCAAGGTTTTCAACTAAAATCCTGCTGTATTAAGATCCTTCCTTTTGGTGCATACTGTATTCTAATATTTGTCTTATGAAACTATTCAACATACTACTCTTCTTTTCAGAGGTTTTCTGGTTACTTCTTTAGCCTCTTTCTCCACCCAGTCCCAGAATTCAGCAAGTGTTCTTAAGGGAAAACGAGTTGCATGCTAAATTCCACTCCACTACCTCACCCCAAGTCTCAGCCAAAAACTCTGCCAGTTTCTTTATTCCCTAGCAGCAGTTGGTTCAAATCCCAGAATCTAAACCTCTTGCCCAAGCTCAGAATCACTAAATGCCGCCAGAATAAAAATGGTTGCAGAATTCAAGTCACCTCTTTGAGATCTTCTTCTCTCCAGATCTTTAACACATACAGCTCTCATAGCTTCAGCAGCTATCCAATGCCTTTAAACGGATGATTGCTGCATTTCCCTGACATTTTGAGCTGTCATAAGTGGTAACATTGATCTAATACAAGCTATTCCAACCATCCCAAAGTGGAAGTCCTTCCAGGTCCTTTATATATTTCTGCTTTGTCCATCTCAGGGTGAGAGCTTTCTACCCTGTGTTTTTATTGCCTGGTTGCAACTTGAGAGACTACTTATACCAGTATCCCATTATGATAGAATGGGATGCATAGAAAAGAATCCTTCTTTTACTTTCAGGAGCCTCCAAACATGCTTTTCTGCATATCTCAAATACAAGAACTAAATCACATGTTCCTACTTCTTGTTATGAGGGGGTCTAGAAAAGTATCTCAAAAAGGGAAATGAAATTGTCACTGTTGATTTACATCAATCATGGTTTATTTTCCAGGAATAGGCATTTTATCACCCCATTCCAGATCAAGGTTCTATTCTTAGGAAAGCAGGGTGATATGGAATGACCTTTGGGTGAACAATCACATTCTATTTCATTGTAGTTAAAACAGATGAGAATAGAGACAAAGGAATATACTAGGTAGTCAGCACCTGATTCCTTGAATAAATAAATAATGTATAAATGACAAGATATCCATTTTAGATTGCATGAATGGGGAGCAACAGATAAGTATGCCCAATTGGTCTTTCCATTTTTTTAACTGAGTTACATGTCTACTTGTGTGCCCTACGAGATTCAATAAAGGCAAAGATTATATCATTTTGTAGCTAATATGTTGTCACATAGAAAGTATTAAGTTGTCATTTGTTGAAAGGAACTTTAAAGATTAGAGAGGAACTATCCAAAGATAGTTCTAGAGGGGAATGCAACAGTATGGCATGTGTGTGTGTGTGTGTGTGTACATATATGTGTGTGTGTGTGTGTGCGCGCGCACTGGGAATGGGCAGTCGTGAGGACTGTGTGAGTGTAGGGTGCATAAGGGCTGGACAGTGTGTAATACCCTAGCTCTGCTGTAAAGTCCATGTTGATAATGAATGAGGAACTATCTACCAAGGGCTGAGCTTTTAAAAGCTTTTATACAAATAGGATATGGAATGACTTCACTGGGCATAAAAAGGAAACCAAAGAATAATAAATGAGCCAGCCCAAGGTCATAGTACCTAAGATAGAATCTATTACATAGCCCAGACAGCCACCCCAACTCTCCAACCCTCCATTAAAATGAAATCCTTCCAGTGAATTTTAGGGAGTTTTGAAAGGCATTCTTTGACCTAGACACCAGAGAAGTTATACACAGCTGAGCTCCACTTAATTGCATAATGAATGAATCAACTCCTTTAAATCACTTTACAAAATCCCATACACTATAACATTTCCTTCCTTGTTACCAATACCTGTTAAATGCAATCCTAATAGAGAAATAATTCACTTCATTGTATTTTAAAAAATGCCCAATTGGAGTACTTTAAGTGTTGCAGTTCTCAATTATCTCACCCCAAATCCACTGTGAAGTGATAATTAGGGGCTAAAAGCTAAACCGATTACTGCAGAATTTTCTCCTGACAGCCATTTAGTAGCTAATCAGGTGTTAAATCCCCAAATTATGCATTTCTCAGCAGCACACTGATCACAATAAATTTTAAAAGTTTGAGTTATCAACCTGTCTTTGACAACTTTGCCCCAACACACTGAAAGTAAAGGAATTGTCTATGTAGAGGACTCATCACAATTTATTCTATTTCTCTATGTAGAATGTTTGTTTTGATTAATGGTCACTCTTAAATCTCAGTCTGGCCATAGCACTTTATCATAAAAACTGCCTTTGCCCCATGAAGAATGCCATATCTTATTAGTAGCAATATATTAGTGTTGCCTAATTTGCATATACATGAAACCTACAACCGGATTGGGGGAGGTTGTGGAGTCAGTATGTGCACTAATGATATATAGGACCATCATATGTGGCTTTTACTAACTTTAAATGCCCTGAGTTTTCACAGCTTTGTAATACATGCTCCTGCTACAGGGGTACAAGCTGTCTCACCATTATTCTGACAATGCAAACTGAGTCTGGCCAGAAACTCTGGACTTCACTCTGATAAGACCACTCATATCACATCCAATCCACAGTGAGCACTTAGACACCAAAAAAGAGCACTCAATAGAGTGAGAAAGTGATAAAGAAACAACCATATCTAAATGGAAATTAATGAAATGGACCATCACATACACCCTCCTAATATTAAGGAACTGTGTCCTTCTACCCCTACCCCAATAAAATGAGGGAGGCGAATTAATAGGAAAGTTTTATTTAGATAGATCAGATGGTTTATGCATGTATATTTCTCACACACACACACACACACACACACATAAAATACAAATAAAAGTAATGTATGAAGGCTACTCCAGGCCAGTTTCCACATTTGCATGTTAAAGCCAGTGAAGTAAATGTAACACATTTCACTAGGTCAGTGGTTTTCAACCAACAGAGATTCTTCTCCCCAGAGAATATTTGGCAATCTCTGAACACATTTTGGTTGAATGTCACTACTGGCATCTAGGGAGTGGAGCCCAGGGATTCTGCTAAACATTCTACAATGTACAGGACAGTCCACAGCCAACAACAAAAAAATATTTGGCCAATAATGCCAACAGTGCCAAGGTTGAGAAACCCTGCTGTAGGTTCTAGACTCCCATAGCTTTGACACTCTAATACATCTGTATTTTCCAAGGCTTAGGGACAGATATGGGGATGTTGGGACATGGGGACAAGTTTCTGTAGATCTTTTGAGTTTCCATTTTGCTCCCCATCTTTTGGGAGAATATTTAATTCTACTATTTAGCCCCATCATGTTTTTCTTTCATTTTTCTGGTCAATATTAATTCTCTTCATTATTCACCAAAATGCCTCCTCGCTGCCTAGGTGCATTGTTAGTTTAGTTATGTATTTACATATGTAAGTGTTCACAATGAATAATTATCAAGTGCATATTGTGTGCTGTGTATGGTCCCTGACTTTATGAATCTTGGACAGTGGTCAATACCAAGAAAGATGTGATAACTATAAAAAGTTAATAAAACATGTACCAGATCACATATATTTGTGAGTCCTAGTGGGAATTATTTTATTTGGACTGAGATTTTCTTGAGGGAATAAATAGGAAGAATCACATCAAGGAATAAAAATTGGAAAATGACCTATTGAAAAGGAAGGGGTTTAGAACTGGGAAAGTTCAACCTACAGAGGGTAAAGCCAAACTATAATGTCATAAAATCATAAAAGTCCCAATTATTTTCTTCTTTAATTTCTCTTCTCATCAAAATAGTACATGTGCTCAGTAAGTCAAACTGTAATCACTCCTAATAAACAGCAGTTCAGTTTCCTGCCAACCCTTCCTGTGTCTGGACACCTGATCACCAAAAGTATTCACTTTTGCTTATTTTACTTGCTTCTTGTGACATTTAGTGTGATATTTATAAATAACATGCTTATGCTACTGCTCCTTAGTTTTTCCTTTAAACCCTAGCAAAAATAACCTCATACTTTAGAGGGCCCCACATGTCACAAAGACACAAGAACAACCTATTATAAAACACACAGGCACCTCCATCACTCAGGATCTGTTGCTCAGTATTCACACAGAACAAACTATTATTCTAAACATTGGCACCCATGCCTACTACTACTCAAGCCCTAGGGAAGTACTTCTCAACATTTCTTTCCCTGTGTCTTAAAAGCAAAAAAGCCTGACATTTGGTGGGTTGTGCCACTACCGATGCACACACATTACCTCATAGTGTGGCAATGATTTGAGTGGCAGAAACTTTTAGAAAAGACAAAGAACAAATTAATTAACTTGTAAAATCCTTCCTCTCAGATTCTTGAATAGGGAAGACTCATTTCTCAGAAGTTCCTAGTGTCCATTTTCTAGTTCCCAACTCATTGTTCTGTAAGTAATCACAAGTCAGCACAATACTCACAATTGCACATGGTGACTAAGGAAAATTTTGCATTATTAAACAATTATATTATTCTTCATCAAATATGGGAAGCTTTAAAAAATTCAATAGACTTAATTTTAGTTTTTATTTACCTTTAGTTTTGATAACAGTCTCAGATTTATAGAAAAATTGAGCAGTTAATACAAAGAGTACCTACCCTATAACCCTCTCTCTCACACGCAATTTCCCCTATTATTAATATCTTACATTAGTGTGGTCCATTTTTTGTAATTAATGAACCAAATACTGCTATATTACGATTAACTAAAGTCCAAAATTTACATTAAGGTTCACTGTGTTGTACAGTTCTATGGGTTTTGACAAATGCATAATGCTATGTATCCACCGTTACAGTATCGTACCAAATAGCTTGGCTGCCCTAAAAATCCCCTGTGCTTCACCAGTTCATCCCTCTACCCACCCACAAATCTCTCACAACCACTGACATTTTTACTGTTTCTATAATTTTGCCTTTTTCAGAATGTCATGTACTGGAATCATACAATATGTAGTCTTTCCAAACTTGATTCTTTTACTTAGCAATGTACATTTAAGCTTCCTCTATGTCTTTTTGTGGCTTCATAGCTTTTTTAAAAATCACTGAAGCGAACTGTCAGTGGAATGGACATACTTGAAGATCTGACTCGGGGTGTTGGGGGTGGGGGAGGGGACGGGTGTTTACCTACATGATGAGTGCAATGTGCACTGTTGGGGGAATGGTCACCCTTGAGGCTCAGTCTCGGGGGGTTGGGAGGGGCATGGGCAATATACTTAACCAGAACGGTTGTACCCCCATAATAAGCTATAATAAAAAAAAAAAGAAAAAAAAAGTAGAATAAAATGAAAAATATCTAAATTCTCAGGCCATCTTGGTCCTACAGAATCAGAATCTGAATTTTAAAAATATCCTCAGGTAATTTAATGCCCATTCAAGTTTGTAAAGCCATAGCTGAGGCCAGTGCTTCTCAACAGACATATGTCAGCCAAATGTGTAATTTAAAAATGTCTTATAAACATATGTGAAAATAATTTTACTAAAATATATATTAAGCTCAAAAAAAAAATCACTGAACAATATTCCATTGTATGTATGTCCTACAGTTTGCTTATCCATTTGCCTATTGAAGGACATCTTGGTTGCTACAAGTTTTTGGTGATTATGACTAAAATTGCTATAAACATTTGTATACAGGTTTTGTGTTTTCAAAAATTATTTCTTCAATTTTTTTTTTAAGAGATGAGGGGGCATTATGTTGCCCAGGCGGGCCCTGGGCCCAAGTGATCCTGCTACCTCAGCCTCCTGAGTAGCTGGGACGACAAGCACATGCCACTGTGCCTGGCTATTTCTTCAAATATTTTTGGTTCCTTTTCTTTCATTCCACTCCATTTATAATTCTAGTGACATGCATGCTGGACAGCATTTCACTTCCCCACAGATCTGTAAGACTTCGTTCATTTTTCAAATTTTTTAATCTTTTCTATTCTTCAGATTGCATAATTTTATTGATCTCTTCATGTTTACTGAGTCTTTTAAAAAAAAATTTCAGAATATTACAGGGGTACGAATACTTAGGTTACATAAATTGCCTTTGCACTGCCCAAGTCAGAGTTACAAGTGTGCCTATCCCCCAGATAGTGTACATTGTACCTGTTAGGTGTGAATTTACCCATCCCATCCTTCCCCCCACCTGCTTGATTTGCAATGAATGTTATTTACATATGTGCATATAAGTGTAGATTGATTAGTTCCAATTTAATGGTGAGTACATGTGGTGTTTTTTTTCCATTCTTTTGATATTTCACATAGAAGAATGGGCTCTAGCTCCATACAGGATAATACAATAGGTAGGTCACCATTGTTTTTTATGGCAGAGTAGTACTCCATGGTATACATATACCACCTTTTATTAATCCATTCATATATTGATGGGCACTTGGGTTCTTTCCACATGTTTGCAATTGTTAATTGTGCTGCTATAAACATTTGAGTGAAGTTTTTTTTTTAATAGAATGTGTTTTTTTTTTCCTTTGGGTAGATAAACAGTAGTGGGATTGCTGGATAAAATGGTAGATCTACTTTTAGTTCTTTGAGGTATCTCCATGCTATTTTTTTTTTTTTTTTGAAATCACAAATCTTCTGTTGAGACAATCTAGTGAATTTTTTATCTAAGTTATTGTACTCTTCAGCTCTAGAATTTCTATTTGGTTATTTTTTTATTTATAGTTTCCATTTCTTTTTTGAGATTTCACTCATTAATGCCATATTTTCTTTGAATTCTTTGGACATATTTTCTTTGAATTTTTGAACATATTTATAATATCTGATTTAAACTATTTTCTGATAAATACAACATCTAGGGCCACTTGATATCTGTATTTATTCCCTCCTTCCTTGATATGAGTCAGCCTTTCTTGTTTCTTTGCATCTCTAGTGACTCTTGGTTGAAAACTGAACATTATAAATAATATACTATAGTGATTCTGGATTCTATACTGTTCTGAAGATGAGTGGGGTTTTTGTTCTAATATACAGTTAACTTACCTAGACTCAAATTACAAAATCTGAATTCTCATGTACAACAGTTTTTGTTTTTTTTTTTTCCAGCTTCCATCTGCTGGTGGTTTTTAAGCTGCGCCCCCTAGTTACCTCTCCTGCACCTGCATAGTTCAGCAGTCAGTCAAGAACAATTAGGAATTTGTGCAGATTTACACTAAGACTTTGGGGCTCATTCTCTTTATAGTTCCCTTGCCTCTGTGGTTCTTCCTAAATTTCTACCTGCTTCTTCAACCCAGAATTCTTCCATCTGACATCTTAAGCCTGGAAAGCCTCCACCTTTTGCCACTCAAACTGTATGTGTATAGGGAATGCACTCAGTCAAAGGCATAGAAAATTTACAAATCTCATCAGGAATAGTATTTTCTTTCAATTGTAGACAATCCTTTAGTTTCTGCCTGTTTTTTTTTATTTGTTTTTGTTTTTGTTGTTGTTGTTGTTGTTGAGCTCCCCAGGGTCTCCTGTGTACATGTGTAGTTTAGCAGTCAGCCAGAGACTTGGGCAGAGTGTATACTTGTATTTTGGAATTCAGCTTTTCTGGTCCTCTTTCACTTGCAAAAATTGCTCCCTTAAATTTCCTACTGCTCTGATGATCTGAACTTTGTTGTCTGCCACCACAAGTTGACAAGGCTACAATTTTCTGTCCCTAGAGCTGGGATGGGGGTTTGAAAAGATATTTAGGCAGCAAAGCCACAAAATCACAGTTCTCACTCAAAGCACTAAAAAGTCTGTCATGAGTATACTCTTCTCCATTGTCTGCCTGCCATTGGTCATCTTCTAGTGCCTTCAAATAATTATGTTATTTATATTTTTACCCAGTTTTTAAAATTATTATGTCCTGGAGGTCAACTTCTTCATACCAACATCACTGAATATCATGCCTGTGTCACATTAAATTTTAATCTTTTGTAGAGTTTAAAAGAAAAAAGCATAAAAAAATTATAAATCTATGTGAATGGGCACATATTGCATATATAAAGATATAATTTATTATAAAATGGGGGAGCAGAACTATATAGAAATAGCATTTTTGTATGCTGTTGAAGTTGTTATTCATTTAAAATAAATTGTTATAACCTTAAGATGTTGTATGTAATCCCCATGGTAACCACAATGAAAATATCTACAGATTATATACAAAAGGAAATAAGAAGGAAGTCAAAGCATGTCACTACAAAAAAATTAAGTAAACACAAAGAAAGGAAGGAAGGGAAAAAATAAGGGACAAAAAAGCTATAAGACATACAGAAAACAATTAAAAAAGTTGACAATAGTAAGTCCTTCCCTATCAGTAATTACTTTAAATGTAAATGAATTGAACTTCCCAATTAAAATATATATAGTGGTTAAATGAATAAAATAAGAGGATCCAACAATATGCTGTCTACACTATAAGATACTCATTTTATGTTTTATATTTTAATTAAAAGATAGATATTTTTAGAGACAGGGTCTTGCTCTGTCACCCAGGCTGAAATGCAGTGGTGTGATCATAGCTCACTGCAGCCTTGAGCTTCTGGGCTAAAGTAGATCCTCCTGCCTCAGACTTCCAAGTAGCTGGGACTACAGGTGCACACCAATATGCCTGTCTATTTTTTTATGTATTTATTATTTTGTAGAGAAGGGGGCCTTGCTATGTTGCCCAGGCTGGTCTTGAGCTCAAGTGATTCTCCCATCGCGTCCTCTCAAAGTGCTGGGATGACAAGCATGTTTGCCCCAAGAGGCTCATATTAAATCTAGGACATATATATGTTGAAAATGAAAGGATAAAAAAAGGTATTTCACACAAATAGTAACCAAAAGAGAGCAGTGGTCATTATATTAATATCAGACAAAATAAAATTTAGTTCCAAAATTATCACAAGAGACAAAGAAAGATATTATATCATCAAACAAGGGCAAATTTGCCAAGAAGATTTAGCAATTATAAGTGTATATGCACTAAACATCAGAGTTCCAAAATATATGAAGCAAACATTTAAAGAATTGAAGTCAGAAATAAATACTACAATAATAGTAAGAGTCTTCAAAACCCAATTCCAATAATGGATAGAACAATCAGACAGAAGAAATAAGGAAGTAAAGGACTTCATCAATGCTATAGGGCAATCGGACCTAATAGACATATAAAAAACATTCTACCCAATAACAGCAGAATATGCATTTTTCTCAAGTGCATGTGGAACATTCTCCAGGATAGAACATATATTAGGCCACAAAATAAGTCTTAATAAATTTAAAAATATTAAATCATACAAAGTATTTTTTTTCTGATCACAGTGGAATGAAACTAGAAATAATACCAGAAGAAAAACTGGAAAATCTATACATATCTGGATATTAAATAACATACTCTTTTTTTTTTTTTTTTTTGAGACAGAGTCTCGCTTTGTTGCCCGGGCTAGAGTGAGTGCCATGGCGTCATCCTAGCTCACAGCAACCTCAAACTTCTGGGCTTAAGCAATCCTACTGCCTCAGCCTCCCGAGTAGCTGGGACTACAGGCATGTGCCACCATGCCCGGCTAATTTTTTCTATATATATTTTTAGTTGACCAGATAATTTCTTTCTATTTTTAGTAGAGACGGGGTCTCGCTCTTGCTCAGGCTGGTCTTGAACTCCTGAGCTCAAACCATCTGCCCGCCTCAGCCTCCCAAGTGCTAGGATTACAGGCGTGAGCCACCGCGCCCGGCCAATAACATACTCTTAAATAACCAATAGATCAAAGAAAAAATCACAAGGGAAATTTGAAAATATTTTCAGATAAATGAAAATAGAAACACAACATACCAAAACTTGTGAGATGGAATGAAAATAGTTCTAAGAGGGAAATTTATGGCAGTAAATGTTTACATTAAAAGAGAAGAAAAATCTCAAATCAACAACCTAGGTTTACACCTTAAGGATCTATAAAAAAAAGAACAATCTTAACCCAAAGCTAGCAGAATGAAGGAAATAGTGAATATTAGAGCAGATATTTTAAAAATAGAGCATAAAAAAATATGTAAAATAAACAAACCTAAGAGTTGGTTGTTTGAAAAGATCAACAAAATTAACAAACCTTTAGCAAAATTAGCTGAAGAAAAAAAACCAGAAAATTCAAGTAACTAACAGCAGATTACAACTGATGTCACAGAAATAAAAAGTAATTATAAAACTGTGAGCAATTGTACACCAACAAATTGGATAACCTAGAGGAAATGAATAAATTCTTAGAAATACACACCCTACCAGGATGGAATCATGAAGAAATAGAAAAGTCTGAACAGACCTGTAACTGGTAAGGAGATTGGTTGAGTGAACAAGAACCTCCCAACAACAACAAAAGATAAAGCCCAGAACCAGATGACTTCACTGGCAAATTCTACCAACCACTGAAAAAAGAATTAACACCAATTCTCCTCATTCTTCTAAAACATTGAAGAGGAGGGAACACTTTCATACTCACTTTATGAGGCCAGCATTAACCTGTTACAAAAGCCAGACAAAGACAATGCAAGAAAACTAAAGACCAATATTTCTCATGAATATTGACACAAAAATCCTCAACAAAATACTAGAAAACTGAATTGAACAGCATATTAAAAAGATTATAAACCATGACCAACTGTGCTTTCTTCTGGAATGCAAGATTAGTTCAATAAATGAAAATTAATCAATGTAACCACTTCACAATAATAGAATAAAAAATAGATGATCATTTCAATTGATACAGAAAAAGCACTTGACAAAATTATAGACCCTTTATGATAAACATGATTAACAAACTAGGAATATAAGGAAACTACCGCAACATTTTCTAATTTGAATTAGAAAATTAGGAAAAGAAAATTCTGTCTTTTTCTTACCTAATTGATTTAACTAGACATCCAGGACTATGTTAAACAGAAGAAGCAGGCATCCTTGTCTTTCTCCAGATAGTAGAAGAAAAGATTTCAGTCTTTCACCATTAAGTAGCATGTTAGCTGTGTTCTTTTTTCTTACATGTGACCTTTATTATGTTGAGGTAGTTTCCTTCTATTCCTAGTTTGTAGACTTGTTCTACAGCTATTGTGATGCTCTCCTTTTACCACTATCTTTGGGATTCCTTTCACTTGAATCTTTTGTTAGATCCTCTGGTTCTTGGATCCTATGCCTTTCTCTGTTTTAGTTTACTGCACCATTTGGTACAAGACCTGCAGTAGCCTTCTATGAAAGGGCTCATGAAAAGTAATTTTTTTTTTTGAGAACTAGCATGTCTGAAAATGTTATTTTTTCCATTCTCATAGTTGATTGATCATTTGATGGATCATGGAATTTTGTGTTGGTTATCAGAATTTTGGAAATCTTACTTTGTTCTTTTCGTTTTTCAGTTGAATGGTTGAAAAGTCAACTGCCATTCAGATTCCTCATTCCTCTTCTGAGATTTAAATATATATATATATATATATATATATATATGTATATAATATATTTTTTTCCTGGAAGCTCAGAGGATCTTTATCTTGTTCTCAGTTATGCTGGCCCGAGGTGTTGAAACTTCAGTCATCTACCTTGGTATGTGTCCATTCCTTGGTATGTGTCCATTGTGGTGCTCATTCACTGGGCCCTTTGAATTTGGAGTCTCATTTTATTTAATTCTTAGAAAAATTTCTTGCATTGTTTAATAAATTTCTCCTCTTCATTTTCTATTTTTTTTTTCTGGAAATCTTATCATTCATGTGTTACACGATGCCTCTTGTTTCTTATATTTTCTCATCTACTTTCTATCTCTGACTTTTTCCCCTAATTTCTGGGTGATTTCCTCAATTTTATATTGTAAATATTCTACTGGATTTTTTTTCATTTCTGCTATCATATTTTAATTACAACTTCCAAACTTTAATTTTTTGAATCTTTGTTGTGTTTCTATGTTTGTGCCTTCCTTGTGTTCCATCTTCTTTCATTAATCTGAGAGCTACAGTTACATATATTTTTACTTTTCTTCTCTTCTCACATAGTCTGTTTCCTTCAGTTTCCTCTGTTATGTTTGTCTGTTTTGTTTTCTGTCTTTTATGTTAGATGCTTTCCTCAAATGGCTAGTGATTCATGAGTAGTCATTCATATTTAAGAATGAGGGACTGTTCACCTGATTGGAAACTCTGTCTCCATATTTGGACATATGGATTGGTGGGCTTCACTTCAGGGCTATCAGGTAGGAGCCTCGCCATTTTCTCGAACGACTGCTGGGTGCCAGAATCTCTTGGTCCTGTCCGTTTCTCTAGAAAAGTATCCTCCATTCTCCTGCCCGGCTGCCAATGCTTGAAGGAGCCAAGTAGTGGGGAGTACAGAAGAGGAAGAGATCTGGTGGTGTCAGGTTTTACTCAATACTCCTGTTTCTAACTTCTTGCCTTACTTACTCCTACATTTTGCTATACCGGCCACTGATAAGAATATCTTTGTTTCAGACCTGTCCAAATTCTGAACCTGGCATTTTCTTCCAGGGTTGGGGGAAGGGGCAGTTCCTTGCTGTGTGTGTTGGAGAGAGGATCTGGAAAGGGAACTTCTTCATATATAGACTTTAAATTAATTCTATTTTCAAGCCCACCCATACTCCTACTCTCATAGATTCCTGATATTTCCAGTTCCTGAGTTTTCCTAGATTCTACAATGTGAATTGCCAGCTTCTGGGCCTCCAGGAGAACTCCAGTTATAGTTTTCAGCTCTCTTTGGCCCCCTAACTGAACTACTCAAAATCATCTGCTTTGTTGCTTTCATGAATTTTTTGCTGGGATCTCTTAGCCCGTGCTGCTCGATCTTTCCTTTAAAATCATTTTAATCATTACTGTGATTTCAGGTGTATTTTGGGGATGGGTGTATACCTACAAGAAGAGTGCAATGTGCACTCTCTGGGGAATGCACACACTTGAGGCTCAGACTCGGGGGAATGGGAGGGACATGGGCAATATATCTAACCAGAACTTTTGTACCCCCATAATAAGCTGAAATAAAAAAAAAAAGAAAGAAATAATAGAAGTAAAAGCACATGCCTGTCTGCCATAATTTCAAGATTCTTGTTCTTAATTGTCTTTGCCTTGGCTCATCCTCCAGGATAGATTTGTATATGCTGAGTAGTATTTTTGTTTTCTCTTTATTATTGTTCACTCACATTTTCAACACCTACACTACATGACAGACATTCTACCAAGCTGAATGAGACGTTAGGTACATTGAAAGAAACAGTCTCCTCTTGAGAAACTCATTTCTGCCATTGCTGTAAGAAGGTTGTTAAGGAAAACACTCAACACATAAGCCTTTACAGAAATTATTTTTGCCTTCAGTTTCTCAGAAAATCTTTGCTTCTCCTGAAGAGTAAATATCCTGCCCCATATAAACTATACAATTTACCATGCCTCACTTTGCACCTAGGCTTCCAGAAAGCTCACAATCAAATGTGAGATTTTTAACTAAATATTTATAAATTATAGGCTTTTTCTTTCATCTCCTGTTCATAAATTTATGTTCTTATATCTTCGCTATCTTTATTTTGAGTTCAAACATTTTGCATAAGGTTTTTTTTTTTTTTTTTCATGGTGTCTCAGTCTATGGTTTGAATATGTCTCTTCCAAATTTCAGGTATTCAAACTTAATGGTCAATGGGATTGTATTAAGAGGTGGGTCTTTAAGAGGTGATTAGATCGTGAGGGCTCCTCCCTGGTGAACAAGATTAAGGCCCTTATAAAAGAGGTTTCATGCAAGGTTTGACTTTCTTTCCCTCTGCATTCCACCATTTGAGGACATAGCATTCCTTCCGTCTAGAGGAGCAGTCCCCAACCTTTTTGGCACCAGAGACTGGTTTCATGGAAGATAATGTTTCCACAGATGGGTGTGCAGGGGGGAGAGCTCAGGTGGTGATGCAAGCAATGAAGTGATGGGGAAGCAGCTGTAAATACAGGTGAAGCTTCGCTCTCTCCCTGGCAGCTCACCTCCTGCTGTGTGGCCCAGTTCCTAACAGGCTGCGAACCGGTACCTGGGGTTTGGGGACTGAAGCAATTACTTGCTAGCTTGGAAGCAGAGAGCAGCCCTCATCAGACAACCAAACCTGCCAATGCCTTGATCTTGCCCAGGCTCTAGAACTGTAAGAAAATAAATTTCTTTTTTTATAAATGACCCAGTCGCAAGGAATTTTTTATAGCAGCATGAAACAACTTAAGACACCTCATATCCTTTGTTCAGTGAGATGATATATGCATTCCTATCTGCATGCATGAAAAAAGCCAAATGGACTTAATAATCATTAACTGAGCATCTTTTGGTAAAACAGAGTGGGCTTTACTTAAGGAACTATTTCAAAGAAAATGAAAAGCTTTTCTTGTTCCCCACTATAGGTAGAATAAGGGTCAAATAATTAAATAGCACCTTATATCAATACCAGGAACACAGTAGGTCCTTTAAAATATTTCCTAAGTGAATAAATGAAAGAATTTCTTAGCAATGAGGTTTGCTAATTATAGGAATGCTTTGCTGCTGCAAAATTGAAGGATCCCTTTCATTGGCATAAATCAATTAACATTTATTGAGTACCTTCTTAGTTTAATGTCTTCTTAAATTAAAGAGACTCATATTTTTATCTGAAAAGAGAATAAACTTGACCTCTCAATGGCCATACTAACTATAAGATTTGATGATTTCTGTGATTTTATAGCACTACTAGTTGTTTGGTTTTATATTTTAGAGCAAGTCCCTAAGCACATAACAAGTCAGTAAAGTAATTTAGACCTTCACCAACATCAGTGCCTTCAGTTTCTGAAGAATGGATTTTTGCTGTCCTCTCCTGTTTCAGAACCATATAAGACAAAAACAAAATCATTCTTGATTGAGTGATGGGCATTCTTAAAAGGGCCAACTATGTTTCCGAGTATTAGAATATATAGCCATTGTCCAAGAGTCATATCCATCAGTTCTCACTTGGTTCTCCAGTGCCGGAGAACTCACTCCCTAAAAATGGCAAAAAATTGATGGGTAGAGTGGTGTGAGATCAAGAGAGTTTTCACACATAGTAAAATCTATAAAAGGTTTGGTCTTGAGGAATATTTGTTAAACAGACCTCTGATAGATCCTGTTGTTGATTGTTGTTGTTATTGTTATAACACTTATTTGCCATTCTACTGGGCCCAGTCAATATTAGCTAGTTCATGGCACCTCCAAAGTATTTATACAATACAATGATTTATAATTTAGTTGGGTGGCTTACTTTTCTCCATGAGGGAAACGTGGAAGAAACAAGATTGACCAAGTAAATGTTAATATTCAGAATTTGATTTAGAGTACAGAGCTCAGATTGGCTTTTCCATTATACTGAAGGATTACAGAGATGCACAGAAATACCGTTGGTTCATTATTACTAACACACACGTGCCAGGACATACAGGCAGGTAGAAAGATTGAAAAGCAACCACCTTCACTCTGAATTCCAGGGAGTTTATAGGCTTAAATCACAGAGACTTGACATCAGGCAAATGGAGTTTCTGAGGCTGAACAATAATTTGGAATCAGAGGTATTTGAGAATGCCAGTTATTAAGAAAAATTCTTTTCTTAGGATCACCATGGCAAGGCAACTCCTACAAATGTGGTTATCCCAGTGCTTGCCTTCCATAATTTAAGTTGTCTATATCTTTTTTTTTTGTTTGAAGTAAGCATTTTGACCAACATGGTTTGACGTTCTACCCTGTGCTGTGAGAGGAGGGGAAAAATCTGTGTTGGAGGTTCTCGGAGAAAAGGAATATCCTGACTATTAAAGGACAGGGAAGATTCAGCTTTGAACAGCATAACATCATGTTTTTTCAAAGCTTGAGGGCCACTGTACTTCTCTTCTTAGTGGTAAAAAGTCATTTGACCCTGTCTCAGCTTTCTTTACTCTTTTTTTTTAATTTCAGAATATTACGGGGGTACAAATGTTTAGGTTACATATATTGCCTTTGCCCCACCTGAATCAGAGCTACAGGCATGCCCATCCCCAAGACAGTGCACACTGCGCCCATTAGGTGTGAATATACCCATCCCCTTTGCCCCTTTCCCACCTGCCTGACACCCAATAAATGTTACTACTATATGTGCACATAAATGTTGATCAATTGGTACCAATTTGATGGTGAGTACCTGTGGTGCTTGTTTTTCCATTCTTGTAATACTTCACTTAGTAGAATGGGCTCCAGCTCCATCCAAGATAATCCAAGCAAGAGGTGCTAGTTCACCATTGTTTTTTGTGGCTGAGTAGAACTCCATGGTATACATATACCACATTTTATTAATCCACTCATGTATTGATGGGCACTTGGGTTGTTTCCACACCTTTGCAATTGTGAATTGTGCTGCTATAAACATTCTAGTGCAGATATCTTTTTTATAGAATGTCTTTTGTTCCTTTGGATAGATGCCCAGTAACGGGATTGCTGGATCAAATGGTAGTTCTACTTTTAGCTCTTTGAGGTATCTCCATATTACTTTCCATAGAGGTTGTTAACTAGTTTGCAGTCCCACCAGCAGTGTATGGGTGTTCCTATATCTCCGCATCCATGCCAGCATTTGTTGTTTTGGGACTCTTCAGAAAGAAGAGACATTGATTGATCATGTATTAAATGTTGAAATTTAGGGATGCAGTTAATGAAGGGAAGGGCTCTCCTTGATGGTGATGTGACAGGACAATCACACAAACAGGCACATGTGCTCACACACACAGATTAGATCTTGTTTGTCAAATAAAAGATTGTGAGACTGGGGGCAGCAGCAGCTACCTTATTTACTTGTGGATGCTATTTGGCATGTCTAGATGCGTTATTTAATGTTTTCATGTCTGATCACTTCAACTAAATTGTAAGCCTCTTAAAATCAGGGACCAACTATTTGTTTCTTTCTTTCTCCCAATGGAAGTAACACATGGTCTTACATTCTAATGGGAAACATCCTGATATAAAGAGAAAAATCTTTGGCTTAGAGAAAATGGGATCTGGAACAAGTTACTTCACCATTTGTAAAACCAGAGGGTGAGACTAAAAAAAGAAGCTTAGGTGGGAGAAATAAGCATGGGACAGGGCAAAGAATCATTCTCAAGTCTGCGTCAAAAACTGTTTTTGGGGTTATCTATTTTTTATTTACAAAACTTGTTTTCTCAATCAGATTGCAAGATCTCCTACTTAGTTCCAACAGCTTTTTTCTCTCACCTTTTGTTTTTCTGGGTTACATTAACTCTGTTTATTATTCACCAGAATACCTCCTCAATACCTAGGTGTATTGTTAGCTTGAGTACATATTTACATATTCACTTAACAAATACTGCTCAAGTGCCTACTCTATGCTAGGTATAGTCCTGACTTTACGCATTTAAATTAGACATTAATGGTAAATACCAAGAAAGATGTGGTAAAGAGTTAAAAGTTAAGGAAAAAGATGTTTAGATTACATATATTTGAGGGTCCTAGTGGGAAGTATTTTAGTTGGACTGAGACTTTCTTTGGGAATACATAGGGGAGAATCAATCACTTCAAAGAATAAAAATTGAAAAATGACAAATTTAGAAGGAATAGTTTTAGAACCAAGATTATTTGATCTATAGAGGGGAAGGTTAATGTATAATGTCATAACAGCCCCGATGATTTTCTTCTTTTATATAATTTCTCTCTTAATCCAAATAATGCATATACTTAGTTTTAAAAAGCAAATAGTAATTACTGGAAAACGGCGGTTCTCTGCCCCCTCTCCCCACGTCTTGACACCTGATTACCAAAAGCATATACTTTTGCTTATTTTACCTATTTTTTTATATTTAGTAATATATCATGTTCAAGTCTGGATTAGAAACTTCTGCTTATCTATTTTTTTATTCACAAAACTTGTGTTCTCAACACGATTGCAAGCTCCTGAGGTGCAAAGATCTAGGGGTACTCTGTCCTCTATGGTGCCTATACTGCAATGCCAGGTGCAGAGAAGGTAGCCGCTGTTTGTTGCTTCATCAAATTTGGCAACCTTTCCTGAGGATCCTCACAATTCGTAGGTAGCAGTAGACATCAATGGTCTCCCTAAGCAGTGTCAGGATTGGGGATATTTAGTTTTAGAAGGCAGGATGGTGGAGTGGAAAATACAGGAAAGACTTGGAATTGAAAGAAGATGTTGGTTTGAGTTCTGTGTGACCTTGGGCAAGTCACCTGTTGCCTTTCTGAACTTCAGTTCCTATCTGTAAAATAGGATTATCATTGTTTTCTTCTCAAAGGTCTACTGTAAAGGGAATCACATGAGATTTACATGCGCACCTGTAAAATGCTCCATAAATTTAGCATTTGTCATTCTTACACTGCCCAATAGAACATTCTGTGAGGGTGAAAATGTTGTATAATGTAGTATATATTGCTATCCAATATTCAAGCCATTAGTCACTGACTACATGTAGATATTGAGCACTTCAAATGTGGTATGACTGAGGAACTGAATTTTTAATTGTATTTAGTTATAATTAATTTCAATTTCAATAGCTAACGTGGACAGTGAAAATCTAGTCTAACCTCTTGATTTTACAGGTTAGGTAACTTAGGCCTAAGGAGGCTGTGCTACTCTGTCAAGGTCGCATGGCTGATCTCCGAAAGTTGCAGAAACGGAACCCACGCAAATGATCTTTTTTAAATGTAATGAGTTTGTAGTTATTGTTTAGTGATATTCATGATCTTACCCTTTACATTAAATTATGTTTTACTATAAAATCAAGGGAGAGTCCTCTGTGACAATTAAGGTAGGAAAATCAAGGTGATAGCAAGTTCCTTTGCACTGAGATTAAATGTTTGCACTGAGATTGAATGGGATTTAGTGACTAGATATAGAATAAATGTGGGGCAGATAAAATTTTAAGGACTTGTGTGTTTGAAGATAATTTAGATGAGAATTCTTTTGTCTTGTATTTTTGAAGCTAAGTGGAAGATATAAGGGCTTTTACATAGGTCAGTTAATTAAATTTAGCCATTTGACTTTGAGAAAAATTAAGACTAGTTGACCCCTACATTCTTACCATTGAACTCTTTGTTTAATGCTACATTTGCAGATATAATTTCTTTTTCAGGATGACATTTATCATTTTATTATAAAAGCAAGTTTTCCTATTGTAGAAAATTTGAAAATAATTCTTATAATAGAGAAAGATAAAAATTACTTATATTACCTTCACCTACAGATAAACACTTATAATACTTGGTAGTTTTTTTTTTATAATTTCATATATAAGGTAGTTCATTCAAATAAAGCTGGGATTATTCTGTTTGATAATTTCATTTTTTTCACTTATGAAGAACTCATGAATATTTTCTCAGGGTCAGACCTAGTTTTTAAATTCTAGTTCTGACTTAACTAGCTGTAGGACGTTGAGCAGGTCACTGGGCTTTATGCCTTGGAAGCTTCCCAACAGTATAATACTTACTTTACAGAGTTGGTATAAGAATTAAGTGAAAACTCATAACTAAAGCTTCTGACATCACTAATTTTCTTTTCTATCCAATGTTTATGTTTTAGTTGAAGTGATTTGTGTACCCTATACAGGATTTCTCAGTTACTCAGGAAGGCAAACCAGGAGTCATGTCAACTCAATGGCTTTACACTGACTAAAACCAAAAGGTGAACACAGGTGGGGGCCTTCAGAGCCAGTATATAAGCTACAGATAAAGAAAAAGTAGAGAGTGAAAAGGAATGAGGCAAGCAGACCACCACCAAGAAAGGGATAGAAACCAGCTTTTAGTCCTTTTCTCTAGTCCTACCTCTCTATTATGCCATTATATAACTCTGAATCTTCAGTTTGTGGAAAGAACCACGAGTCCCAGATATATCAGTCATTATCTGTAAGACCACCCTCTCCAGTAATATTTCATCATCTGAAAAGGGAGGGTTTTAGACTAGAGGATTTCATGGGATATTTTGAATGCTAACACCTCATGTCCTGTGATTCTGATCCAGTTGCCTTGCTAGTCCTCCTAGGACTTCTTTTAACTATCATGGGTTCCTCGCTCCATCTGCAATTCAAGATTTCTTCCTGGAATCTGTCTAGAGGAACTTGAAATGAGATGCAAGATGGCAAGGAAGTAGGATAAACTGCCTTATTTTGACCATCTTCAAAAAATACACAAAATATGTCCATACACAAAAATACAACACACACTCAGATATGTCAAATACACAAAAATGCTATGTCAGGTCTGCACAAAAAATAAAAACAAGAGCAAATTCATGTTTCTTGAATGCTTGCTATCTGCTAGAGACATTGGTCTTCTCAAAAATCCTTTGAGGTAGATACAATTATTATTGTCTCCATTTTATAGATAAGAAAATTTAGCCACTTTACAAGGTAACAGCTAATAATTCTCAGAACTCTGTTTTGAATATAAACAGTATGACTCCACACTCTTAATGATTAGAATACACCAATTTCTCTGTAAATGTTCGATACAAAATAAGTCACTTAGAAAAAGAATAGCTGAAATCCTGCAGTGGCCATTATGGTTGATAATTTTGAAAGAAATAAAGCCTTTCACTAATTTTACTTTTGTCATCTATTGTATGATCAGTCATCTTTGTATAATCAGTGACTATGTACAGGGTCTGGTACAGAGCAAGTGCCCAAAATATGATGGATGAATGAAAGATTAAGTGAATGAATAAATGACCAAAAGTAAAAAATAAAAAGATAAAGACAACTTGCCTCTCCTACCTCCATCAGAGGCAGAAAAATTGGGATATTATTCTGCATGTTCAGCATGAGAATAGCACTTCCTTTCTATTGAGTCTGTATGAAAATGCAAACAGGTGTTAGAAAGCTAGTGTTACATTTCAACAAAATCCATTTAAATAAACATGCCTAGGCTTGCCATAGTTCATTGAACTTGGAATGTAGCTCAACAACACTCAAAAAAAAACAGTATATTTTACTGGGAACTCAACAAAAAGCAATTTGCACAGGGGGCTTTACATATCAGCAACTTTTCTTGAAAAGGGATGCTTTGGTGACTATAAACTGGATTTTAAGTCAGACACTAAGCAAAGTATCATATAGGGATTGGGGTCACTCACCTTTCCATGAATCTACTAAATGGTCACATTCATCTACCAAAGAACATTTGATAAATCCCTGCCTTATTCAAAATTTCATCTCTAAGAAGGTATAAAAGTGATGAGGAATATGACTCTTTGTTTGAAAGAAACATTTGGGTAATTATAATACGTCAGTGTAGATTCATCAGTTGTAACAAACCTACTGTTCTGGTGGGGCACATTGATAATGGGAGAGGTGTGTATGTGGTGGCAGAGGTATATGGGAAGTCTCTATACCTTCCTCTCAGTTTTGCTCTGAACCTAAAACTTCTTTAAAAGACAGTTTTATTTTTTTAAAAAAAAGAATATTGCTGATACAAAAGGGTAAGATTACTGTAAGAGGTTATCTATGTTATCTTTAAAGGGTATGATTGTGAAAATGTAGTTCTAAGACCTTTGAACATGTCCTCTGCCTTTAGGAAAACAAATCTGAAAAATTAACTAAAAAATGTACTTGAATCCATGAGGAGGAACTCTACTGCTAATACAGCACTTACAGTCTACCTTGTGTCTACCACATCTATGCTTGCCTTCTCAGTGGGATGTTGTGAGCTCCTGGAGAGCAGACATCTCATCCAATCTTCTTCTGCCCCCCAGTCCCTAGGGTGGAGTTTTTCACACAGGAAGAGCTCCAATTAGTTTACATCAGCTCCAGAAGACTTAATATGTGCCATGTGAAACTCTGTCGAGTCATTTATGAATAGTCCTGATGGCTATGAAAAGGGGAAATACTATGATTTGAATGTGTACCCTCCAAAATTCAGATGTTGAAACTTAATTGCCATGGTGATGATATTAAAAGGTGGGACCTTGAAGAGGTGATTAGGTCGTGAGGCTTCCTTCCCTTGTGAATGGGATTAAAGCCTTTATAAAAGAGGCTTCACACAGCATTCAGCTCTCTTGCCCTTCTGTTTCCTGCCATGTGAGGACACAGCATGTCTTTTCTCTGGAGAGTGCAGCAACAAGGTGCCCTCTTGAAAGCAGAGAGCAGCCCTTATCAGATGATCAAACCTGCCAGCACCTTGATCTGGAACTTCCCAGCCTCCAAAATAGTGAAAAATAAATTTGTGTTCTTTCTAAATTACCCAGTCTCAGGTATTTTGTTATAGCAGCACAAATGGACTAACCCATGTGCCTAGGAATGAGCCCTCTAATTAGCTGAAAAGAGTAGAAACAGAACATAGAAGAAGGGGCAGAGAATGAAGGACCCACAATACAGTTGAATATGACTAGCCTAATTCCAACACCACATTTTTCCACTTGCTCCTGTGAATGCGATCAGTCATAAAGGCATAGGGTGAAGTGTACAAGTTATTTAGCCATTTTATTTAGCAAGTCTGGTTGACCTGACATCAATGATCACAGATACATGATAGTAAAATGTATGGTTGATTTGGTCAATTCAGTAAAACAACTATTCTCCTTTTCGTGCCACCACCTGTAAAGGTGACATCTTGAGAACCTGGGATAACATTAAAAAGGCACAGATCAATCTGTTACAAATAAAGCATGGACAATTTCTTGACCTCAGTGTGTGCTTGGCCATTCTTTATGTTTTTCACAATGTTGGCTCTCCCCCATGACACCCATTATTTCTTGCTGTGGCTAGATGACCTCAAGCCATTCAACGCGGGAGCAGACTACCACAGAGCTCAGTTCTTACTGTTGTGTTTCTCTGGACACTGTCTACTTGATAAATTTTCTTAGATCCCAATTCACTTTATCTCATAGCTATAATGAAACGAGGAGTAGGGAAAAAGATGCCACAAGGAGCCTGGGACATAGAGAATTAAAAAGATAAGCTGGGAATGCTCATCTTGGAGACCTTCCAAGATGCCTCCAAGAACTATCCTGATTCTGCCCATAGTGTCGGACTCATTCTTTAATTCCTAGCACTGAGCATCCTACATCAAAACCTGGTGAGAATGTTTTCTTGGCAGTATAACTTCCTCAATTTTTATAATAAAACTCTAGACTTAATTACATTATTTTCTCAACCATCCTCAGCTATGTATCTCCAGTCTCAGAGGACAATATCTGTTCTCATTTTCAAAACTAATTCCTTCACCTAAAGATCTCTTCCCTTCTAGCCTCTTTAAGGACCTGACCTATCAATTATCTCCACTGTTACTTAAGTCTGAAATCTCTCCCTTTCTTAGTGATTACAGTAAGTAAACTGCTCAAGTCTTTCACATTTAAAAAAATAAAATAAAACAGATTCTTTAAACTTATAGTCCTCTTTGTAATTACAATTTATAACATTTATATAGATACAATGGTCTAGATTCACTGCCTCGTCTCCCATCAATCCATGAAACCAGGACCTGAAGGATCAAGTTTAGGGAAGTGGCCAATTCTGTATATTAATTACAACGTTGAACTTCATCCAAGTTACAATTATTTTCTTTTCCCAGACTAGGGTTTTTGCCAAGCCAGAAGACAGGGAAGGGGGGCATGGTCCTTCCTTCTTCTCTTTTTTTCCTACTTAATAACAGCATTTTTCCCTTGTCTGAGATCATAATCATAATACCACCAGGGCCAAAACCAGAGGAAGAGAAGGAAGGCAATGAGGGCAGAATATGCTTACTCAGTGGTTACTCAGCTAAGAAATCTTCATGCTCTCTGTCCTGATGAAGGTTTAAAACTGACCGTTTATTTTGGGGATACTTCTGAGTTCTTCACAGGCCCTACTGGGAACATCAGTTGCACTTTCCAAGTGATATGTGGCTCTCAAGTACTCCATGGAAAATCCTCCTTCATCTTTTGTCCAAAGTATCTGGAATATGCATCAATCCCCAGGCAGCAGCAACTCTGCACTCCATTGCCAAAGCAGCCACCCAGCCTCTCTCTTTCCCTTCAGATTACTCAAATGGTTATTAGACACAAGACCAAACTGTCATTGGATACATATCAAGCTGTCTGCATGGTCCTGTTGACTTAAAGTGACAAGGGAAGCACCTCCTCCCTGTTGTTATCATAAATTATCTCTAAAAGACAATTCTTTTGTATCTTCAATGCATGGGAATTTAAAACATATGCTTGAAACCTACTTTGAAATTTTTGCATGTTAATCCAGGTATCGATCACCTCTGGTTATATTTGAAAATCTACTTTAATGTCCTGATGGCAGCCCAATTCCAGAGATGCAGGTACTTGGAGACAGACTGACATGCCTTGGTCCTCAGTAGTATTGCTTGTTGGAGATCTCTCCACTTCCCTGAAAATGTCTTCACCAGGAGCAGTAAATCCTACTAAATATGCATGTCTCCCCACAGCCTTATTACCTGCAGGAGTCCTCTAGTCTGAACAATGGCACATAACATGATCTTAACCCCATTAAGTCCCCTGTCTTATATCAGATGATTCCACATGGATCATGTCCCATCTGAAGGCTCCGTTGTATAGGAACTTCAAAGGATTTTAGGAATTAGCACATGATGAGAATGGGAATAGGGAAGGTACTCAAAGATGGGGCAGTAAATTGCTTCAGGACAGATAGGCTAGCATTTTTTCAGGTTAGGAGATTTTCACTTGACCACATAAAAAAACCTGGATTTCCACTGTCCAATACTATATCCTTGAATACCGATAAAGGATAAATCAGTGCTTTGGGGGACTATTAGAGATGCTGCAGAAAGAATGTTCCATGAATCCCAATGGTAAATTCCCACCACTAACAGTGATATGAACGTGTCTGTCTTACATGCATTCTGAAAAATCCTGATTATCAGCATGAGACTCACTGCTGGGTTCACAGGAAGGCTTCATTACATACCAGCTTCTATATTGTCCCCCTGGTGGGAGGGGAGTTGGTCATCTGCAGAACAGTTCTCACTAGGCTCCATAAAAACACAGAAGTTTTAGGGTGGGTTTGGGTCAGGGCTGAGTAAGGGGGACAGCGGACTGATTTATAAATTAAGAGAGGAATAGAAGAGATGAGAATTTGGGTTGAAGGGAAAGGATGTGATCTCAAAATCTGGACTCAGTTGGTCTTAGGTTAAGGTGTCCTGGGGCTCTGGACAGATGCAATGGGCACGAGGACTGAGCTGAGCTGCGTGAAGATGGGACGAGGCTGTCCTGAGGGAGAGCAAACGGCTCCCCACCCACATCCTTTTGGCCACAGCCTCCCAGAATATTCATACTTTGTCAGCATACCTAGACCTTCTCTTGAGAGGATCAGAGAAGCAGGAGATAGCCCAAGCTGTTTTCTCTTTCCAGAGAAAGACTCATCAGAGTCAGGATGGCTCTTGGGCCAAGGCCAAGGTTCAAGACTGACTGGGCAGGGACAGAGTTTTGGGAGCCAGACATACCAAGTACTCAATGCCCTGAGGTCTCTGCCTCCATGTAGGGGTGACAGGCAGGTGGAAGCAGGGAGAGAAGAGTTATAGCAAAAACATATCAAGTTTATCCTCTACCAGACTAATAAGTGATTTTTTAAAAATGTACACCTGTCCACATGACTACTTTCAAATGTCCCCATGTCTGAGGGAAGAACAAACTCTGTAGTCTGGCAGACAAATACCATTCACAACATGGCATTCCCTTCTGGCCTCTCTAAACTCATCTTTCACATGTTCCTACATTCTAGCCATAGGTACTTCCCAAATCCCACCATATCCATGCCTCCATGTCTCCGTTGATGCTGCATTTCTTGCTCTTAAATAACTTTCTTCATTTGGTCAGTGTCAATACATACCTCCAAGCTCATCTCCCCTGATGTTCTCACTGTCATATCTTACTCAGCCTTCCTCCACACCTCCAGAGGACGGAGGCTTCATTCTTCCATGACTGTGGAATCATGCTGTGGAGTTTGCCATGCTTCATAAATTTGATGGCTACAGAGGAATTAGATAACCTGATTCTTGCTATGGATCTGCCAACTGCTAGTGTGTGACCTTGAGCTATTTACATAACCTCCTAAAGTTTCATTTTCTTATATTATTATCTGAAAAAATGAAAATGATAATTCATACATATCTCATCTGGTCATTATGAACATTCAATGAAATAATGCATGTAAAGCATTTAAAAAAGTGCTTAAAACTTTTAAGCTTTCACTAAATGTTACTTGATATTAATCTTAGCATTTATGGGGCCTCACATGGTACCAGACTCAGTGAAGAAGCAAAGAGGTATACATTTTCCCTCAAATTCTCAAAGTATTAATAACATTGAATTTTATTTATTAAAAATTAACTCTTTGGGAGTGGGGGCTTGGAGGTGCTACTAAATCAAAGAGCAATAGGACACAGTCCTTCCATCGGGCTGGGTGGCTACTACCTGGAGGTCATTTCTGCCCTGCTCTCACGCCACTGTAAAGCAGTCATTCCAGCCAGAAGCAGCTAAGGGCCACCCATGCCACAGGCAAGAGGTAGCCCCTTTCCAGGCCCAGAACTTTCTCCTTCTAGAAGAGAAAATGGCAAATAAATAAATAAAATCTGTATAAATTTAAATAATTGGAAGGCAGCTTGACTGAAAAAGACACTTTTCTTTTTCACCACAAATGTCACCATCTGGACTTTTCCTTTTTTAATTTCTTTGGGACCTGACAAGTCACTGGGCTGATATAATCACACCCAGTCAAAAATGACAGACACATCTCGGCAAGTTAGGGTGGGCAGAGTTCCAGGGTGGCCAGTGAGGACGCAGAAACCAGTGGGAGGGTGGTTTCAACAGCCACCCTCCTTCCCCAGAACACAAGAGCTCCCAAAATGTGAGCAACTGAAAATACACCACACATACACACACACACACACACACACACACACACACACACACAGACGCGGATTTGAGGACATGTGTGTGCTTCCCAGATAGCATTCAATTAACCTACTAGTTAACTCATTTTCCAGCAAAAACTAAAGGCCAAGAAAGGCCAGTCAGCAGACTGTGCTGCTATTAATATGCTACGTATTGTCACCCTGTTTCTGTACTTGTCTTGGTCTCTCCCAAACAGCCCTTCATTAAACAAGTCAAGAATAATCCAAGAGAACCAGCAAAGTGAATCCATTTCTCCACATTGGTCAATTGAGAAGCTTCATGTGGACACAGGCCCACAGAATTATTCACAGCTATCACATATGCATATTCATACCCACAAAATTATCTTATTTAATATTTTATTTTTGCTCTTTCCTTATTATTCTAGTTATGGTTATCTGGAAAATAAAATGCCTCTCCTGTAGATCTTATGCACAGTACATTTTCAAAACAGGAAAATATACCATTTTGTAAATTGTCTTCTATGGCAATTTACAAAGCTCCAGTGTTTAGGAATATTTGCCTATAGCTTGCTTTGTGTACAAGGGCCTCAATGTATATGTATGTGTATGTACATATACATACATACACACATATATATGAATATATATAGTCCTTTGCCCAGTGTTTGCAGTGTTCTATGTATAAGTACTGTCATAAGATTGCAAGTTCAAAGTCTACTAGGACAATGCTTTTTAAACTTGAATGTGCCTGTGACTCATGTTAGGAGCTTGTAATTTAGGAGTCCACATTTCTAACAAGTACCAGGAGATGCAATGTTGCTGGTCCATGGACCACACTGCGAGTAGCAAAGAGTCAGGGGAAATAGACATAGTTTGTGTACTAAAAATTAATGAGTACTCCTGGGCATATCCTTTGGCTTCTTCATACCCCATAGCCAATCATTAACCAAAACAATAACTTCCTAAATTCTTCCCCAATTCACCTTCTTTCTCCACCCTCAGTGCCTGCTCCATCACTATGACAGTCACTGGTGACCCAGACTGTCACAGTGGGCTCCAGAAAGCTTCCCTATCTCCACTCTTGCCTTGCTTCAACCATATTTAACACTGTGGCCAGAATGATATATTTAACATGCAAATATATCAAATGATATATTTAATATATTTGCATCAGAATCTAGGCCTTCCTTACTGAAAATTCCTAGGTGGCTTCCATTGTCCTTAGGATAACATCCAAAATTCATAGTATGGTCTGTGAAGCCCAGTGTGATCCAGGTCTTTCTATCTGTGTAGCATCATCTCCACCAGGCTCCTCCTTCATCACCTTACTTCATCCACTCTGGCCTTTTGGCTTCCTGAGTGTGTACAGCTTCTTCGTAACTCAGGGACTTCAAACCTGACATTTCTACCCTCTGCCTGAAATTTTTTTCTCATCCTTTCTCTTCCCTCGCTGTCCTCCCACCAGCTACACCCAACCCTCTACCTCAATTCACCTTTCAGGTCTCAGCTGAGATTGAAGCTGTTCAATTAGGTTTCTGTTCCCTGGTAGATGCTATCATAGGACTCTGCACTTTGCTTTCATGTCACTTAACTCATCATTTACGTAGCTGTTTGCTTATTGTAAGCTCCATGAGGGCATGGTCTAGGTCTGCCTCATCACCACTGCACCACCAGCACACAGCTCAGGATGTGGCATACAGGAGGCTCTTAGTAAATGTCGTTGACGAATGAAAGAAAGAACTAGTGACAAGGGCTGTACCAGTGCTATCTAAAGCTATAGAGAGAGCCAGTAGTGAGTGAGGGTTTCCCTGTGCTGGGGAAGGACAAGGGTGGGGTCAGATGTTACTAATTATATTAGACAGGGTTCAGAGGTGGGGGTGGGAGGGAGAAGTACTTGGGCAAGGTATTAGAGAAAGAATAGGTACTCTGTAGGCACAGGTGAGAGAGGGCGTTCCAGATGGCAGGAGGAGAGGCAGGCAGTGCCCAAACATGGGGAGTCTTTTATGCCATGGCAAATTATTTGGTCTTTAGCCTATAGGTGGCAGAGAAGAAGGACAGAGATATTTTAAATCTGGAGATGATGTAATTAATTTGTCATAATTAAATTTGTACTTTAGAGACATCTCTGTAGAAATGGTAAAAAGGATGGTGAAGATAAAGAATTTAATCAGAGAGGATGGTTAAGAAATTTTGGTATTACCCCAGGTAGGATATGAAGCAAGAAAAATATCATTATAGGAAACAACAATAGTTAATATTTCAAGACTTCCTTGAAGCTAGGACCTAATCATGTGACCTGGACTCAACTAATCAACTACACCCACCACAGATTTTCAATTGAGAACTAGTGACTCAAAGAAGCAGGAACAATTGAGAATCGATTCATTCATTGATGCATTCATTCAACAAATGTGTCTTGAATGCTTAGTCGGTGCCAGGCACTTTTCAAGTTACTGGACCTGTAGAAGAGAACAAAGCAGATGAAAATCCCTGCCCCATAGAACTTACATTGTACATGGGCAGAAAACAAACAAGTAAATAATTGAACTGTATAGTATATCAGATGTTGATAACTGATATGGAAAAGAATAAAAGCAAGCAGAATGGATTAGAATATACTGGAGGAGAGAGCAGATGTCGAGGCTACACAGTTTTAAATAGTGTGATTGCTAAAGGCCTCACTAAAAAGTGGACACCTAAACAAATAATACCAAAAGCAGGTGGGGGAACAAGCCACGTGGCTACCGGGGGAAGAATATTTCAAGAAGAGAAAACATTTGGGTGGTGGTTCAGCAGCATCTCCCAGTATCCAGTTCTCCAAGGTCTTCAGCAGTTTTGGAGCCAGAAGCCGCATCCCTGCCCTGTGGCAGCAAGTTCCAGCTGTGGCACAGGGGCAGCTTCGGCAGTGGTGTCCTCACCAAATGGCTGTGTGATGCGATGTTGGTTGTGGTTCTGACTACTGCTAGCCTCCTTTTATCTGCCTGTTTATGAACTTGGTTGTCCAGCCTTCCTAGTGATTCTCTGAACACCGTAAAATTGTTTTACTAAATCCCTATTCTTATGTCAGCCAGGAGTGGCTAACTAAGAACCCTGATGAGTTCCAGCGAGTTCCCAATCCTCAGGGAGCTGAGGTCTCTGAAGTTACAAGGAAACCTCTGTCCCACTTCCCTTACCCACAGCTCTTGTTCAAGGTGGCATAAGAGATTTTTAGCCCTATGTCATGCTGTCAGCTACCTTGCCCAGAAGAAATGGAATCATATACACATTTCTAAGAACAAGCAGATAGAATCACAGACTTGAGATAAAAATGGGAGTACAAAGGGCTTCCTTTGAAAACTATGCTTTTATGTCAGAAAAAGGAAAGACAAAAGAGACCCAGTTAAGACACATGGGTGAAGTCTTAGTTCCTGAGTTGAGACAATAGGACAAGAATCAAACCACCATGGCCATGCAAAGAAAGGAGAGAATGTAGGGGTGAGGCATCTACGTACATTAGGGAATGTGTGTTTTCTCAGTTCTGAGTTGCATTATTTTTTCACATTTTAATAGTACTGAAATTGGTATGCATTTAATCACCAGTTGTACATGTAAGATAGTGTTGCTCTCCTCTACCTCCAAAAATCTGTGATTAAATGTATGGTGCACCCTGCAATGGATGACATTGGAGAATTGACAACATGTGAATAGGTGGCATCTTAGATCAGGGAGGCTGTCTGTAAGTTATATTCCTTTCCTAGTTAGCACGTATATTGCTTAGCTCCCAGAGTGTGGTGAGAAGATGTGGAAAATGCCAGTAATGAGTGTGCAGCAAGCTCATTTCTGAACATTTAGACTCCCTAGGTACACAGGGGTAACTTTGATACTGAAGCTCACAGCTGGCATAAGACCACTAACAAGACAGTGTAGGGACAACTCCACAAACAACTGCTTACTAAACAGACAAAAAGTAACTCAGAAATCTCTTGTTCCAGGAGTGGAGAGGGCATTTAGTCCAAAGGCATAAAGTAAAACTCAACGGGGTTGAGTTTTATCAAAATCATGGGGTTGAGTTTATCAAAATCATGATATGAACCTTATAAGGAGCAAATATGCTACGCTGATGGGCAAACTAATGACAGTGGTAGTATAGAATTTATTAATAAACTGTTACATCACCACCTCCCAGCCACAGTAGGTCACTAGGCCCACAACAGCACAGCATATCCCAGGAAGCAGAAACGTAGGCCCTTGTCATAAATTTGTTTAATATAGTTGCTGCTTTGACATCCTGACTTAAGTTATCTGAAATCCAGGTATACTCCATCACCTTTGGCCTAGTTAAAACTTCCACTCCTTGTGTGATTGTTTGTGATATAACCCGTTTATTCCTCATCCCACCAACCCCAAACCCAATACACCCTACAGCTGCTGACCATTATACAACGTAAGGGTCAACACCAGAGTCATGTAAATTAGTTTCCCTCTTTGCTCATGTTTTATTTAAAGTAGCCAATCCACAACCCCTGCTGGAAAGCCTGCAGGATAACACCCCTAGAGCTTAATAAAGGTATGGTCCCCAGGGTCTCTTTCTCTCACTTGCTCCCCACCCAGTGGTTGAGCTCCCCTCTGCCTGCCCATTGGCCTCCATTTAGCATCCCTAACCTCTCCAGGACCTCTGAATAATGAATTTCTTTTCTTTCATGCATTTTGCTTTCACATCCTCACTTGACACCTGACACACACACTCAAACCTTACTTCCTCCCCCCATCAGGGTTCTCCTCGACAGTGGCTATCTTGGCTCATGGCCATTCTCAAGCAAGGGTCCTGAAAACCAAATTAGAGGCTTGGCACAATGGCTCACACCTGTAATCCCAACACTTCGGGAGGCCAAGCAGGAGGATCACTTGAGGTCAGGAGTTTGAGACCAGCCTGTGTAAAATAGTGAGACCCATCTCTAAAAAAAAAAAGAAAGAAAGAAACAGAAAAAATCATAACAGTTTCACTTCTGCTCAGGCTGAGCCACAGACTTCGTCTTTCTTTATCTGATAGTCTCTGATCCAACACCCCCCGTTTCTGCCAGGCTTGTATGTGCTCTTTAGAAAGGCCATTCTCTAAAACCCAGGAGCTGCAAATCCACCATCTGTGTGTCTTTGGACCACCCATGTCTCTTTTGGATTTCTCATTTATAAGATGTAATAATCACTAGTTGCTCTTCCAGACCTTAAGTGTGATGATTTTTACCATAGTTATTGATGATGGGCTCTTATCTGAACTGGATGGAACTAAGCAGCTCCTTACTGAGGCTGAAGTGTGTTTGTGCCTTCTGTCTGTTTCCTGGCTACTGTCAGCTTTCTCAGTCTCAGCAACCAATCTGACAGAGTGGGATAAATGGCATCTACTCACTACTTGTCTTCATTTACTGCATAACAAACAACCACAAAGTCTCACAGGCACATAGCAATCAGCATTTATTTAGCTGTGTCTGGGGTTGAGTGTTGGCTGAGCCTGCCTGGGCATGACTGGGCCAGCTCAGCTGAAGTGACTCTGCCCTACATGACTCTCAGCCTCCTGCTGAACCAGAAACCTCATCTGGGAATGTTCTTCTGACACTTGCAGAGTGCCAGAGAGAAAGGTCAATTGTGCAAGTGCTTTTCAAGTCTTCAGTCATATCATGCCCCCTTCCATTCAGTTGACCAAAGCAAGCCATATGGTCAACCCCAAAGTCAAGGTGCAGAGAGCACCCTGTACCCTTAGAGGTGGGAAGTGAAGGAGGGTACCCTTGCCTCATTCCTGAGCAATGATTGGTCCTGAAGTGTGATCACCAGGGTGGCTAGGTTCTGATTCCTACCCTGTTTCTGACCTAGCGGACTGTTCTGACCCTGGTTTCAGATTTCAACTCTAGTCACTGAAACATATTTTTATTAAGTGTCCACTAGAGGCAGGGAGGGCGAACTCACATTTTCTGAGCTCTCACTCAGGTCAAACCCTGTGTTATTACTGTGTATTAGTTAGTACATTCAGTCATCTATATCTAGCCACACCCACAGATGAGTTAAGTGCTTATCCTCAGTGTTGGTGAAGAGAATGATGCTCAAAATGGGTCAGAACCTCTTTTAGTGTCTTAGGAGGGTACAAAGTTGAGTTAGGCAGCTTATGGCACATAGTCTCACAGATCTTACTGTTCTCCTGCTTGCTCAGTTTAAGTAATATTCCTAATTTCATATATATCCTTACCTGTCCAAGCCTTGGGTGCTGGGCCTCTGTCTTTGTGATTCATTGTCCACTATAATCCTGATACAACCCTTCAAAAGACTAGAAAGCAGCTGATATATAGCGGGCTGCTCACCATATTGACTTAGTGATCATATTTATTTCTTATCCAAACTAGAAGGAGCTAAGAGCCTTCTTACTGAGGCTGAAGTGTGCTGATACCTTCGATCTGCTTCCTGGCTATTGTTAACTTCCTCCATCTAAGAAGCCAGTCTGAGAGAATGGGATAAATGGCATCTACTCACTGCCTGTATTTTTTTACTGCATAACAAACAACACGATGTCTCAGAGGCACACAACAATCAGCTTTTAAGCTTACAAGTCTGGGGTAGACTTTGGAACTGGACCGACGCCAAGTGTCAATACTGGTTGGCCTCCGTGTTCTCATCAAATAAGTAAAACTAGAAACACCTTTTCTGCCATGTTGTGGGAATATGGGCTGAGATACACCATATAATGGGTACCTAATACAGAGCCTAGCATACTAAATATTTATAGGATCCCCTCTCCCTTTATTTCCTAAGAAATTTGATCATTAGCAGTTGCATCTTCAGCCACATATAAAATCCCCACATCCAGATTTTCAGGACAAAAGAAATAATACAACAACTTGACTCCTAATGTTTTATGGAGCCTTCATTTGAGTAAAAAATATATATGTGACATCCACAGAATGAGTGCTGGATTTGCATGTGTGGGTTGGAAAGGCGGGAGTGCGTTGGGGGAAGTGGAAACCAGCTAATAAGTTCCCGTCTGTGATTTGACCTGCTCTCCGCCTGACTAGCTGCATATTCATGTCAATTTCCTCCCAGTTACCTAGGGCAAGAAATGAAGAGGAAAGATCTTTAATCATTTTTTTATTCTAATTGAAACATTTTCCTTGCAAGTGGAGAGAGAACAGGTGCCTAACGAGCCCACATGATGATTCACAAGGTAGTAGATATCGCCACAGATATAATTAAACTGGAAGATCAATGAAAATTTCCTTTTTGGACTCCTGCCAGGTCTGCACAGACAAGGACCCAGTGAGCTGTATTTACGCACAGTGATATCCAGAAGTGTGTACTCACACAGGTGTGCCCCGCAATATTGTATCCTGATAAATTAAACAGCCACAGCCTCATACATCCAGTATGACTTATTTAGAAAAACACTTCCATTTCTATGTACAGTTAATGATCCTGGACTACAAACATCACCTGTCAGAAAGGCAGACAATTGCTGCATCTTATCTAGTCTCGCTTTCCTTTTCCCTTTATTATGCTTTTCATTTTTGGTATATAAAAAACAACCACATAAATAAAAACTGGCCTAGAGGATCAAGACCTGAAAGAAAGGGAAGAAGGGGAGAGAAATGGAGGGAGGGAAGGGGGAAGGGAGGCAGCCAGCAGGGGATTGAAGCATCACAAATATGTGGGCTCTGCTTTGTAGCTCCAGAAAATTGTAATGCATTTACTCCAGGATGTCTAACCTATCTGGGGCTCAGCATCCTCAGACTCTCTCGGCCTATTAATAAGCCTATTCCAATCTTGAGAGTCCAGGGTTTTTCTGGTAAAGGCAGCAAGGAAGAACTTAGGAGAAAGGACTGGCATTTGAGATATCACGATGCAAATTTTGCAAGACTGATAGAATTTTCACAACTTCCTATTCTTTGAAATTTCTTTGCAGAAATGAGAAAAAAAATACGCACCCCGATAGTTCTTTTCAGTTGTTTTGTAACCAGACTATAATTGAAAAAGAATCACTCCCAGAGTTAGACAAAAAATACATTTGTGGTCAGTTCCACAAAACAGAGGTGACATGAATCTGCTGCCTCATGCTCACAGGAAGATCAATGCTTTGCACATACTTCAGGTAAGAGAAGACAATGCAAATTATCCAAATACTGTATTGCCCACTCATAATTTACTAAAGAAAAAAAGAACACTGGAGAATATATATTCTTTCATTAGGTCCTTAAAGATAACTTTAGACCAACATACCTGTTTTTGTCAGGATAGACTAATTGCTATAACAATTTCAAAATTCCAGTGGCATAACAGAGTAAAGCTTTGTTCTCATTCACACACAGTCTGATCTGGATGTTCCTGATTGGACAAATCTCCTTTCATGTAGTGAACTGAGGGATCCAGGCTCCTGCCAACATCATGCTTAACCATCTTAGAAACCCTCAGAGTTCTTTGGAGAAGGTGAAAGATCACATGGGGCATTTTATGGCCAGAGTTGTAAGTGGTCTATGTTCCATTGACCAGAAGTCAATCACATGGTGTCATCTAGATGCACAAGTTGCCGAGAGCTGTATTCTTCCCATGAGAGTGCAGGAGGAACCCTGAGTATTGTCTCTGCTACACCCTCCATTTTCCAGATGAGAAGGTGAGGCTCTGTAAGCAGGTCTGATTTGTTCAGAATGAAATCAACAGTCTCCTCACTCCATCTTCTTTCTTTCATATCCATTGTTTCCCAACTCTTTGCAGAGGTACAGCAGGGCTTCAGATTTCTGGATGAAGACCCATAACCACAAGGAAGGACAGGCTC
>CM052443.1:75179911-75195057 GCA_028533085.1 Varecia variegata
TATTGCCTAGATAAAATTGCAAAAATAATTAAAAGATTTATTTAATTCATTAAGACTGTTTTCTAAATAATTTCTCAAATGGTTGTCCTGACTTCTATAAAGGTCACACATTCATCAAGAATGAGGGCAGCATGGTACTTCCTTTTGATCCTTCATAATATCTAAGAGTGTAAGAATGTAGTCATTGCTTAATAAATATTTGTTGCTATCCATAGTAATACTGACTCTTAAAAAGGCATCTATGTAAAAACAATATGAGAAAGACCAATAACTTTCTGATTAAAGAGTAGGCAATGATTTCATGTAGTTATAAATGTCAGATATTGTTCCGAGTGCTCAGGATATAGTAAAGAAGAAAACAGACAATATTTGCTGAAATCTCAGCTGATACCTGCAGCCTGAATTCAAGGCTCTCTAAAGCCTGATTCTGTGCAATACATTGGCATGTTTACTAGTCCTACTTTACCTCCTTTTTGTTATCTGTAAAAAAGAGACAGCAGCAATAATCTAATGCCTCTCTGGGCTGTTAGGCAAATGGTCATAGAGTGAATAGAAATGGAGCATGATAAGAAATAAAAGACAGTGATAAACTTTTAAAGGAGGTAGGTTAATGGGACAAATATGTGGAGGGCAACCTGCCTGGCTTCCATAGGTCATTATTTGTCCTTTCTGCAGAAGGGCTTATCTTTGGATTGCTGCTTCTGGAAATATGGTGGCAATGACAGAAAATGCAGGGCAACATGAACAAAAGGGTTTAAAACAGCTGTATTCACTCATTCATGAGATGAGTTCATCAAGATTTATGTTATTATAACACACCACTGAAGGAATTTATGATGATGAGATCATTATGAAGGATTCCAAAAAATGCAGTTAACTGGCCATGATGACATCATCTCTCACAGTTCCTTCAACTGGAGACAAATGTCTTCACCTTTAGGCACAACTATTAAATAGAACTTCTTATTCTTTCTTTTTTTTTTTACATATGTTAAATAGCTTTATTTAGCCATCACACAATGTATACATATATTAAAACATCATGTTGTACACCATATATATATACAAGTTTTACTAATCAATTAAATAAGTCCAACAAAGCCTAAAAGACATAACTCTTGATATAACCTTTGTCATTTTCAATGATTTTCTTGCCTAAGTAACATATGATAGAGTTTCACAATGGACAGGACATTTATCTTTCTATTTAGATGATGTCTTTTCCAAATACAAGCTGCACAGCTAGTCATGTTATATAATAATACCATCAGATTCTTGAAGACATATCACATGTAGCATATTAGACAATTTGATATTGTCTAATATATTGGAAATTAAAGACTTGCTTCTTTATCTAACCTATGTGGTTTAGGAAGGGAAATGTAGATATAAAGTGATAAGGACTAGTAGTTTGGTAAAGACATATTTTAGTGTCCTCCATTCTAACTCTGAGTCCTCAATGAGCCTCACAAAGATAATATTGGAACAGGAGATATAACAATACATTTATATAAAGTTACCTGGGAAAATTAAATTGAATTAGGTCATTATATCATTAAATAAACACTGATTAAGAATTTGCCATGTGCCATGCATTCAGAACTTCTTATTCTTTACAAAGAAAATGTTTTTATTTCTTTGTGTGCAGAAAGCCTCAAGATCCTTCCAACTTTGTCATTCAAAGAATGAAGAACACTCAAGTGGCTACTTCCTCAATGAACGGCTCCCAGCCTACACAGAAGTGATCACCAATCCAACACCTAACTTTTATTCCTTTTGCAGAATTATCATGTTAAAGTCTTACCCCGTTAGGGCTCTTAACCAGCTCCCATTGTAAGCACCACATCTTCCCTGATACCTCTATTTGTTCTGGGCTTGTGGCCTTTGCATTTTCAGTGTATGTTTTATCTCTTTCTAGGTAGAAAGCTCCTTAAAGGAAGGGACTGAGTCTTACTCAGGTCTGTATCTCACATGCCTTCCCCAGAGATTGGCTCATATTACATGCTCAGTAAGTGTTTGAGAAAGAGTGATTATTGGTTTTCTAGGTTCAAGAATGAGAGCAGTGCCTGTTCATATGTGTGCAGTTTTCTGTGCACAACACCCCTTTGAAGAGGTAAGGGTAATGTTCCTAATCAGAGACCAGCAAATTTCTGTAGGAGGCTGCATGGTGAATAGAGTTCATGGGCCATATAGTCTCTGTGGACAATGCTCAACTCTGCTGCTATAACACAAAAGCAGCCATAGACAATATGAGCATGCTATATCCCAAGAAAACATTCTTCGTGGACACTGAAATTTGAATTTCATGCAATTTTCACATATCACACAATGCCATTCTTCTTTTTTTTTTAACCATTTAAAAATGTAAATATCATCATTGGCTGTGAGACATACAGAAAAAGGTTGCAGGCCATTTGGCCATAGTTTGCCAGCTCCTGAACTACGTCATGGGGCTGCTGACTCTGGTTTTGGTGGTGGATTTGCTAATTATATGAAGCTGCTTTCTGGAATCTTCTACTCCATTTCCTTAGTCAATTCACAAGTGCTCTAGCTGGTCCAATTCCTAAGAGGGGAATTACTATTTTATCTGACTGCTATCTTCAAGGGCACTCTAATGAATTAAGGTTATGGAATTGTTGGGCAAGATACACCACCTTAGGACTAGAGAGTTATGATTAAAATATTAAAGTGGAAGGATAAAATATAATTCATGATTTATTGAAAATCATCTTAGATACTTTTAGGAATCAATAACCCATGTCATCATTCTCATTTATTTCTGTGACATCCATTTATTTCATGAAGCAAGAATTTCCGATAACATGAAATAATGCCAGACCACATGTGTGGATCAAGCTAAATATGTACCCAAATTTCTGGTACTATTGTGAGACATGATGAAAAACAAATACATCTGCTTGAATAATTCTAAGAATCATGTTTAGATTTTAATATAGTGTTAATATTTACTATAAAATATACCACCCTGATAATTTTGCCATACAAAAATATACACACAAAAAGAGTAATTTGATGTATGCAAATATACATAACAATAGTGTAAAAAAATCAGAACATAGCACTTCTGCTTTAGGAAGTTTGTCCCCTAGTTTTCCATATACCTGTTTGCTGAATACAGGAGGGAAGCAGACTCTGTCTTTTGCCTGGGGCCATTTCAGGGAGAATGCCTACGTAAGAGTATTGATGTACAAGTAAAGTGCATACCAGTTCCTGTGCAAACCTACTTCCCAAAAACAGTTTCAGTGACTAAAAGTCTAAGCTCTAGAGTCAGACAGTCTCAGGTTCAAATCCTGGCTTTATCACCTCTTAATTGTGTGACCTCTTAAGTTGCTTAACCTCTCTGAACTTCAATTTCTTCACCTAAAAGAGGGAAACATTAATGACTATAGGTGCAAGTGAGTTAATTGCACATAAAGTATACACCACAGTTCCTGCTCATTTATAGTAAGTTTTCACTAAATAGCAGTGGCTATTATTAATATGTTTGGCATTAGAAAAAATAGAGACCTTTGTGCAGTGACATAACAAACTTTTTGAAGGTATAATGCAATTTCAAATATAAAGCAGTATTGAAATTCTGAGGGATGCTTTCTCTTGCCTGGGTTTGGTGGATGGCAATGATGTGCATGTTTCTGTGTGGATCTGCTTAAACACAGGCACCATCATGCCTTGGTTTTCCTGTGGCTACTTTTTGGTGGCGTTGTTGCATTGTGGGCTCTGGTGATGTTCTCTGGAATTTCCACTGCTTTTGTGAAACTTCCCTTACCTAATATTTTTGAATTCCATTTTAATTTTATTTTTCTCATTCCTATTCCCCTCTAATTTCCCTTCTGCTTATTTTATGGGCTCATTATAATTTATCAAATTCCTACTTATTCAAAATCTTCTGATTTCAAATTCTTTTTAATCAAGAGGTTGCTCATCTACCTAATTTAAGTCAATGTGCTCAGTAAACCAGTGGATGGACAGTTATGGATCCTTGTCTCATAGGCAGTGTTTAGAAATGCAAAACCCAGGACACCAAAAGTCATGTCAGGAAGCTGTGAGGGCTCCTTTATATCCTGGTATGCACTCAAGGCCACGGAGCATGATAGAAAAGGAATAGGGTTAGGATTCAGAGTACTTGGATTTGGGGATCCTCTCAGCCAGCACAGGCTGTGGAAATCTCAGAAGTCATTCAATCTTTCTAAATTCAATGTATTAGTCGATAAAATGGGAATGATTGTGATACTTACCTCACATAGTTTAATGTAAATAACAATGGATAGAATAATCACTTTGTAAACTATAAATCCCATGCATACTCCTACAAGGTTATTACTATGATGATTTTCAATATTCACTTATGTGTGCATGTATCTACAAGGATATCATTTAAGGAATAAATACTTTTGTCATGGAAAGTGTCTAGCCCTGCCTCTGACACTTACCTGGGGGGTAACTTTGGACAAATCATTCATTCATTTAAGTACTAATTTCCATATCTACAAAATACATTAGATACTCATCAATGTCCCTTCTAGGCATAAAAGGTTGGTACTTGGTAAGAATCAGGAAATACACAAGGAGGGACAGGCTGGCTAGTGTCGTAAAAGCAGGAGTAGTGACTATGTGATTCTGTGGTCGATGGGACCCCTGTAAGTGTGGCAGTCTGGAGATGGCATTGAGAAAGTGACACCAAAGGGGATTCACGGGGTATCGGAGTGCACAAGGGGCTCGAGGGAATGTTGCTTAGCACAGAGCCCGCACAGTTCCAAAACCAGCAAGACTGACTGCACACAGAGCAACTGAAGGAAACAGGAAGGCACTGTGAAGCATCAGCTTGCATAAAGTGATTAGGGACGGGCCCAGGGTGTCCTCCACGTCAGGAAGAAGGAAGAGAAGTAGAGAAAGTTCAGAAATTACAGCCTCCTGAATGGACTTCATGCCTCTCTCCTTCCTCTCTAATCCATCCCCCACATTACCACCAGAGGGACCCTAAACTCAAAGATGGCCCTCCCCTTTTCAAGATTAAAAAGCTCTGATTGCTTCCCATTTTCTACAGAGTAAAATCTAACCCCCTGCCCCACACATAAGGTTCATTACTATATATGTAAGGTCTACTCTGACTCCCAGACTCATGAGCCATATCTCTTTCCCAAGACCCAACCACACTGAACTTAGCGTCTTTGTTTTCTTCATAGCTCAGTGTCTTTGCACATGTTGTTCCTCTGCCAGTAATATCCTCATACAATTCTCTACTTGGGGAATTCTTTCTTTTCAGATACAACTCAAGTACTACCTTTGTGGTTCAAAGCTGTATTATGGCATCGTGGCACCTCCTGTAAATTTTTTAAAGAAGGTGTTTATATGTCTGCTTTCCTACTAGCATGTAAGCTTCTGGAGATGAGCCCATGCTTTGTAGTGCAAGGAGGTGCTTTGTTAATATTTTGTCAAGTTTAGTAATGATGAACTAAAATGATCCAAAGGATGGGCCTTAGGAGGCATCTGAAAAGAACAGAGAACAGAACAGGGCTTGTTAGAATATAAACAGATAAAACCTAAGAAGGGAAAAATTTGAATTCAACAAAATCATAAACAGGGTGGATAAGATAGATATGGACACTTTTTACCAATCAGATGATTTGTTGAGTAAATAGTGTCTCTTGTGTGCCAGGTGGTAATGATACAAGAGCAAGCAAAGTTGACTTAGCATGTTCCATCAACTCAAATGCCAGTATCCCAGGAGCACAGTGAGCAAGGGGGAAGGTGGCATAGAAGGAGGCCTTGCACATTAGCATGAGAACTTCCTTTTATTAAGTACAGTAGAAAGCCTTTGCTTATAAAGTTTTAAGTGGGAAATGAAGCGATCTGATGGATGTTTTGAGGAGGTTGCTCTAGCTCTTGTATGAATAACAGATAAGTGTTTCAGTGTGGATACCAGTTAGGAGGCCAATGCATCGGGCCAGGTGACAAATAATATTGATCAGAGTCACTGGAGGGCTGTTAAAACACAGATTTCCAGGCCCCACTCCTAGATTTTCTGATTCCCTGGGTCTGGTAGTGATGTAAGTGGGCGTTGGATGGATGGGTGGAGAATTTGAAGTCTGACAAGTTCCCAGGTGGTCCTGATGCTGCTGGTCCAGAGGCTGCTGACTTCTGTTGTGATGACAATGAAGGTGGAGCAAAGCAGCTGATTTGAGATGAACTTCGGAGATAATATTGAAGGGACCTGCTGAGGTACCAATGCTAGAAAATATTAGGACAAAGTGTCTCTATGAAATTGAATGAGATAAAATCATTTTAAGAATGTCCTAGGAAATTCTAGCAAAAGGAATACCTGTCATATGAAACTTGACTGAGGGTAAAAACAAAAGAAAGAAAAGAGAGCAAAAGAAACATCCTTCACACAGTAGGCAATACATGTACAGACACCATTCACCCTCCTCACACCAGCAAGTAAAAGCCAATGGTTTCCCAAAGTGTTTCAAATAATTGTGGATTCTATTACGAAAAGCAGCTCCTAGAATGTAGGATCTCGTGAATGGTCGAATAAGAGAATGTAACTTATGGATTTTTCTTTGTCAGATCCGTGGGGATCTGATGAAAAAAGGGGAAAGGGAGGAGAACAGGTTTGGGTGTGACCCAGTGTAATAGTTCCTGGCATGGTTCTCAGAGAGCCAGCTTCTCACTCACCCAGATTAGCTCTTCTGCTCTGACACCCAACACTGTCTACCTCTCCTGGAAAGAGCTCCTTACTGTAGCAGCTCTCTCTCCACATATGCGCTTTAGAAGTCCAGTTAAAAAGAAACAACAAAAACTCTATATGCCAGTGCCTTGGGGACTCTGCCCAGGCTCTGTGTCCCGATTTACCTTGGTATCTCCAATTTCTGCCCTTTTAGCTACCTTATTTCTGCCTCATTGTCCAGCTCTGTTATGAATTGTGTCCCTCAAACATCTGTGTATTACAGTTCTCAGAATGTGACTTTATTTAGAAATTGGGTCATTGCAGATATAGTTAGTTAAATTAAGATAAGGTCGTTAGGGTGGTCCCTCATCTAATATGACTGATGCCCTTATGAAAAGGAGAAATTTGGACACAAAAACACCCACACAGGGAGATCATCATGTGAAAACAAAGGCAGAGATTAGGATGGTGCTTCTACAAGGCAAGGAATGCCAGAGATTGCCAGCACACCACCAGGCGCCGGGGGAGAGGCCTGGAACACATTTTCCCTCACAACCCACAGAAGGAGCTAACCCTTCAACACCTTGATTTCAGACTTCTAGCCTCCAGAACTGTGAAACAATAAATTTCTATTATTGAAGGCACTCCATGTGTGGTGCCTTGTGACGGCAGCCCTACCAAACTTATACCAGGCCCTTGTGATTATTGCTTCAGTTGAACTGTCCACTCAGCTCTTAACTCTGCCTTCTCTGTCTCTCAGATCTGCTTCTCTTCTGTGCCTTGTAACCAGTGGGCCAGTGCTTACCCTTCCACAGTACAGACCAGGCCCTCTGGGATCCCAGCCAGGGCACACTGTCCTGGATACCCACCTTTCCAAATATAGGGCTCTGACACACATCCCCTTTGGTCTAAAGCCTCCTTAGGAATCTGTTCTATGTTGTATTATTCATCTTTGTGTCCTACCAGTGACCACAGTGCATAATTCATAGCCAGTGTGTTTGTTGAGTGAATAACAAAATTAATGAACTTATCATTCTTTATCTATTTTTCCCTTTGGTAAATGGAAAAACTCAAGGGCTTTTGACCTTGGTGCTGGTGTCTTTTTGTCAACACAATGAGTGGTTTATTTGAGAAGCATCTGTTTTTGGATCACATTACTCAGTAAATGTGTATTCTTAATGAAAGTGATCAGTGCAGATCAAGCTGACATTAACACTAAAGATATGGAGGATTGCTTTGGTGTGCAAATGGAAATGGTTTGGTGCCGGGGGATAATGAATACATGAGAATTAGGACTGCGTTATTAAACTGAGGGGATGAAACTTGTCATTAGTTCCCACTGCTTCTTGGAGTTATTGTTAATAGCTATTTGAGTGAGGAGACGGGAGCATGTGGAGAAGAGGATGTGAAGAAACAAATGTGTAGATAACGTCTGCTCGCTGAGATATGTGGTATTTGGAATTGATCATCCTGCAGTTTTCGCTGAGAGGCTAGTGATTTTGAACTGATCTGTTTTCCCAAACTCAATCAGAGGTGCAAGCCGCTGACAACTGCGGATTCCTCCCAGTGTGTGCATGAGACTTTGATTTCCAAAAAAATGCAAAGTTTGCATGCCACATTTGGGGGTCAGATCCAGAAGAATGATGATCTTTGTTTATTCAGGAAGGGATTGTTCATAGAAAGAATTGCTGATAAAAATTATCATTCAAACTGTCTTAGTCTTTTCAAGGTAACATAATAGAATGCCATAGACTGGATGGCTTATAAACAACAGAAATTTATTTCTCACAGTTCTGGAAGCTGGGAAGTCCAAGATCAAGTCCCTAGCAGATTCTGTGTCTGGCAAGTGCCCACTTTCTCAGACAGCCATCTTCTCACTGCAACCTTGCGTGATAGAAGGGGCTAGCTAGCTCTCTCGACCTCTTTTATTAGGACCTCTTTCATAAGGACCAGTCACAAGGTCTCTGCCCTCATGACCCAATCACCTCCTAAAGACCCCACCTCCTAATACCATTCCCTTCAGAATTAGAATTTCAATATATGAATTTTGGGGGGACACAGATATTCAGATCACAGCACAAACCAAAATACTTTTGAGAAAGAGGCACTATTTGTATTATACCAGAACAACAATATAGTCTGGGTTAATCTTGAGCAAACCAGAGAACACCAGCACCCTACTGATGGACCACTCAAAGTCCTATTGAAATTTAACCAAATTCCATTCTGTGTGGTTTCAATCAGCATTAATCAAGTGCCTCTTGTGTTTCTAGAACTTCATATACAAGAAAGTTCCTCCATGAAAATCCAACATAACATTATAATCTTTGTTGTCTCATGACATGACCCAAATTTTCAAAATTACTTCTAATTTCCATAAATTAAAAAAATGAATTGCAAAGCTTATGCAACCATCCTTCCAACACCTACCCTAGATAATTAGAACCAATAAGCAGAGAGGACACGACAGGCGAAACTACTCATTAATGGATATCCAAAATGCAACTCCAAAGAGTAGAATATCACTGGGAAGCACAAAAAGTTCATGAAGTGGTAAAGTGATGAAGCATGTGACATTTGGAATAAAATAGCTTGAGTTTGAATCCTAGCTTAGCCTTTCCTAGGTGGGTGACATGGGGAACCTGGTAATTCATTTATATTCTATAAAATTAATCACTAGAATATTGTGAAAAATAATTGCAAGTGTACTACCCAAGCCATAAAACACAGAACAGTGATCATAACAGAGAACATGGATTCAAGATTGAGTATTTACAGTGGAGACAAAACTTCAGAGGCTGGCAGATCCATGGGAGTCTTTCTGGAGAAACAGGAAAAGTGGACAGCTAGTGCTTTGCAGATCTCCATAGAAATCCACGAACAAAGATGATATTTACCGTGTACTTTGAACATTTGAAGAAGCAAAGACCAAGAACTTTCTATAAGCAGAAATAAATAAGGGCTCTGATAGACAGAGGTGACCTATACCAATAGAGATATTATGTGATGAAATGTAAACTATATTTCATCAGTAGAACCTGGAAGTAGAATCCAGACTGGACCAGAACAGGAGACTATCCCACATCAGCAAAAATGCTTTTATTGGTTTCTTAATAAAAAGAAACTGGAATTTAGATTAGAACTCCACTCTATGCTTAGGGCATTTATATAGATTTATGCCTTTGTTAATTCTAATAAAATGTATATCCTCTTTATTTCATGGTTTGGGATCAGTGAGTTGCAATACATACTTCTGTCATTCCCATGAAGTCCCAAGTTCATTAACCTACCCAAGTATTATTGCACATGGATTTCTGGGCTGAGAGAATGCCACCTGACCATTTTAGTGAAGACCCCAGGGCCCCAGAATGGCAAAACTAAGCATACTTTTCTCCTAATGAAATGTTGTATTAACTAATTCTATTTCTATCTGGGCATCCTGAACTTTATAGCGTTGCTTAGTTTCTACATTCAAATGTGAAATTTTAATATTTCAATATTTGGACAAATAAGATTTAACAAACCCAACAGACTCTTAATGTAAGCCAAAACTTAGAATTTGGCTCCAAATATCCATTATTATTGATAATCAAGGTATACTCAGAATTCATAGTCATTTCCCAGTGGCAGCAATCAAGTTATTTTTATCTGAAAAGAAATGTGGATGGTAGAACTGAGTATAAGGAGGAAATTCTTTGGTTTCCATCATTATATTATTCACCACTGTATCACTGAGGCCTGATGTGTGGTCTGGCACATTGTAGGAGTGCAGTAATTATTTGTGGAATAAGAGACTCAAAGAAAGAATGAATGAAGCAAAGAAAAAGCTTCCGATGTTAAAGAAGTGCAGGTCTTAATTCTAGCAATCGTATTGAATTCTACAGCACTACCAGCAGAACAAGGGAATGTCGGATGTCTCCGGGGGCTAAATTCTGGGACATAAGAACATGTCATTACATGGACCTCATATAACCTCTGCCAGCCTGAGGCTGCTCTGGCTGTCTGCAGCCCTCACTGCATTTTTTTATATTGTTGTTTTTTAATTAAGCAGCTAGGTTAGTTCCTGGGTTAATAATATTAATGACATTCCAAGTCTTGATTTTTCCCAACATTTTTAATCAGAAATGGAGACATGTCTTTTTAATAGTTTTAATGATTTCTAATTTTAGGAATGTTTATGAAATCAAATAGTCTGCATTTTAAATGGAGCTACAGGTCTCACAATTGGGTGATTTTTCTATTTTAGAAACATACAAGTTTTTAGTAGAACATCAAGTAAGTGTAAGATTTACATACCCTTGTAGAATTTCCATTTATTTACCCTTACAAAAATGAGATAGATTGGATGTCTTATTCTAGTAACCTTTTATAAGCAGACGGCTTCATAGCTCTCAGCAGAATCTAAAGTATTGTTAACTCACAAATCAACAGTGTGATTATAAAGCTTCTTGAAGCCAATCACTGGAATGCATTAAGTAACTAGCAAGATTACATGGTGTTTCTAGCCTAATGTGACACAATTCAGATTGCAATAATTGGTGCTCAGTGAAGAAAAGTAGGTGTCAAATCAATAAACTTACTCTTCGACATTGATAACTGAGCCTGGCTATTAAAAGTCATTGATTACCTTGAGAACAGCTATTAAAAGAAACAGGCCAATATGCTGACTGGAATGTTTTACTGTAATGTAAAGTAGCTTTGCTAAAGTAAATAGCTGTTGTCCCTAGGCAACAAGTCAGTGTCTGGAAGAGCACACCAGTCATTTCTCAAAGCAGATCTCCTCTGCCACATTGACCTGCTCAGCCCATACATGGTTCTTCTAATTCCATTTTGCTGGAGTTTGTGGCAAAAGAGAAAAGGGAGGAAGAAATATTTTAACCTCTTATTGCAATACTGTGCTAGATTTGGGGTGTTGGTACTCTTGGCATCCAAACCCTTCTGTGTTTCCTGCTGTTTTCCCTCAAACAGACCTCCCCCTGGCCTTCCCCACTTATAGCTCTTACTCCACAGGCCAAGGACTCCATGTGAAGGTCATGCCAGCTACCACTTAGGTCTATTTAGGTTATACAAGCACAGACCAAAGAAGTGACTACTGGATGATTTCATAGACTTAATGGACCTACTGTGATCTGAAACTTGGCCAGGACTGCATGTATAACCTGGCTTCTGTATGCCTTCAATCGAACAGGGGTATCATGATGATGCTTTGGATTCAATGTCATTTTGGATTCTGGGTCCAACAGTCCTCAGGATATTTATGCATGCCCTTTCCCCCAGTTCACACTTACCCAAGTAAATGGCCATCAGTCCCTTTGGAAAAGGACTGGCTGAATTTTCACCATTCCCACTTCCAGTTGTTGCAAGGTCCTTCCTTCAGGGGGCCCAGCCTCCTAAGTCAGAGGGTTCCCAGTGAGAAAGCTGACTCAGGTTTGGCAACTGGACAATGGATCGTGGCTTTTCACTGGAGTAATTACTCTCAGCCTCTTGGTCATCCACCCTTGATTTCTTTTGATGCTGCAGATTGGCCCAGTATTAAAAGCCCCCTTTCAGTATGAACTGTTGTGGGGTGCGTTCCCTAGGAAACAGATTCCAAATTGGAGTTTAATGTGCAGGGTGTTTCTTAAGAAGTGCCCTGGGGATCAATATCTGTGCATGGGAGTGGAGGGAAGCAGGGTGGGAAGAGGGAGGAAGTGAGTCAGAGGACCCCGTGGAGCACTGGAGAGTAGAACTGTAGAGCCTTTCAGATGTGCTGAGATAGCCAGGCCTCTGTGATCCCTGACAGTCACTGGATGTGAGCTACCCCTTGGAAGGAGTGTGACTTTGAAGGGGCAGGCCGCTGAGGCCATCTGCTCACAATGTTCCCAGCGGCTGGGCACCAAGTCTGTCACTGAGGAGGATCTGAGAAGCACACCCCCTGCCTACCACAATGACCATATAATTGAGCATCTGAATCAGGACCATTTTGTGTACAAACGGGCATACTAATAAAGCTGCTGTGACAATAGGCATAAACCAGGACTGTCCATCCCAGGCAAATGGGGACATGTGGCCACCCTTGCTGTACCACTTCCTGATGACACCCCCAGACACTGTGACAGGAAGCCTCAGCACACAGTGATGTGCTGATGTGGACAAGCATCCGTCCCTCCCTTACACTCTCAACTTCTCCTCTTCAACCACAGAGTGCGATCAGTTCTTGAAAGGATAATAAGGATATAATATGAAGCCTGCCCTCCATGAGCTTGCTGGCTGTGAGAAATACTCTAACTAAACTTTCCTCAAGGTGAAACTATGCTTTTTTGTGTAAAGCACTTAAATATAGGTGAATGACATTATATATTCCCAGGCTTACATTTCTAAATCCTGACCTAACAATGTAGAAAATTGAACCTCAAAACCAATGTCATTTACTTTGTACTATCAATTATTAAAAGGCATTTGGTACACCATAGCTTCAGGAATCTTGATCAGAAGATAAAATGGAGGATAAAACAATAAGGGGAAAGAGAATATGAGAGACATTGAAATATGCACACTGTTCTGCTGGGCTCTTCACATGTCCTTTCCTTTCCACCTCTCTGGTACAGGACTTTACCCCCTAACTATCCCTCCCCTCTTGATAAAATCCACATTACCCAAACAATAGGTGCTATTCCACAAGAAAAGCCCTCCCCCTTCTGAGAACCATCCCTAACCAACAACTTAAGAAACTAGCTGAACTTCGGCTCACCCCCTCCTGCTAAATCCCTATAAAAGATTTCTCCTTCCTTCCCAAATTAGAAGGCCTCTTCAGAGCCTCTCCTGCCTGACCTTTAAGAATAGAGGCTTATATTAATGATGTTCTGGTTGAGTTTCTTCTGCCAGAGGAGAGATATTAGAGTGAATTAAGATGTTGAATATCAGGAAAAAGTTACTGCTTCTGTGACTGCCAACCTTAGCAGGTGAGCTGGACTAAAAGGACAAAAATGAGAGTTTAAGGCCACAAATATGATATCCTGGACTTGGAACATTCTTTTTATCTCTGAGCAGCATCAAAGAAATAATCTCTAAATCATAAGGAATGTGGTCCTTGTGGAATAGGAGTACAGGTGGTTTCATGTTTGTAGCCCTCAGTGTTCACAAACAAGAATCCATTTGATCTTCACAGCAAGATCTTAAAATAAATGAGACTAGATATTAATATCAATATTTGATAAAGAAACCGAAGCTCGTGCTCTACGTTGGCCCACAATTAACAAAATTTTGGAACAAACATTTTCTTTCATGACTTTTGGAAAATTAAGCTTGCTTTGAAATGAGAATCACAGAAGAAAAAAATGAAATCATCTAGATTTTGGGAAGAGACCATTGTTTGTTTGTTTGTTTGTTTTTATCATTGCTTTATCTTAGAATTAGCAGAGTGCCTAACACTTAGGAGGTACTCAATAAGTATTTACTGAATGAAAAGGAAAAAGAGCTGGCAGTTCTAATGAGGTCTTCCACACAGGCCCATGTGTATGGCAGCAATGGTGAGAGAAGTGGTGTTGGATAAGAGCAGAATTCTTACGGGAAGGGAGTAGACAGGGAGCTGAGCTAGCAAGAGCCTGGAATCCAGTGGCAGGGTAAACCCACGCAGAACCGAGGAATTTCCAGGTAAAACCAATTTACAAAGCAAAGCTGGACTCTGTATGCATTTATTCTATTGTTTTTAATAACCTATGTTTTGGAAGACTCAGGATAAGTGGTTGATAACTTTAGGTGGACAGATAAGAAAAATAAAGACAATGTATCAGCAAGTAGCCCGAAGTCTTTGTCCTCTCCACACCACCTATAGGGCCCAGCTGGACTTCAGGCCCAGTGACAAAGGCTGTTGTTAATGCCCAGAGTCAATGTGGGTGGAGAGGAAAGTGAGTTGTGACTAAGGTGATAGAAATATTCTCTTCCAAATGTTTTAAACCACCACTTTTTATAGTCAGGACTTTAATTCATGAAGTATTTATTTTTGTGTATGGGATAATGAAGAAATTTAATTTAATTTTTTTTTCATCTGGTTAGCTGGATAGCTAGTTGTCCTAGCAGCTTTTATTGAATGGACATTCTTTCCCCATTGGTCTCAAAAGCCACTAATGTCATTGATGAAGGGATCATTTTTAAGTGGATCTGTTTGTGTTCTCTCTATTCTATTTCTAATTTATTTTATAAAAGTTATTATAAAATACAAATCATAAAGAAGATTATATATATGGTATAAAGAATAATAGGGCAAACATCATGAAGCTTTAGAGGTAGAACATGTCCCTGTATGTTGCTCCCTGATCATAATTGAGTCTTTTTTTTTTTAATTTTTTTTTATTTCAGCTTATTATGGGGGTACAAAAGTTCTGCTTAGATATATTGCCCATGTCCCTCCCAATCCCCCAAGTCCGAGCCTCAAGCGTGACCATTCCCCAGACAGTGCACATCGCACTCTTCCTGTAGG